>LR999892.1:8109064-8463736 GCA_905220335.1 Noctua pronuba
AGTATGGTTTTAGAAAATGTAAAAATATAAACATGGCCATTTATGAACTGATCAATGAAATAGTTACAAATATGGACCAAAAAATACCTGTAACAGCCTTATTTATGGATATGACTAAGGCTTTCGATTTTGTTGACCATCGAATCCTTCTAAATAAGATATATAAATATGGCATTAGGGGCAATGTTTTAAACTTAATAAAGTCATACCTTACTGGCAGAAAACAGTTAACTAGTATTACAGCAGTTGATGTTCAAACTAAAACTGAAATTAATTACCAATCGAGAGAGAGACAAATTGACTACGGTGTGCCTCAGGGAAGTGTGCTTGGCCCTTTATTATTTTTATGCTATATAAATGACCTTCCGAAAACCATACCACATCCTATGACCCTGTTTGCTGATGACTGTACGATAATATTTTCTGGTAAAAGTAGTGACTCATATGAAAATGACATAAACAGTAGCTTAAGTCTAATAATTCAATGGCTAAATAATAACAACTTACAGATTAATTTTAATAAGACTCAAATAATGACATTTAAACAAAGAACTAATCCTAAAATCCTTGACATTAATTATGACCGAAATAAGATTATTAAAACGGAACGAACCAAATTTCTCGGTATTTGGCTAGACGAAAACATGACATGGAAAACACACATTGAGATTATGATAAAAAAAATACATCAATTTTGCTATGCTTTACACAATTTGAATAAGGTTGCAAACCGTAATACTGTCCTTACTGCATATCATGCATATGTCTCCACAACTCTTCGTTACGGCATAATATTTTGGGGCAACTCTACCAACAGAGGAATGGCATTTAAAGCCCAAAAACAATGTCTTCGAGCCATATGTTTGTTAAAACCCACCGAAAGTTGCAAACCATTTTTCGTTAGTTTAAAAATACTTACGCTTCCATCTCTCTATATTTATGAAAATTCAATATTTGTTAAGGAGAATCAGTCTAAATTTGAAAAACTTAATACTAGACGTCACCAAAGCACACTAAAATAAAAAAAAACACAATACTGCACTTTTCTCAAAGAGTTGTCTCGCCATGGGTCCAAAGGTTTACAATAAACTACCAAAAACTTTAAAAAGCATGACCAACATAAACCATTTTAAATCTCAACTCAAGAAATTCCTGATTGAAAAGGCTTACTACTCTATCAATGAGTTTTTAGAAGATAGAAGCATAAAATAAAAATGTCCGATTCACTTGTTATACTATCTTGTTTACGACGTTACTTGTTTGAAACAGTTTTATTTAGTTTGTAGTTTTTTAACGCCTAATTTGTACGCCTTGCAAGGCAAAACATAGTGATACAACACAAATTTTATACCATGTACCATATTACCTATGTTTAACAAATAAAATACTTTGACTTTGACTTTGACTTAAATCGCAACCAACAGGCATGACAGACACGATCAGATTGTGATATCTGTCAACAAAAAACAACATATTTGTAATAAATGCAGTGACATACCATGATAGTACCAATGATAGACCATGATATTTAAAGAAAAAATTGCATGCAATTTAAAATGAGTTTGAATACTTAAATACAAACCTGACGAGGTGCTACAGTAGTTCGAATTAAGTTGATCGCCTTAGTGTGAGCGCTGATGGGTTTTCTTTGAGTATGTAATCACTTTGACGATGAAGCAATGATCGACCACAAACGGGGCATACTTAGATAGATAGATAGATAGATAGATAAAACATTTATTTAGTGCACACAAAAGACATAGCACAACACACAGAAGCATACATACACACATATACTTGAGCATGACCACGGCGAGATGAACCAGCAGATGGATCACACTCGTTGTTTCCATGAATCTGAGCATTAATAGTCTGCATGGATACATCAAAACACGCTTCACAAATGTAATCTTCTTCCGTTAACTGAAAAACAAATCAATTTAGAGATTTTAAAGCCAACAATGGAAATAAGTTTATTCAATTTGCTTGACCACTTCTGAATATTAATCCTTTTATAAAAAACAATCATTTGACTAGCGCCCCGTCTGTTGACTGGATATTATATCGTTAGGTACTTGATTGTATACTTACGATTACTGGAGATATCGAAGTGCTAATTAGCGAGATGACTGCTATCAAGCTGAAGGGCCCGATAACGACGAAGCGTATTAACACATTGTTGCAGTTTATACAAAGCAATCTCGTAGACGGCTCCATAACGCTTTCCAACAAAAGCGATATCGTCTAGATCCCAATCAAAAAGCAATGAATCAGTATCCGTGTAACAAGGCCCAAGTAATCGTAGGTAGTAGGTATCGAAGTCCGTGGAAAATGCAAAAGTTGTAAGGGTATCAGAAAATCTAAAATCGCACAGTACAATAAGTAGCAAGAGCAAACGAACGACTGCAAAACGTCAAACAAATGACAGCCTGTCATTCACTCAACGTTGCGGCTAAAGAAGTTCGTTTTACGTGACCTGTTAACTGTACACTTATTTTTCTTTCCACACCTTAATATAAAATCATAAAAAAAATCATAGCTAGCCATAAATTATTAAGTGAAGTAACAAAAATGCCAATTGGTTATTTTAAACATTCATTAACTACATAACGAACGAACAAGTTTTTCGTATTCTGTGAAACGGAATGTGTTTACACGTTCCGTTCCACATAATACGAAAAACTTGTTTGAATGTAAAACACGTTCCGTTTCTAAAAGTCTATTGAGAATGACATAAATAGTGATACTGCTTTTTTTCCTGGCTTTATTTGAAAATTCAATTAAACGATATGAAATAAGTAAAAAAAAGGCATTTTTTTTAGATATTTTACATCACTAGACGCGTTAGAAAATTTTCAGGTCAAGACTGGACATGATTCTTTGTATTTACATCCGGACCAATGGGTTTATAAACTTGAAATTTTGCAGAGAGGTGTCTGAATTTTAGAGAAACTACATTAGCAAAATTAACCCTTTAACCGCCAAGATTTGATACCTTTGACTTACCTCCAGCGCCACGTCACTTTAGGTATAAGTTGGAACAGTGTTGGGAATACTTAATATCGATGCATAAATTCTTTACTTATTAATAAAACTAAAAGACGGAAATAAAACCAATGTTTTATTTACTTCCTTAATAATCTAACATTATTCAGTCTTTAATCAATTATCTACGTAAAAGTGCGTGTGTAGTTACAAAATCAGTAGGTACTCGGGACATGGACACGTTCGTTCTTCTGTTGGTGAGGATTCTCCACGAGCATGTCGTATTAAATTTAATATTTTTATGTAAACTTCTGAGCGGATTTCCGGCCGCACACTTTCCAGCTCAAAAGCTATTAAAGACACGAAGTATTAATTTCGTGGATCACTTGGTCTCTGATCAAAAAAAATTGCGTCTGGCAGGTTTACAAAAGCAGTCACATTACCATCTTCTAACTGAGCATAATGGACATAATTTGGTTTTGTCTGCGTCGATTTATTTGAATAACACGAAAAAGGCCTACAACACTAGTTGCACTGAGCGATAAAGCTTTCCCGTGATTTCACGGTGACGGCGCTGAGGCAACTGACAATACAGCGCGATTTAACCTTGAATCTCCTTGGGAGCTCGTAATATTACGGTGACGGCGACCAGCGACTGTCTGCACTAGTGAGGTTCTGCGTTATGAGATTTCTATATTTTAGTCGTAAAAATTAAATAATTTTAAACTTAAATACATTTTATTGTGTACAGATACTTGAATCAGAGTAACACCAGTGGCGTGCAGTGGTTCTCCACGGAGGGTAGGCTACCGCCACGCACATATATCGCGGGTATAGGTACCCAAAAAAAAAAAAGAT
Organism: Noctua pronuba; assembly: GCA_905220335.1. NCBI lineage: Eukaryota > Metazoa > Arthropoda > Insecta > Lepidoptera > Noctuidae > Noctua > Noctua pronuba. Next base: position 8,112,908 of record LR999892.1, read on the forward strand.
TTATATTTGAAAAAAAAAATAATTGAAAATCAGCCTGTAAAAACAAAAGTTATAAATACAAGAACTCACCACTTTATTCAAGGTTCAAATCACTATTTTCTGACGATGCAAACAGAAGAAAGATTCGGCCACCTCAAATATCTAATCCAAGTGGGTGGGTGATAGTTACAGAACACGTCACAAATTAATTACGGGTTTTCAATCAGTGAAAAAATCAACTCATTTATAAATTAAATCTGCGCGCCTACCGTTTTTTTTTCAAATATGATTTTAAGACCTCGTCATAAAAAGTAGACTTGCGTCGTAGTTCGACCATTAATTCTTTCTCTATAGAAATTAAAGATAGATTTGTGAGTCGTTGCTGACTTTGTGTGTTTCTTAGATAGGTATGGATACGTTTTAAGGACGAAAATGAATGTTCTGCCGATGCGCTGCTTGCTGGGATAGTAACAATAAACTTCGCCAAACGTAAAATTTCTGGAAAAACTTTATCTAAATTACTTTTATACAAATTTTGAATGATACTATATATGCTACAATTCGCAAATTCAGGCGATCTATAAATACAGCGCAATTCGTTTTTTAATCTATCAAAATTAAAATTTGCCTGATATGTATTAGTGAACTCTCTGATTTCCTTTTCAGGGAATTGTTTACTATATTTACTAAAATTCTCACAAGAAAGTAACTCAAAGAATTTAAAAATTTTAATATTCAGATAACGATTTCTTAATTCGCTGAGTACATTATCAATTATTTCTGTAAAAATTCGCCGATAGTGTATTTTTACATCATCGACATTGCGCTTTCTTTTGGGTGGTGAATTGTTTTATATTTTTAATACAATACGCGATGTCACAAGTTTTTTTCTGTATGATATCGTATAAAATATCGGTTCCAGCAAAAATATCCGCGAATGTTTAAAAAAAAAAATTAAATTCAAATTCTTTCATCTATCATATATATACATATATATACATATAATAAGACAGTAAAAAAACTGTGTCTGTACATTGAATATATTAAAAAACAAAAAATTGAGGGGGGTTTAGAAACAGTAATAGAGCACGAATCTAAAAAAAAAATTCTGTCTGTTTGTCTGTTTATCTGTTTGTCTGTTTGTTTGTACACGCTAATCTTCGGAACTACTAGACGGATTTGAAAGATTTTTTTTTTGTTGTTTAGGTATTAAGTCTGGGCAACATATAGGCTATAATTTATCTTGGAAACTTGAACACCTGATGCAGAACCGCAATAGAATAGCTAAACTATAAGAGATACAAAAATGGTACTATAGCAAAAATTGTTCCACGTGATGAGCATTTTCTGCTGAGAGAATAAATTTGAAGATCTGGAACACCTGATGTGGAACTCCAAGAGTCCAGCTACACTATAACATATATAGGAATGACGTCTTAGCAAACATTGTTCAATCTGATGAGCACTCTCTGTTGATTTATAAAAATCGAAGTTCTAGAACACCTATTGTGGAACTCCAAGAGCCCAGCTACACCATAACACATATAGGAATGACATCTTAGCAAAAATTGTTCAATCTGATGAGCATTCTCTGTTGATTTATAAAAATCGAAGATCTGGAACACCTGTTGTGGAACTCCAAGAGCCCAGCTACACCATAACACATATAGGAATGACGTCTTAGCAAAAATTGTTCAATCTAATGACCACTCTCTGTTGATTTATAAAAATCGAAGATCTGGAACACCTGTTGTGGAACTCCAAGAGCCCAGCTACACCATAACACATAAATCATGTTGACTTATAGAAATCGAAGATCAGAAACGTCTGATGTGGAAATCAAAGCTATCACTAATTTCACTGTATAATTATAAAATAACATAAGCTGGGAGTACCTCCACGCGGTGAAGGCGGTAACAGTTTAGGACTGATATTCGATGACGACGGTATATTATTGAAAATTTGACTCTACTGGACAAAACTCCTATTTATTTTTTTATTTTATCGAATAAATATGCTTTCGGGCTTATATTATTTGAGTGTTTAATTTCCTTTTCCACTTATCTTCGTGACACGGTAGCCTACCCGGTAACGCAGGGGAGCAGTCACTTAGATTTTAATTGATCAGGTATCTTCACAATAAAACTATAACCATGCCTAGAAAGAGAATCTTTCCCAATGTTCCAAAGAAGCTAAAAGATTGAGGATCATAAGATCCCAAGAATCTACCGAAGAACGTCAGGAGCGGCTTGATGCTGTTCGAGCACATCAGGCTGCAACTCGCTCCGTGGAAACCTCTTCCTCTCTTCTCTTCTCTTCTCTTTCTCTTGGATAACGAAGCACGCCTGCGTTCTCAGCGTATTTACGCATCTACATCAAGGTCTCTAGAGAACGGTGAAGAATATGATGCGCGACTGACCGCTGATAGTGAACGTCATGCATTGTCTCGCGAATCGGAGACGTTCACGGATAGAGAATTACGCTTGAGTTCCAAGCGTATCTACGCATCGACTTCTAGGTCTCTAGAGGCAAATGGGGAACGTGATGCGCGACTGACCGCTGATCGTGAACGTCACGCATTGTCTCGCGAGTCGGAGACGTTCACGGATAGAGAATTACGCTTGAGTTCCAAGCGTATCTACGCATCGACTTCTGACTTACAAAAATTAAAGATATGGAACGTCTCGGATCGTCTCGCGCATCCCGTTGTTTTCCCGTCCCCCTCTTAGAATTCGACATCAGACGTTTCAGATCTTCGATTTTGACGACCCCGTTGTCGCTGGCATAAGCAACAGGATCCACGTACGAAGTCGCGGGCAGAAGCTAGTGTTAAATAAAAATGAAGTGACTTGTGACAATGTATCACCATCCCAGTGTTGTGTATTTTCATTCATTTCCTCAAACAACTGAAGGAGGTGTGTGGACTCGTTATTAATTATATTTAACGTGCGCGAGTGATATGTCCACCTTGTTTCGGCTACACGAGGCAGCTTTTTCATAACGGCAAAGTCGTTATAGTACGCCATTCGTTTCGTACTAGTGTGAAAAAAAAACCGCAATGGATTTTATTATACTAAAGAAGCGTTTTGTTTCAGGAACCCGTTCAAAAGATTTCGATAAAACTAAAGGACATGGCCAATTTCTGTATGGGCGTTTGCATAGTTATCAAATTTATTGTACAACGATAATTTTTGGTGTTTCGTATTCGTGAATATTGCCATATTAAATTGCAAAAAACAAAAAGCTCAAAGAACTTGACATTACAAATAACTAGACGTAAACAGTTTCATGTTACCTTCTATCAGATTGCTGGCAATATGTGTATGAATAATTATTTTGCTATTATAAACCTCAAGGCGTTTTAAAATAGCGTGTGAATTATTAGTTATAGTTATATTAGCTAATTTAATATTAGTTATATTATTAGGCATTTCAACAAGATCCAAAATCCTTATTTCAGGTGGTCATTCTACCTGAACTAAGGATTTTTAACCATATATTGATTAACATTTACTGAACTGAGAAAGTTTGACAGAAAACTGAGACAAAGTATGTTATTATTGTGACATTTATTGAGACTCCGAAAGTGACGTTTTTCTTCAACAGTTTTACTACTAATTGACAAGGGAAACACGAAATAAAACAAAAGATTATAAACAATTACTCAATTATTGGTAAAAATAAGTAAAAATATTTTGTTAGGTTTATACATCTCTTAAAAGCTTGCCTAGATACTCGACACACTTTTAAAACAAGTACACAACACAACACAACACAAGTGGATTGATTGTCTAATATTACTTTACAATTGTGTTAGGTTTTCAAGAAGGCCTTTTGTTAGATTATTTTAATATTCTTGAATACTTAATAATATGTTGTCTAAAAATCCTGCTGGAGCTTGTAAATTGTTTTGGTGTCTTGCCCAACCAAGGTACCAGATTAATGTCATAACGTGACAACAACAACCAACGGTCCTGTTCCCTACGAGGCAATTACAGTAGTAACCTAAAATAGCTTCCAAGACAGAATCACAGTTATGTTCAGTGTCAAATAAAATATATGCAAAGTAAATTCTCTGGGAGACATGACGAGACTTAATACGTCCTCTTAATAAATAAGGATTATTCCCACCAACCCGAATAATCATTTCTTGGGAGTGTTCCAGTTCCGGACACACTTCAACAACATATATGCCATTGTCCCTAATATGTTCACCATAGTACGAACGCGCTTGTCTGACCTGATAAGGACCTAATGCAAACAATATTAGATCATTGAAGGTGAAAACTGGGAAATTATTTAGTTGAGGCAAGTTACCATCAATACGAGTAAACATAACTCGTCTTCTGTTTATATTAAAATCTATACTAATATTATAAAGCTGCAGTGTTTGTTTGTTTGTTTGTTTGTTTGTTTGAACGCGCTAATCTCTGGAACTACTGGTCCGATTTGAATGATTCTTTCAGTGTTGGGTAGTCCATTTATCGAGGAAGGCTATAGGCTATATATCATCACGCTACGACCAATAGGAGCGTAGCAGCAATGAAAAATGTTGCAAAAACGGGGAAAATTGTATTTTTAATAACTTGACGCGGACGAAAGTCGCGGGGAACAGCTAGTCTATACTAATATTATAAAGCTGCAGAGTTTGTTTGTTTGTTTGAACGCGCTAATCTCTGGAACTACTGGTCCGATTTGAATGATTCTTTCAGTGTTGGGTAGTCCATTTATCGAGGAAGGCTATAGGCTAATAGGATACAACATCACGCTACGTCTAATAGGAGCGGAGCAGCAAAGAAAAATGTTGCAAAAACGGGACGGGATTTTACGCGGACGAAGGTCGCGGGGAACAGCTAGTCATTAATAAACTGTCCAAGAGAGCTTTAGGACTATCCCTTAATACAGGATGGAATTTATTTAATAGAGCCCCAGCAATTCTAAAATCAACCATTAAATGGGTTGAGGCATTATTAAAATATCTTTGCCTAAACAGTTTGAAGTCCCTCTTAAATCTCCCGTTCACAACTTCCACAACCCATCTACAAAGTGTCACTTTACGGCTTTTATTAGCTTGTGAAAATGTGAGTTGAGTTGCTCCTTGTTCTAATGATTCAGGTTTGTATACTCTATAATGACAATTTTCAAGCAACGGTATTGCATCCTTAACCGATTCATGGCCAATGACTCAACAGTTGAGTCATTAAAAAACCTTTAGGGAGGCCGATGGCTCAATTGGTGAGTCAAACCAAAATTGTATAAAAACGGATATTAAAAAAAAATATCACTTAAACTACCATTTTTCAGATCTCATTAAACATTTCCGTGAATATCAGACCTGGCCCTTCATTTTACAGAATATTTTTAATAGTCAGGTGTCATAAACCTTTTGTTAGCCGATAGCCGAGGTGGCCGATTCATGGCCAATGACCAGTGATCGGAGTAGGTAGATTGATTTTTGGTACTTGTATCATAAATGCACACAGAAAGAATAACATGGATAAGCCATTTTTCCGGAAAGTAATTCCGGTATTTCCGGATTCAATTAAATATTGTTAATGTTGGTAGTGATAATTATTACTACTCAATTCAAAATTTAAAGGAAGGTATCAAAACTAAATTAATTCATTATTTATCTGTTGAATAATAATAACAAACACACCAATAATCCACCAATTCCGGAGGAATGTCCATAGTAATATATACGTTTCGGATCAATGACCCCAGTTCAATCTACCTACTCCGATCACTGCCAATGACTCAATAGTTGAGTCAAACGTGTGCCGACACGTTATGGGCCGAAATGTTATGTGCACATGGGTGAAGTTAAATCTATCTACTTCGATTTTTATACATACTATCTGTATATTTTTATACAGGTATTTCTCTAGTAAGATTATATTACAAACAGCCTAACAAATGACGCAAAAATACATTTAACATGGCAACATTACGCTGCACCACTAGCGCCACATGCGAATGCGTCTCCATCTTGCGGTAGCGTGTATTATGAACTATTATTAACTATTCTATTCGGCAAGAATGTGCAATGTTGCCAACTTAGTGCTTTCGGCACTAGATCTAGTGCATTTCTTGATGTTTTAGCGCTCAAAAGTCCATAACAGTGCCTAGTGCCTCTAGCGCATTTTTAAAAGTAAAAATATAAATGTAATAAATATAAATGTCTCGTTTAATATCTTTCTTTATTCTTTCCCTTCATATTGTCTAACAGTATTAATTAGTTTCTCATAACACTCTAAACGTTTGTCTGCTGGTACATTTCTCAACCTAAAAGCAAGCATTATGCCTAAATCATGCTCAAACTGAGCATAAATTGGAGGCAACTCATCTTGTGTATTCAATTCTGCTGTTAAATCCTTAGAGAATAATGCATTAAAATATTTTTTTGCTGCACAGCAAACTGTTTTTTTTTCTATAGAGACCTCATTATTCATTTTATTTTCATTCATAGGAAAACTATTTTTTTTTCTTTTAATATCTTCGTCTTCATCAGAGTCCAAAATTTCTTCAATACTAGTATCTGAACTGTTGTTAGAAACTACATTGCAACTATTACGAGATTCAGTGAATGGACGCTTCTTTGGTATACTTTTTTGTAAAATCGATTGACTACAGCTTGGAAAACCTTGATTTTCCTTATCTTCATTTTGTTGATCATGGAAATCAGTAAACATTGCCTGGCTACATTCAGTAAAATCGTCGTAGTCCTGATTATCTACAAATAATATTAAAATAATAAATAATGATTGAATACGTGTAGGTAAGGTTACTAAAATGTTTACTACCTCTGCAATATTTCATTAAAATCAAAAAATACTACCTTGAAACGCCATATTCACTTTTAATATCCACAAATTCGAATAGGAGAACACAGTAACACGTTTCTGGTTGTCAGACTGGCTCGAATGATGGCGAAAAGCATTAAATCATTACAAGGAGCCAATGACTCATCAGTTGAGTCATCCTTCAGGGAGGCCGATGACTCAAATGGTGAGCCACCGAAAAATGAATGGGGCCTGGCTGAAATGTTCACGAAAATGAAGGTGGCAATGAATCGGTTAAAGCCTCTATCTAAAACGAAAATATCGTTTTCCCTAAAAAGTGTTCGGAAAGGTCCATTATCATTTTCAAACAAGTGCGTCATAATTTCAGCATCGGTCTGGGTAGCAGCATAGGGACCTACAGCGTCAATTATGTGACCATCACAAGAGACGATCGTAAAAGGTTTCACCATACTTGTGCAAACTATATGTTGACGCTGCTACGTCGATTGTTGAGCTCCAGGAGCGATGAAATAAAAATACGTGGACTGGATCGATCTGGTTTAATGCAATAACAGGCGCAGTACCATCGCCATGGTAAGAATTTGAGTAAAGCCTCAATGACACTGGGCTAGTTTTCAAACTGCTAGTCGGCGAGTTCGCGAGTAGCTTGTAAACTTACTCCGTGTCATTGAGCTTTTTACAATCTGCTTTTAAATATCCGATTGTAAAAAAGCTGCTTGAAAAAATAGAAAGCCGGGCTAATTTACTAGCCATTCGCTAGCGTGTTGGCCTGTAAGCTAGTCAACTAGCTGTGTGTCATCGTCGCTGCTAGTGAACTAGTTGCGAGCACCTTTTTGTGTTTTGGACTTTTGGCAGTTCAAGCTAGGTATGTCGAAGGAAGTAGTTCGCGCGGGAGCAGTTATTTTAGCTCATGTTATGAAGAAGTATTTACAACAAAAACTGAAGAAAAAATGTAAACAGAAAAGAAAATGGGTAAGATCGTGGATAGAAAAACGTGATGAATATGGTGCTTCCAGCGGTTTATTAAGAGAGTTGAAAGATCAAGATCCTTTGGCCTATAGAAATATGTTGAGACTGAACAGTTCCAAATTTGATGACTTACTGCAAATGGTAGACGGAATGCTTAAAAAAATTGATACGACAATGAGACCGGCTATACCAGTTACCACGAAATTGGAAATAACATTACGTTATCTAGCCACGGGCGATTCTTTGAAGTCTTTAGAGTACCTGTTCAGAGTTCCGGAATCAACTATTTCGAAGTTTTTACCCGAAGTGCTAACAGCAATTTCTCATGCCCTTCGACCGTTTATTCAGGTGAGTGAAAATAAAATTACTACAAAATTAAACACCAGTTTTATTAGACAATATTATATTTGACGACAATTTATACGTTTCCTCCAAACGCATTAATAATGGCCTGCTGCAAAACATCTCCATCGTCATTTTCATTGTTCAACGATGGGGCACTAGTCGAAGTAAAAGAAAATTGCGAGTCTGCACTTTCGACAGAATATGGGGCCTGCTGATCTAAAGATGACAGCTTAAAACGAATGATGCAGTTTTGAATTTCCTGTTGTAGCAAGATGGCTTGTCGTTGTGGCAGAAGACGGAGCTCAGATGCAACAAATTTTCCGAACTGGTCATACGGCTTCTCATCTGATGACTCCTTGGCAATTTCATCCAATTTTTTAATAGCTTGTGATATTTCAGTAGGTGTATCTTCGAATGCTGGTCGTTTTTTAGATCTTTTCTTTGACGTCGAGGGTGGTCCCATTTTTTCAGGCGACTTCTTCTTAGGACATTCTTCTGAGAAGACATCGTTGTCGTTTTCAGAATCGATAATGTTATTGTCTTCATCTCGTGCTGTGTCTGGACTACTTTGTGACAGTTCCTAGAAATTACATTGAAATTTAACTTTGAATTGTTCTCAGGTCCCAAAACAAGCTGATGAATGGAAAGAAATCGAAAATAAATTTCTTCAGCGGTGGAATTTTCCTAGATGTTTTGGTGCAATCGACGGTAAACACGTTATCGTCAAGTGGCCTCCGTGTTCCGGTTCAGTTTATTTCAATTATAAAAAAACCTACAGTATAATATTATTTGCTATGGTTGATGCTAATTACTGTTTTATTTACATAGACGTAGGTGCAAATGGACGAGCAAGCGATAGTGCAATATTTAGAGATAGTACATTGAATATTGCGATGGAAAACAAGACTCTTGGCTTGCCTGAATACGGTGTTATTATTGGAGATGATGCTTTCCCTTTGAGGACAAATCTTATGAAACCGTACAGTAAAATAGGTCTTAGTGCTGCCGAAAAAATATTTAATTATCGTCTTTCCCGTGCCAGGCGAGTCGTAGAAAATGCCTTTGGCATACTTGTATGGCGATTCAGAATATTTTCAAGACCGATTGATTTGGCGCCTGAAACTATCGATAAAGTCATTTGGACTGCTTGTTGTCTTCATAACTGGCTAAGAAAGACTGATCCTGGTAACTACATGCCATAACAAGCAGTAGATGGAGAGGACTTGAATACGGGAAATATCACACCTGGACTTTGGAGGGAAAATGCTAATAATATGCAGCCCATTAATCATTTACGTGGAAATCACCACAGTCGAGCTGCTGAGGAGATCAGAAGAGCATATGTTACCCATTTTATAGATGAAAATCCGCTGCCGTGGCAGTGGGAGAAAGCTGGAATAACGGTCTAATATATATTTTTTTAATATAACATTTAAAATACTCACGTGGTTTGATTTGCTCCTTCGTGTGGCCACAACCTCTGCCAAAAATTTCGCTTCATTGAACCATACCAACTTTGGTGTGTATACTTCCTCAGTACCACATCCACTTTTCTTGGATTTTTCAATTTTATTTATTTCTTGCCTGTATACGTCTTTAATTGATTTTATTTTTGCCTTCAATTGCTTCACATCCATACCCTCAGTTAATTGTTTGTCGTTAAGTTTAACTAAAAGATTTTTGAAACTTTCATCCTTTACTTTTGTATTACAATAGTCTTTGTCTTTAATATTCCATAACATTAGGTACTGCCTGTAGATGTTGAGAAACTCTATTATATCACGAGTGTTCCACTTCATTTTTCAGCTTAAAATTTAAACGAAAAATGCAGACAGCACGCCACACGGCCACACAAAACAACACGTGGTTTCAACTCGCTGGCTAGTTCGCTACTGAGCGAGTAGAAAGATTTACGTGTCATCGACACTCGCTTACTCTCTCAGTCGCTGGCTTTTAAACTCACCGACTAGCAGCTTGTAAACTAGACAAGTGTCATCGAGGCTTTAGTGAGTCTCGGCTCGGAGCGCGGGACCGTGCGAGCGCCCGCGCGCCCCTCAGCCCCGCCGACACCCGATGCTGATACCGCCGCCCGCGCGCCCCCTCAGCCGCCGCGCGCCTCCAACCAGTCGTAGGCATGCCATGCATAGACATGCTCCCCGGGTTGAAGTGGACTTCAAAGAGGAAGCGGACAGATGTTGTTGAAGCCGCGCCGAATTGTCCCTCTCTTCGTCTTCAGATCTGCGACCCTCGTGACGCCGTCGCTGCCGGGGTACACCTGCACGACGCGCCCCAGCAACCAGCAGAGCGGCGGGAGCACCTTGTCCTTCACCAGAACAAGCGATCCTAGCGCTATGTCGCCGTTAGTAGAGGCCGGCCATTTCGTTTTCTGCTGTAGGTTTGAAATGTACTCTAGATTAAACCTCTTCCAAAAGTGTTGTTTGATGCATTCCACACGTTCGTAGCGCTCCAAACGATTGATGTTGGCGTCGGTGATCTGTGGATTTGGAACGACATTAATGAGCGTCCAATAAGGAAGTGAGAAGGAGTAAGGGCAGATAAGTCGAGAGGATTAGTGAACAGAAGAGTAAGGGGCCTTGAATTTTGAAGAATTGCCTCTATTTGAGTTAGGCACGTAGCCATTTCCTCATAAGTAAAATAAGTAAGCTGCAAGAGTCTTTTTAAATGATGTTTGGTTGAACGAACCGCAGCCTCAGCGAGGCCGTTAAAGTGTGGAGAATACGCCGGTGAAAACCTGAATTCTATTCCTTCCTGAGCTTTCTCTTGAGCAACATCAGAGGCCTGTAAAAATTTAGATAAGTCATTACATGCTCCGACAAAGTTTGTACCATTATCGGACAAGATAATACGTGGCCTGCCACGACGTGCGACAAAACGGGTTAACGCAGCCCTGTAGGCCTCTTTAGAGAGGTCCGTGACAAGCTCGAGATGCACAGCTTTGGTAGCCATGCATACAAAAATGCACAGGTAGGACTTTATCAGTCGAGATCCCCGACCTTTCCGGTCAGATATCAGTACAGGCCCAGCTTAATCGACGCTGCTATTAATAAAGGGAAACTCTAGAGTGCTCCTGTGGTTGGGTAACTGTCCCATGATTGGCTGCACGTTTTGGGCCTTAAATCTGAAGCATTTGTTTACTGTGAATTTAGCAAGATTTCTGCCCCCCAAGGGCCAATAAGTTTGGCGAATCGTTGCCAGGAGCGATTGTGGACCTGCATGTAATAGTTTTTGATGTTGCATTAGAAATAATAATTTCGTTAAGTGATGCTTACTACAGAGTAAAATTGGATGTTTTACGTCGTATTCATAAGGGGAGTTATGTAGCCTGCCGCCTACACGAATAATATTGTCACAGTCTAAAAAGGGAGTCAAGGAAGTTAACCTATTTTTAAGTGGCAATGACTTCCCAGATTTAAGGATACCGTACTCATCTGGGAACATTTCTGATTGAGCGACACGTAATATAAGAGACAAGGCCTTTCTAAGCTCATCAGTAGAAAGGGAACCTATTATTTTAGACTTATTACTGTCTAAATTGTGAATAAATCTTAGAATGTAAGCTACGACGCGTTGTAAATGATTGAAGTCTGAATATTTGCAAATTAACTGTTGTATGATTGAACTACATGTTAGGTTAGTACTAGAATTACTATTCTGACTATCTACTAAGTTTGAAATTACTTCAGGTAGATCCTGTTTCACATATTTATTGGGTTGTTGGGGCCACGCAATTTCATTATTTAATAAAAACCGAGGGCCTGACCACCAGAGTGCAGAACCGCTGATGAGATCAGCCTTCAGCCCATGAGAGACAAGATCTGCCGGATTGTCCTTAGACGGCACGTATCTCCACTTAACACCAGAGCTACTCTCTTGAATCTCGTTAACACGATTTCTAACAAATGGCTTTAGTTGCTGGGCCGGTGTAGACAACCATCCCAACACTATTGTGGAATCACACCAATAGTGAAACCGGTGGATTGGTAATGTGAGAGACTCTCTTACCTTTGTGCACAACCTGGAGCCTAACAGAGCCCCACACAGTTCTAACCGTGGAGTAGTAGTAGGCCTGACTGGTGCCACACGGCTTTTGGAAGTTAGCAGGTGAACAGCGACTGTACCTGAACTGGTAACAGAACGAATGTATAGACATGCGCCATAAGGACTTTCAGACGCATCTGTAAATACGTGAACCTCATGGATTATGGAGTTATTACATGAAATCCATCGCGGATTTTTATGTAATTTAAACAAGGCAAGGTACTCGCAAATACTACCCATGAGTCTGTAACCTCCTGCGATACTTCGTCATCCCATTCACATTTGTCCTTCCAGAGTCTCTGCATTAATATTTTTGCTTCGACAATGCAGGGACTCACTAGGCCTAGTGGGTCGAATATCTGACTAATTACAGATAAAATGTGTCGTTTTGTTATTTTTCGACTGGATTCGATATGAATAGAGAATCCTAATTTATCAGAATCGCATAACCAATGTACACCTAACGTTTTAGAAGGAGGATTGTTGTCTGAAAGATCTAACATTACACGACTTGTGTTACACGAACTACCTAATTCTTTTAAAATTTCTGGGCTATTCGATTGCCACTTTCTTAAATTAAATTTAGCGGACGCCATAATAGTCCGTGTTTCCTTACACAAATCTAGTGCACCTGAAATTGTGTCTGAACCACTAAGATAATCATCAACATAAAAGTCATGCTGAATAGAACGCTTGACTGCAGGATTCGATGCTTTATCAGCTAAGCTCACTAAACACTTAGTAGCCAAATATGGAGCTGACGCTGTACCATACGTAACCGTGTTTAATGTATAAGTTTTTAACGGTTCTGTAGGATTTTTACGAAAAATGATCTGTTGTAGTGACCTTTGCATAGGACTTATTTCAATAGCCCGATAATTTTTTTCGATATCTGCCGAAACCACAAAGGAGAATGCTCACGAAGTATGAAAAAAAAACCCAGGCTTGGCGCAAATGAAACTTATCTCAGATTTTTAGTATAACTGTGTAATAAAATGCCACATAGGTGCTATCATCGAAATAGGTGGCTAAATGTAAGAAATTGCTATTTGTTTAGTGGCAGGGTTAACGTTCAGGTATTTCAAAATGTAATTGAAATATTTACAATTAGCATATACTAGATACCAAAAAGAAACTCTTTACATTTAAACTGATGACTGAATGCAAAAAAATGCTATTTATTTTATGGCAGGGGTAACTTTAAGGTACCTAAAAATAGTTACAACCGGCATACTTACTGGGTTAGTTTTTAGTACTCGTCGACTTCATGGGCACCATCAAAAATAATGTACCGGGAACGATAAAGTTCCCACTTAGAATAAAAAACAATGTAAACAGAATCGAAAGATCATTTATTGGTTTTCTATGTCTATTACAACGTTTTCTAATGATAGAGCAGGGTGTTCGAAATTGTTTTGGTATCTAGCCCATCCTAGGTAATAAATCACTGACATCACATGGGCGCAACTGCCCAACGTTCTCTTTCCATGAATGCAAGAGCAATAATGCTCCGATATGCCATTCCTGCCACTTTCTCTTTTATATAAAATGTACGTATAATACGTCTTGCTCCTTACGTGTCTTGATTGTATGCGACATCTAATTAAATCGCAGTTTTCACCATTTAAATCGACGGGCACTGGGTCTCTAAAAACTTCGATTTCATACACGCCCGTCCTCTTGATGTGCTCGCTGCAATACGAGCGAGCTATTTTGAAGTGATATGTACCCACTGCAAACAAAATCAGTTCTTCTTGCGTAAATCTCGGGAAGTCCGTCAATTCTGGATCGTTTGCTTCCAACCGCACAAATGCCGTCCTTAGTCGGTTTAAGTTATGCTGAAGCACGTAATCCGCTAAAAGATTTGGCGTATGCATCTTTGTGTTTATTGTTTCAATAAACTGTTCTGTGTATCTGCTGTCTTCATACGGCTCTTGGAAACAGTTTATAATTGCTGCGGCTATTTTGTAGTCTGTCATTGTACTCAGCAATGTACGATTAAAAACTCTATAACGGAATATTTTAAAATCTCGTTTAAATCTTCCGTTGATTGTTTCAACGACCCATCTACATAATGTTATCAATCTTGATTTATTGGCCTCTTCACAGGTTAACTGAGTTTGACCACGTCTTCTAGATGGTGGCATATGGACCACATAGCCGTAAGTTTCAAGAGTAGGAACGGCATCTCGGAATCCTCTGTCGACTATAAATACATCGTCCTGTACTAGGAAATAATTAATGACAGCTTCTTCCATCGGACCATCATGGTTTTGTAGAATTTGTTCCATAATAACAGCGTCAGAGGTTATTGCTGCGTATGGACCTGTCACGTCCAAAATATGTCCATCCGCGCAGATAAGCAGAAATGGTTTAATTAAATTGGAAAACTTGTGAAGACTGTAGCTTAGTCTTTGAAAAAAGAAATTCGAGCTTTTTTGGATAAATATGTAGCTACCATCGCATATTAAAATTGCTCTTGGCGATTCATTACTTCCAAATATATAGTTTGGTAGAATCCTATTTCTTTGTATAACTTCTTCTCTGGTGAGGTGATCAAACCCCAAATGCAGAGGAACAAACTCGTCAAAAAGACAACGTCTGGCCAAGTGAATTTTTCTGTCTATAGATTGCCTAGACTTATTGAAAACGGTACCTAATCGTACACTAGGTTCTCCAGTTCTTATTTTGCTCAGATAAATACCCAGATCTTCTCGCGGAGAACTAGATCTGCGATGCAAGCTCGGTACTTGTTCATATAGATTATTGAACTGCTCGTGACTCAAACCGATCCAGAAATGTAGGTCTTCCGCTGTTATTTCATTAATATTGTTAAAATCCATTAAACGTCTATGCTCTAGCGCCAAGGTATACATATTCACAATATCTGGAATGCTGTCAGGATTAAAGTCTGATTGACGGCGTGTCACGCTGTGAGGCATATCTTCCAAGGAAGTGTTCATTAAATGTTGTTGACAAATCCTTGCAAGCTGGGGTATGTGCAATCAGTGGTAGCTCAGAAGATATACCTTAATGCTATTAGGAATTTGACGGAGCTGTGCGTTATTGCAATCGTCCATCATACAACGCCGTGATGTATTGGCTACCCGAGTGAATCCTGGAACAGGAAATGCGACGGGTCCTTGAGGGTCGCGTGGGGCTCGATGTTCACCACGACGTAATGCCTGGTCGACCCTGTGCCAACAGACGTGGCATATTGATCTCGAACCGTTAAAGGCTATCTGTAACAATTACATTAAAAGATAGGTTTTATGTTTTTGTAGCATGAACGAGTGCAAATCCTGCTAAACTAGTCCTGCTATTACATAAAAATCTTACACCTCGGATGTCAAAATCTATCAAGCCGTTAAGGCTGCAGGGCGTGCTAAAGAAATAGAAATAACCACACCCATAAACCGAAAAACATCACCCTCCTTTCTGCAGTCGGGTAAAAACATATTGTTATCTATAAAGGTACGTCAATATTGTTTGTATCTACATTTAAAAAAAATAAAAAGTACCTACGTACCTCTTGGTTTGGTGTTACGTTCAGTAGAATGTACTCCACAAAATCTCGGCGAGATTCAAAAAAACTCTGAGACAGAACATGTCTCCGAACCCGCCGTAATGAACGATGACACGTAACACAATTGTTCATTTTAAACAGATAGGTACCAATCACAATGCAAAATCCGTAGTCCAAAGTAATGCTCAAGTCGTAATAATTATAAGTGTCAAAAATCGGTTAAACAAGGAAAGCACAGATCGCAACAAAGGTTATCGAGGGACTGCACGCACATTTACATTCATTTTATTGACTTGCGCAGGTATGAAACAGAAAGAGAATACTCAGTATTTTGAAGAATGAAGGAGATAGCAGATGTTTCCATTGTTGTGTATAGGGCCGTGCCGAACCTCCTGTTGCCGTTGTGCACACGCACAGTGAATAGTGTGTTATCTCTCTCTCGCTCATACTTAGACGTCATAAGGAGCGCTGTAGTGATGCGTACGATGAATACGTACCAATAATAAAAGAAAGTCATGTGGTTTTACGTAGTTTCACACAGAAAAACAATTAAGTAAAAATAATCCCTGCCACTAAACAAATAGCATTTTTTTACATTTAGCCATCGATTTTAATGATGCCACCTATGTGGTATTTCATTTCACATTTATACAAAAAAAATGAGATACATTCCGTTTGCGCCAAGCCTGGGTTTTTTTTGAGCATTGTCCTTTATGCTGTCGAAACCGCAATAAAATAGAAAGCAAATCGTCCTGGACAGTCGGACCTACAAACTGCAAGTCATTGAGGGACATACCTGTAGTTGTTTTTGCAGATGCGTCAAATACGGTGCGTAACTTGGTGGTAGCACTAGACTCGCGCATGACCCCATGGTGAGGCAAAAAATATTCGACCTCACCTGCTGGCTTTGAACTAGAATCATTTTCCGTCATATGACCTAAACTCTCGTACTCTGACATGAAGTCTAAATACATTGACTTGAACTTAGGCTCACGTTCAAATCGTTTCTCTAGCGATAAAAAACGGCGTTTTGCGATACCGTATGAATCTCCTAATGCAGAAGGATCAGACTTAAAAGGAATTGTGACCACAAAACGACCGTCGTCTTTACGTTTTGTATTCTTACAAAAGCTATCTTCGCAAGCCCTTTCTTCCGAAGAAAGGGAGTGCTTTTCAGACACTGTGTCCAGTTCCCAGAATTTGGATAGATCTGTACTGGGCTTAGTTTTAGCCAGATTACAGAAATGTGAATGGGACGTACGTGAGTGACAGCTTACTGTGCCTGAAACTAACCATCCTAGTCTACTCTCACATAGCCTCGGTTGATTTTTGCCAAGCTTTATGTGGTTGGCTGATATGATGCTCCAAAAAACGTCGACACCAACCAAAATGTCTACAGCTGCTGGAGTATTAAATGTCGGATCCGCCAGCTGTATACCCACGGGTATGGTTATTTGCTTTAAATTAATTGGGGTTGATGGTAAAAGATGTGTGATTTCTGGTAAAATTAAACAGTCAATATTGACCGAATAATCACCGCAATTAGACTCGATTGTAAGACTGCAAGATTGTGCACTAGTACTAGTTTGGTTGCCAATACCTGTTATGGTGGAACCCGTGCCGTTTCGGGACAAACGCAGCTTACCACACAAGTTCTCGGTAATGAAATTAGCTGTGCTGCCGCTATCCAGTAGGATTCTTGCGTCAAGCCTTTCACCGTTGGCACCAACTGCCTTCACCAGTGCTGTGGAAAGCAAGACACACGAGCGAGTATATGGTTGCATATTGGCTGATGCGTTAGCAGAAAGAGCAACACTTTCGGAAGTACTAGGCATTGGGTTTTGTGAGGGAGGGGTATCTAAACGTTCCATGTGCAATAGGGTGTTATGCCTAGCTGCACAATACCTACAGTGGGTTATTCTGCACCTTTTTTCATTATGACCCAATCTTAGGCAATTTAAACAAACTTTGAGGTCCTTGGCCTTTTTAGTACGTTCTTCTATTGTTAATTTTTAAAAGACTCACAAACGTATAAAAAATGATCACCAGAACACATAGGACATTTGAACTTCTTCTTCTCTGAGCTTGAATTAGTGTTATTATTACTTTTATTAGTAGGATTCTGTGAAACTATTGCAAAACTTTTGGATTTATTATTGTTATTGTCTTTATTACTATGCTTATTATTATCTTCCAACGTTTCTAGTAACTCAGCTTTGTTGTTTATGAATGTTGTAAATTGAGCAAGTGTAAGAGCACCAGATACTGTCTTTCGATACTCTTCCCAATATCTACTAGTATTTGAATCTAATTTACTTGACATCATGTGTATGATGATAGTATTCCAATGCTGAGTAGGCTCATCCAATGACTTGAGCGCTCTTATATTTTTATTAATTACACTTACAAGATTACGCAAAGCAACACTAGATTCAGAAGCGACTGGTTCCACATCGAATAAAGCCTGCAAATGTTTGTCTACGAGAAGACGACTGTTATTGTACCTATCACACAATAATTCCCATGCTAATTGATAATGATCCGCCTTAAAATCAATGTTTTTAATAACTTCAGCTGCCTGGCCTTTTAAAGAGGCACGTAAATAATGGAAGTTATTTATGCTGTCGATAGACGGACTATCGTGAATTAAAGAAATAAAAGTGTCCCTAAATTCAAGCCAGCACTGATAACTGCCATCAAAGCGTGGCAAATCTATTTTAGGTAATCTAACAAAATTATGTGTAGTCCCACCTGCCATTGTTGCCTCAGACCCTGCCACGGTACCTGCGGAGTTACTACGGTGACGCTTGCCATCCGGTCCGGCTAGCAAACTCCGCGCCAACGCTAACAGCATGTAGTACTGTTGCTCAAACTGGCATCTCGTCGCGTAGGCCTCGTCCGGCTTGTCCGACAACACCTCGATCTCAGTCTGCAAATCGTCAAATTCGGTGTAAATAGGTTCAAATTTGTCTAAGCGGGTTTCTAGCTCGATTATTTGCAACTTGGAATGATTTTCGCAGCTTTTAAGCACATTTAAATAAGCAGCAAAGTTTGTAAGCTTGGCTTTCATAGAACTGCGTTTCTTTATCAATTTGTCGGCCATTTTGCCGTAATACAAAAATGACTAAGCAGAAAAATTCAAATTCAAAACATTTAAAATAAAACCGGTAACAATACAACAAATGAAATAAGCTCGAACGTAAGCGCTCCTGCACACGATGCCGCCACCGCGCCATCGCCGCGCCGACGCCGCACAACTACAATGTACATACGAGTCGCCAATGTTGCCAACTGCATATCAGGTTTTCGGGCTAAACAGTATTTCAAAAAGGGCTAGATTTGTCATTTTTTTTCAAATAAGGGCTAAATTGCCATTTTACTAAGAAATAAAGAGTTTTGTGTAGGTGACTGTTTTTTTTACTAAAATATCACTATTAAAATACTGAATTCTGGGTACATTGTTTAATGAAATGACAAATATTTTCACACTTTCCGTTACGTGTCTATGGTTTTGACAGACGATGGTTTTGTGCTAGAAAATTAGCTAGGGGCTAAATCATTATTCTTGGGGCTAAGTAAGCAAAAAAAGGGCTAGATCTAGCCCCGAAGGGGCCAAATTGGCAACACTGCGAGTCGCGCGAAGACCGCCACCACGCGCGGTCCTCGTCTCGCCACCGCGCGCGGTCCTCGTCTCGCCACCGCGCATCTATTTGATTCATTCCATTACCGGCCGCGTACGAACGTGCACGCCGCGAGATCGCACGTGACACAAATATGTCTAATTTAGTGAAAAAAAAGAAGTTTGTGCTTGCTTACTATATGTATAGAAAATGGCAAAAAGAACGTCGAGTCAGAAAGTTGTGGGTACATCCTATGCTGTCGGCACGGGAGCAATATGGTGAATTTCATACACTTTACGAAGATCTCCGAAAAGACGAGGCCAAGTTTTGTGATTATTTTCGAATTAATTACAAGACGTTTGATAAATTATTAGATTTATTAAAGAAAAAACTGGAACACACAAATACAAATATGCGAGCAACTATATCTGCTAAGGAGAGATTGGTTGTTACATTGAGGTAAAGTATTTAATTAATTATTCTGATTTAATGTAGAAAAATCAAAATCAATCAAGCTTGATGTAGATGGACTTGGGATGCTTTGTAATGAATCGTTTTCAATGCTATAATTCGAAGCCTGTGATTGAACTCTCGTACTGGGTCCAGCAGCAGTATTGTAACCATAGTGTGCCGGGGAGTCCATTGCATCTGTTGTGCGTGAATGATGTGGAGCGCTATAACTATTTTTATATTGAATATTTCTTATAATATTCAATACTTGATACTGGAATTCAACAATGTCTTCGTCTTTGAAGCGTTCCACGGTAGTAGCTATACCTTTAAAAAAAGACATCATTCTACTATCGTCATCTTTTTCTAACGTTTCCATAAACTTAATCATTTTCTTATCTACAGGATTTATTTCTTCGTTTTTCTTTCTTTTGTTGATATTAGTAACTTCAGTTTTTTTTTCTTCCGGCATGTTTGATCCAGATTGGGGTGGCCGTGGGGTAATTTTTTTCAAAAATTGTAAATTATCATAATATTGATATTTATGTATTGGTTTTGCACTTGATCCAGATTTTGATTCACGTATCTTTTTGTCGCATTTCATCCACGCGTCTCTTATATTTTTCCATTTCAAATAATTAATATTAATTATTAATAATCCATTATATTTTTATAATGTTTTTTTTTTCAATTGCAGATATTTAGCAACCGGAACTTCATTAGCCGATCTTGAATATCGATTTAGAATTGGAAAATCAACTTTAAGCGTAATCATACGAGAAGTATGTTCTCTCAAATGCCATGTAGGAACGATTGGCTAGCAATAGCAAATAAATTTGAAGTTTCTGCTAATTTCCCTCATTGTGTCGGTGCTGTAGATGAAAAGCACATCAGAGTAATTAAACCAAATAAAAGTGGATCGATGTTTTTGAACTACAAACATTACTTCTCGATTGTATTGATGGCAGTCGCCGATAGTGACTACAACTTTATTTATATCAACGTCGGTGCTTATGGAAAGGATTGTGATTCAGGTGTTTTAAAAGATACAGCTTTCTGGAACAACATGATCAACAATACTTTGAACTTGCCAGAACCTGCTTCCTTACCTAATACTAACATTGTCTTGCCATATGTATTCGTAGGCGATGAAGCATTTGCACTACATCAGAATTTACTGCGCCCATATAATGGTCAACAGCTTGATACAGAAAAATCCGTTTTTAATTATCGGTTAACAAGAGCGAGACGATATGTAGAATGTACCTTTGGGATACTGGCCAATAAGTGGCGAATTTTTCATCGACCTTTAAATGTGTCATTAGATTTGGCTATTGATGTTGTGAAAGCTTGTTGTTTACTGCAGAATTTTATACACAAAGAGGAGGGCGTAAAAGGGATGCAAGAATCTCTAAGCGGGTGTGGATTAGAGGAGTTTTTGCCATTTGATTCAACAGAAATAGTTCCTTCAACAGCTAATGATATACGTGACAAATATAAGGAGTATTTTAATTCTGAATATGGCAATGTACCATGGCAAAATAACTATTGTTAATATGTAGCACGAAACGTGTTTATATCTAGCGGGAATACTTAAGTAACTACTTTACCTGGACTTTTAATTTTATTCAGTAACTTCGACAGTTCATAGAAAAATAATGATACCATACTACAACTAATAGTGTTGGATAATGAACGATTTTGCGTAAGGAACGATATATGAACGAATGATAAAAATGGTTTGATTTAAATAAAATTTTAAATGTTGATTTAGAACATGTGGGAAATAAAATATATGTTTTTTATTTACAAAAGTAAGTTCCTTGTTTTATTTCTCCTCATATAAACAAAATAGAAGTCATGTCGTTTTACTTTATTAAAAAAAAACCGAAACAAAATTATATAAACAATATTTAAACCTTTTAACCGTGTTTTTAAAATAGTTTTTAAATATAAGACAAAATGTGCTTATAAGTACATTCTTAGGTTCATTCATTTTAGTTCATTCTAACACCACCTCACAATCGTTTTTTTTTATCAAAACCTGTTAACTTACTGAATAAAATTAAAAGTCGGGGTACGGATGGGGTACGGCAGCAAGTGATTGCTTGTTTAATTTAGGTACCTATCACTCTAAACTGCTCACGAGATATACTATCCAGAGTAGTGTGTGGATAGTATATCTCGTGAGCAGTTTCGTAAGTAAAACAAAAGTAAAATGACGGATGAATTTCGTGTGTAATGTTGTTTAATGTAGGTACATACGTATCTACATTAAACAAGCAATCACTTGCTACCATACCCCGACTTTTAATTTTATTCAGTTAGAAGTATATAGAAGTACCCTCTGTTGCATTACAATTTAATTTAAAAACATACTGATCATATCTTGTCCCAAAGTTCCTTTAAGTCAGAGCCTACTTATATATTTTTTCAATTGGCCCCACTAGATAGAAACACATTAACAAGAATTAATAAAATTTTGTAATAAGATACTTACCGTATTTACTTTTCTCCGTATCAGGTAGTTCTGCAAAGTTCTCATTCATTATATGGCAGATATCAAACCAAGCTTTTAAAAGTTTAAAAGCTGATTTGTTTGATTACGCTTGTCTTTATATACTTCCAAAGTTTTGTCCCATAAAACTTCTCTGTCCTCCACTAAACTTATAAACGTTTCGTAATCAAAACTTTCCATGATAATTTCTTAAAAAGTTATGAACGTGCATGTTCATACGCGGCCGGCAATGGAATGAATCAGGATAATGAAATAACTGGGAACGCGCGCGGTGGCGGTCTTCGCGCGACTCGTATGTACAGTGTAGTTGTGCGGCGTCGGCGCGGCGACGGCGCGGTGGCGGCATCGTGTGCAGGAGGGGAACACCCAAATACTCCGAAATATTTTATTCCGAATTTCGATGTTCCGATTTTCAAAAGTCCGAATTTCATAATACCTAACGATTAAAATGTCTATTATTAAAAATCACGAAATACATTTTACCGAAAGTCGTAAATCCGATTTGTTTGTTTTCCGATTTTCATATGTCCGAAGAATCAAATGCTCGATGGGTTGTCGGTCCGAAAAACGACATTCCGATTTTCAATACTTCGAATAAATTGCTAAAATTAGGTTTCTGATTGTGATATTTTGCATAACACACTTGGCATAATCTTTAAATGAATATTTTTAAGGCATACAAATTATTTAATATAATTATTGTTTAGCCGAATGTGTATTTGTATGAATTTACAATGGCATACTAGTAAGATGGCAGAATTTTTCAACTTCATATTTAACCTTAAAATTAAAATAGGTATTGTCTTAAAAAGTCAAAAGGGTGAGTTACAAAAGTCAGTGACAGAAACGAATCGCTGCAAAACCGACTCCACGTAGTCTTGTCTGCCCTACCCCGAGAGTGTAATTTAAGCCCGCGTAGGCGCGGAGGGGCGAGACGGCCCGCGAGCTGAAGAGCAGGTGGTTTTAACGCTCTCCGCCGCGGCTGAGGTTGGCCGGCGAAGCCGGCCAGCACGCCGAAGCTGCGGTGGTGGGCGTAAAACACATCTGCGACGATAAGCTCGCGTGGGACCGCCGGAGCCCCGCAGCGCCGGAACCGTGACAGAAACCATGCCTGCTGATTGTTGCATGCTCGCTTGCATGCTGCATGCTTGCTTGCATGCTGTATGCTTGCTTGCATGCTGTATGCTTGCTTGCATCTTGCGTGCTTGTTTGCATGCTGCAAGCTTTCTGCATGCATGGTATATGCTTGTTTGCATGGTTGCACGCTTCTTACAGGGAAGTATATCAACTGTTTTATAATTATTGATGTTTTGATTGATTCGGGTATCATCTATTGTTGGTGAATCATTTGGGTTAGGTTAGAACAGTGACCATTAACGGATCAGATCCCCACTATTGTTGGTTATGTGTTTATTTGTCTTGATATTCAGTTTTATAAGGCGTTTTTATTTCGGAATTCTATTTAATTGGTATTTTAATAATCGGAATTCGTATTTTTGATGGTTCGTATTATCATTAAGTCGGACTTTTTGTTATTCGATCTCTTGAAAATCGGTATTTTAAGAATAGTAATTATGAACGTTAGGAATATTGAAAAATAGGATAAATGATAAATCGGAGTTGTCATATTAGGAATTTTGAACCATTCGGAATTATGAAAATCGGTATTTTAAAATTCGGATTTGTGACTGTCGGAATAAAGTTTTTCGTATTTATGTAGTGTACCCGTGCAGGAGCGCTAAGGCGCGTCGCTCGAGGTAAGTCGAGGCGACGTCGCGTCAGGGGCGGTGCGGCGTCGCACCACGGGCGAAGATAGGTCTCTGCGTAGAGTCGAGGCGCAGGCGGCTATGCTTCCTTCACATTTTACGTAATTCATTCACCATGTCGTCGTCAGAAGACGAAGACGTACTCGCACTGAAACAAGTTCTTAATTTAAATAGAAGAAGATTTTGGGTGCATCCATATATGTTGCGACAGTGTGACAAAAGAGGTTCATTCAGAGCTACACGTGACTTAAAAAGTTATCCCGACAAGTTCAAAAAGTTTTATGGAATGTCACCAGAAACATTCCATTTACTGTTGGAAAAAATGAAGAATAGTTTACAGAAGAAGGACACTAACTGGAGAAAATCAATTTGCCCTGAAGAAAGGTTATTGATTACTGTAAGGTAAGTTTTTCATTTATTTATTACTAGCTTCTGCCCGCGACTTCGTACGCGGATCCTGTTGCTTATGCCAGCGACAACGGGGTCGTCAAAATCGAAGATCTGAAACGTCTGATGTCGAATTCTAAGAGCCCGGGGACGGGAAAACAACGGGATGCGAGAGACGATTCGAGACGTTCCATATCTTTCATTTTTGTAAGTCAGAAGTCGATGCGTAGATACGCTTGGAACTCAAGCGTAATTCTCTATCCGTGAACGTCTCCGATTCGCGAAACAATGCATGACGTTCACGATCAGCGGTCAGTCGCGCATCATATTCTTCACAGTTCTCTAGAGACCTGGATGTAGATGTGTAAATACGCTGAGAACGCAGGCGTGCTTCGTTATCCAAGAGGAAGAGAAGAGAAGAGAGGAAGAGGTTTCCACGTAGCGAGTTGCAGCCTGATGTTCTCGAACAGCATCAAGTCTCTCCTGACGTTCTTCTGTAGATTCTTGGGATCTTATGATCCTCAATCTTTTAGCTCCTTTGGAACATTGGGAAAGATTTGACCTCTTTCTAGGCATGGTTATAGTTTTATTGTGAAGATACCTGATCAATTAAAATCTAAGTGACTGCTCCCCTGCGTTACCGGGTAGGCTACCGTGTCACGAAGATAAGTGGAAAAAGTCTAAAACACTCAAATAACATAAGTTCGAAGGCATATTTATTCGATAAAATAAAAAAATAAATAGGAGTTTTTCCAGTAGAGTCAAATTTCCAATGATATACCGTCGTCATCGAATATCAGTCCTAAACTGTTACCGCCTTCACCGCGTGGAGGTACCCGCAGCTTATGTTATTTTATAATTATACAGTGAAATTAGTGATAGCTTTGATTTCCACATCAGATCTTCGATTTTTATAAGTCAACAGGAAATGCCCAGCAGACCGAACAACTTTTGCTAAGACGTCATTCCTATATGTGTTATGGTGTAGCTGGGCTCTTGGAGTTCCACAACAGGTGTTCTAGATCTTCGATTTTTATAAGTCAACAGAGAGTGCTCATCAGATTGAACAATTTTTGCTAAGACTTCATTCCTATATGTGTTATGGTGTAGCAGGGCTCTTGGAGTTCCACAATAGGGGTTCCAGAACTTCGATTTTTATAAATCAACAGAGTGTGCTCATCAGATTGAACAATGTTTGCTAAAACGTCATTCCTATATGTGTTATGGTGTAGCTGGGCTCTTGGAGTTCCACAACAGGTGTTCCAGATCTTCGATTTTATAAGTCAACAGAGAGTGCTCATCAGATTGAACAATGTTTGCTAAGACGTCATTCCTATATGTGTTATGGTGTAGCTGGGCTCTTGGAGTTCCACAACAGGTGTTCCAGATCTTCGATTTTATAAGTCAACAGAGAGTGCTCATCAGATTGAACAATGTTTGCTAAGACGTCATTCCTATATGTGTTATGGTGTAGCTGGGCTCTTGGAGTTCCACAACAGGTGTTCCAGATCTTCGATTTTTATAAATCAACAGAGAGTGGTCATCAGATTGAATAATTTTTGCTAAGACGTCATTCCTATATATGTTATAGTGTAGCTGGACTCTTGGAGTTCCACATCAGGTGTTCCAGATCTTCAAATTTATTCTCTCAGCAGAAAATGCTCATCACGTGGAACAATTTTTGCTATGGTACCATTTTTGTATCTCTTATAGTTTAGCTATTCTATTGCGGTTCTGCATCAGGTGTTCAAGTTTCCAAGATAAATTATAGCCTATATGTTGCCCAGACTACCGATACAACGAAAAAAAATCTTTCAAATCCGTCTAGTAGTTCCGAAGATTAGCGTGTACAAACAAACAGACAAACAGACAGAATTTTTTTTTGGATTCGTGCTC
Source organism: Noctua pronuba (assembly GCA_905220335.1). Lineage (NCBI taxonomy): Eukaryota > Metazoa > Arthropoda > Insecta > Lepidoptera > Noctuidae > Noctua > Noctua pronuba. The sequence goes on from LR999892.1 coordinate 8,139,226, forward strand.
TATTACTGTTTCTAAACCCCCCTCAATTTTTTTTTTCTAAATATATTCAATGTACAGACACAGTTTTTTTACTGTCTTATTATATGTATAGATTTAGTTAGTCCGGTCCACACAGACGCTGCTTGCGGTAGCGGCTGCGGTGGCAGCTTATTGTATCAGGTAGGTAAGTAGTTTACGTGCTCTCACTACACTTTATACTATCCTTATGTCTCCTACTTATCCAAAGTACTTATCTTCCCACTTTCAGTATCTATGCTCCAACTAAGATCGAAATCTTCGATCTTCTTTTTATTTTTCGCGATCCAGTCCGTTCTTCTATGCAACAACCTCCCTTTTGAGATCAGGATGTTATTGTCTACTAGTAGATTTAGTACTTGTTCACGTTGGAACGCGCGGGCGCGGTGGCGGGTGCGGTCGCGAAGACGTGGCGGGTTCGTGTTCACATTGGCCGCCAGGCGTTTGCGCGGGTGTGACGTATTGTCAGAGATTGTAACCATGGACGACGATCTTTTATTTTTAACCGAAAATTCATACCTAAAGTGGGAGATGATAAAAATTAGAATTGGTGTGCACGAAATTAATAAAGAAAGAGAACGGTACGGTGAATTTCATACTTTATATAGTAATTTGAGAGAACATCCTTCAAGATTTTTTGGATATACCAGGATGACTCTCAACTGTTTTGATTACATATTGGATTCAATAAGGAGTGAGATTTCAAAACAAGACACAAATTTTCATAAAAGCATAAAACCCGAAGAAAGACTATTTTTAACTATAAGGCGAGTTTAAAAAAAAAAGTATTTTCGTAGTTAATTATATTTAAAGTTTAATTTCCATAATTTGATGTGTTATATTCGTAAGTATTGTAACCATGGTAAGCCTGGGTCGTGACACTATTCATTTCATCCATAACAACTTGTGTAATTTTGTTTCTAGTACGTAATTTTTGTATAGGAGTTAACTCCTTCATGTACGGCAACAAACTTTAAAAAAATAACAGGTCTTCGCAATCTTTTTCTTGCCTTTCGCTGCTTTGCGACAGTTAAATTTGTAATAATTCCAACTTTTTCTTCTCCAATTCCATAAATTCCTCTCTTATATCTTGTGCACATTTACGTTTGGTGCTCGTACATAGTGTACTTGTAGATGAACCAGCTATTGACTGGGGAGTTGGGGACCGCTCATTATTATCACTACAGTTTCCATCAGTAGTTTCATCTAAATTGCCTTCATTTGATTCTGGGGTAACGTCATCTTTTATAAACTGCATCATTTGAAAATATGGCCACACTGAAGTGTTTTGATCAGTTCCAGCATCACCAGAACGAGAAACCGGATTTTTTTTAAACTCTTTCATAAATTGGTCCCGAATATTCTTCCATTTTTTTCTTAAAGCCTTTTCTGTAAAAAATAAATTTTGTTTAGTGTTGATGCCTTATATAATTTTAGTAGGTATATTAAGTAATTAGTATAGATCTATTCAAATTTTACATAATAATTGTATTTTTTTATATGTTTCAGATATCTTTCCACTGGGTTGGCATTTCGATCTTTGGCTTATAGCTTTCGTTTGGGTATTAGTACAGTGTCTCAGATTATTTATAGTACCTGTGAAGCTATTTGGAAAAAAAATTTGAATGTCCATATGCCACTGCACTGCCGTCTGATGACCAGCTTAAGCATATTTCTTCAGATTTTGAAAAAATGTGGAACTTTCCTAACTGCATTGGCAGTTTGGATGGTAAACATTGTAGAATTAAACGACCTAAAAGATCAGGATCGGCATTTTTTATCTACAAGCATTATTTCTCTATTGTTTTGCAAGCTGTGGCTGATGCGAACAAAAGATTTTTAACTATTGAAGTTGGAGGTAGAGGAAAGCAAAGCGACGGCGGTACATTCAACGCCTCGTCCCTGAACCGGTTACTCGAAAGAGGCGCATTCAATATCCCAGAACCAAGAACATTACCCAATTCTAACATTACAGCTCCATATGTTATAGTAGCCGATGAAGCTTATCCTCTTAAAGAGTATCTAATGCGTCCATATCCACAAAGAACATTGAATCGAGAGAGAGAAAATTTTAATAATAGATTGTCAAGAGCGAGAAAAACCGTGGAGTGTGCATTTGGAATTTTATGTAATAAATGGCGAGTTTTTTTAAAACCTATTGAAACTGATGTTAAACATGCACGCCTGATCATAAAAACCGCTTGCTTATTGCATAATATTGTAATTGATATAGATGGTTACAATTGCAATGATGAGTTAACAACTGAAAGTCGGCACCAAAGGCGACAAACTGGAAGAAACAACAATCCATCAAATCGAGCTAAACAAATTCGGAGTTTATTCACGACATATTTTTGGCAGAACAATCGTTTAATATATACGTCGCCATCTTTGTAATATTTTTGTATCTTTAGTAGTCTATCATAATATTCCTATATAAAAATAAAAGGTTTAAAATACCCACAATATTTCATTTACTCACCCTCTATATCAGGAAATAATTCCGCAATTTCCTTCCATAACTTATTGAGAATATTTCTGTTCATATGATGACTGTGTTTGCTTTGCCAAATCGGAGTTCTAGCCTGAACAGCACTAATAAACACTTCTGTATTGAAAGACATGATGAAGACGCGCTAACGTTTCTAGCGACAAGTTCATACTGGTTGAACTTACCTGACGTCGCGAGTGAATCGCGCGCTCCGCCGCTAGTTCGACGTGAACACACACAAACATCTCACGCGTTTGATATTGACGCGAGCGGCGCGCGCGCGCCAGTCGCTAGCTTGCCCGCTACTTACACCGCACGTGCGTTTCGTACGTGAACACTTAGATATTACGCCATGTTTGATATTTCGTGACCGCGCCCGCGAGTCAACGTGAACAAGTACTTAAGTTTAATTATAACGTTAAAAACCACTTATTGGTTCAATTGGCAGATATGTCATAGTATTTGTTTTAATATTATACCTATTTTACGTATTAATATTATAATAAAATATATCCGCTTAAACCGCTGAACCGATTTAGGTGAAATTTTGTATAGAGATAGTTTAAGACCCGGGGAAAGACATAGAATAGTAATATTTTTACCCTGGAAATCACCCTCTAAGGCGGTAAAAAGGGGGGTGGAAGTTGTATGCAAGTACGATATAAACAAGTTCCACGCGGATGTAGCCGCGGGCAAAAGCTATAATATAAAATTCTATACATTTTGGTATATTTATTTTATATATATTATTATATTTTATGTTAATCATATGTATGTATTTATTAAAGTTGTATATAATATGTATGTAGTGTAATTAAATTATTTATACACATTTAAGTATTATTTCATATTAGTTCCAATTAAATTATCTAGAATACCTATAAATAAAACAAAAACTTAATTATTTAACTTTTTATTACTTATTTAATGCTCAAGTACAAATCAACTAATAATAATCAACAGTAAGTACGACTTTCAACAATTAATAATCAATATTTTAGAGATCACAATGAACGACTTTTAACAATAATTAATCAATATTTTAGAGATCACAATGAACGACTTTTAACAATAATTAATCAATATTTTGATCACAATGTACGACTTTCAACAATAAATAATCAATACTTTAGAGATCACAATATGTGCCAAGTTCCTTGATAACCTGATTTGAATCGGGAATATTAGAATCAATACTTGTAGCTTGGCTCACTACTGAATACTGTGGTAAAAATATTGACTCATCAAAATTATTTGTTCCATCTTTTTCACGTCTTTCTGAACCGGAAAATGCAGCAATGACTGGTAATGACTGATTAGAGTTGGACGCTGGATAGTCAGTAAATTGCCTTGTTACCGAATAATGGGGTAAAACTGATGGTGGAGTCACAACTGGTTGATTGAGAATTTCTCCCGCAACACGTAATACAGCAACTTTAAAATTTCTTTTCTGGGCTTCTGTCATGTTTTTCATGTCTGGAAGGACACTTTTTAGAAAAGCTTTGTCGGGGTCTAGGACAGCTGGTGCTGAATTTTGATGTTTCCTTCTTGCTTCAAAATTGTTAATAGCTGATCTATTGACCTCACTCAGACTGGTAGTCTGTTTAGTTTTTCGTCTGTAATAATTAGACTGTGATGCAACACTTGGTTCTGGAGTGGATGGGGTCGAATAGTCAGTAAGTCCTGGAATCTGATTAACTTCCAATGTCTCATCTCTTGTTAATGAATCTTCATCAGCATCAGATCTATACTGAATTGAATTACTTAGTTCATCAGTGACTTCACTTTTCCACGTTCTTTATCAAATTCAACGGATTGTGATTGCACATTTCCAGTAGGAGACCTGCTTCTAATAAATGTATCTAGAAAATATAAATATTCCGCAAGGTAATATGGTTTCTTTGTTTTAGCTGCAGAACCCGACGGCGGAGGTTTGTTCATTTGTTTCACGTATCGGCCTCGAATATTCTTCCATCTCTCTCTGCATGTTGCCACTGAAATGAAATACCAACAGACTGTAGATAGGAAATAGTACATTGTTCACCGGGGGAGGAAAGTAAGCGAGTAATTGAATAGTTTGGAGTTCAATACTAATTAAAATATATTTCATCTTTTTCAGATATTTTCGAACGGGCAGCTCACAGCTCAAAGATCTGAATCTTTGTCAGAATATTTTATTAGAGGTGAAACAACAGTTAGAAATATTGTACATGAAACTGCAAAGATTTTATGGGAAACATTACAAAATCAATTTATGTTAAAACCTGATCAAAACAAGTGGAAAAATGTGGCCCAACGATATTACACACTTTGGAATTTACCAAACTGTATTGGTAGCATCGATGGTAAACATATACGAATTTAGGCACCTTCGAATTCAGGATCTGCATTTTATAATTACAAAGGCTATTTTTCAATGATTTTACTGGCTGTCGTGGACGCAGATGGTTTATTTTTAACAGTGGATGTTGCCGAATACGGTAGAAACAGCGACGGTCGTGCATTAAAGGAAAGTAACCTAATGAAATCTTTTATAAATGGGTCTTTACAGTTGCCGGAAGATGTACCACTACCGGGAGAAAATCAATTTTTTCCCTACTACTTCATAGGTGACGAAGCATTTCCACTCATGAGAAATTTGATGAGGCCTTATTCAAGAGCACAGTTGGATAATAATAAAAGACAGTTCAATCACAGGCTGTCCAGGGCCAGAAAAATGGTGGAATGTGGTTTCGGAATGTTAGCTACAAAATTCAGATTATTGCAAACGCCAATTTCGTGCCACCCAAACAAAGTAGACAATCTGGTACTCGCAATGTGTGTCTTGCATAATTTTATACGTATTTCTGAGGGAACTCTTTGCAAGCCTACAGAAACAAATACACTATTATCAAATATATCAGAAACTCCTATTGTAAGCTACGCAGCAAAAAATTTAAGAAATCACCTATGCACATACTTATGTTGTCGAGCCCCAATACGCGGCCAAAATATGTATTGTGTTAATTAATATTATTAATAAACAAGAATAAATCACTTACCGGTTTCGTTTAATTGTTGTGCAATTTCGCCCCACACTTTATCTTGTTTGTTCCTATTACTATAATCAGATCGTGTTTGGTCATAAATACAAGGATTTAATTGAACAATTTCAATGAGTTTTACGTTGGTTTCAAAATCGTCGCGCATATTTAAAACGTCTAAACGCAGCTACGCACGAAACCAAATGACAAAATGGCGGTGGAGTTGTGGCTTGGGCACACTTGAGCGCCCCTCCTGCGCCTGCACCTCGCCTCCGCCCCGCCTTCACCTCGCCTCCGCCCCGCCTTCACCTCGCCCGCGCCGCAACTCTTGTATATGAGCGCACTGCCATTCATTTGTAAAGAAAACTTTGTTGCGGCGTGCCTCTTAACCGCCCGCGCCTCAACTGCACCTCGACTGTTAATCGTGTGAGCGACGCTCCTAACTGTAAAGAACACAGCGCACTAAGCAACGCACAAAATGAACAGCTGTTGCCTTGTAAATGGACCGATTTAAGCAAAAATGATTCAGTCCACACTAACCTCATTTCGAGATAATAGAGTTTAAAGTTTATTTCGGTATTTCTCTGGCTTTGTAGTTCTAAATGTTATGTTTTTAATTTTATGTTATTCTAAGTGTTCTAAACTAATTTACATGCATGTATTTAGTAAATAAATTTTAATAGTTTCGTAGATATTCAAGAAAACTTGCGCGTGGATCATTATTACATAATACATTTTGTATGGAATTAGCTGTGTAGGCTGCGGAAAGAAAAATGCAAAAATGTTCCAAACTATGACAAAAATAAAAGCTTAAAAATGTTTATTATTTTTATTTTATTTAAAAAAACACAAATGTTACCCTACTCCTCATCCAAATCAAAGTCGGGTTCATCACAATAACCATCTATATCGTCTATTATTGCATCGTCTCCCTTCAGTTTTTTATAATAACCAATGCAATCATTTGGTATGAGATGGAATAACGATTTCAAATCGTTTAACTTCTTTTTGTTAATCAGTTTTCCTGAAGGCCATAATTCTTGCAAATCTTCTTCTATGACACCCAAATCAACACCTTTTAATTTCTTTTTAATATTCAGTTCTTTGTAGTCCTCATTAAAGGAAGTTCTCATGAACAAAGAATGTTGAGTCTTTTTTGTGATTAAAATTTCTTTTGTTTTGAGCCAGTTTACTTTGCTCTTATCATTAAATATTTTTCTATTAACTATTTTCTTTTCTAGAATTTGAGATCCAACAAAATCACAACTTTCCATTTTATGGACCTGTAAAGGATTTTTGTTTTTGCATTGTTTCATAATGGCAATATAATCATCCACGGAGTATATCCTTTCATATTGCTTGAGTCGAGTCTCAATTTTAGCGAAGTCGTTGTCATTTGGTAGGAAAGTGTGTCCTGATTCTAGGTAACGGAAGCTGATTGTCTCGAGAGTGGGGTGTCTATTTAATAAAGCCTTTAAAATCAAAACGATTTTGATATTCCTGTTTTGCCCTCCGCAACAGTCACTCCACAAAATCAATTTTTTTACTGTAGGAGGTAGCACGCACTTAATATATTTCCTCAAACATGAACCCACTTCTTGGGCCCCTCTGCCTGCCTCGCCTTCAGCCCAAACAAAACAATTCCCAACACCGTTGGAAGCCGAGTGTATACCGCAGTTGTATACCCATAACTGCCTTTTGTAGAAAACTATATTGGTCGGTATTCTAGGTAAAGGCAAGGTTTTCTCCAAATCGTAAGTCAGACATTCAGTTTCTTCACAAGTTTTAGCCTGTTCAAAATCTTCCTTCAGCTTCTTCCTTAAATCTTCGGCAATTTTTTGGTGTTCTTCTTTTTCTCTTTGGGCATTTGCTCTTTCAGCTGAGGTAGTAGAATTTTTCAATGTCATTTCATAAAGATCACATTTGTTACACGTGTCTTTCTTAAGGCTCTTGCACCTCAAATTGAATTTTTGTACAAAAATATGTCTAACAACATTGAAGGATGGACATTTTTCATCTTTTCCAAATTCTTTTTCGAATTCTATTTTGAACAATTCGTAGATTTTTGGTACCGTCATTCCTGGCTGCAGATATAAAGCATCGCTGTTCTTTTCTCTACGATAATGTGACTCGTATTTTGGCAACCTTTTGATAACATCGATAATAAGCTCAATATGTCTTTGTGGCGTTTTATTCCATCCGCCTGCTGTTTCTCCTCTTTTATCTTTTATTTCTCTGTCATTGCGTTTTTTTCGAAGACTGACAGTAACTTTTTGAGGTGTTATTTGCAGAGTTCTACAAAACATGTCTCGACAAACAGGTATATTGCCAAGTGTATACGTGCGAATAAATTCGCGAGGTTTCCTCTTCGACGGGGAGCATAATGTAACGTAACTTCGTTTCTTTTTGCTTTCTGTAATGTTAGATGTTATGTACAAAACTTGAGCTGCGTACGATTCAAGATGTACGAATCTATGAAATTCTCGTTCCCTATCTTCTTTTGAAACTAAATTAGCACAATCTTTTTTGCATGAACATTTAAAATCTATGAATTTTTTAGATGATACTTCCTTCTTTTTAGTTTGGTAAGGTAAATTTTTGTATTTCCTTTCTTTAATTTCCTGACGACTGTATTTTTGTTTGAGTTTCCTTCCTCTTTTTTTACGACCTTCATTTTCGTTTTCTGGTGCATTCTCTAAACTGCATACGATATCGTTAGCAATTTCTTGTCGGTAATTAATTTGTTTTTCCGCTTCTTCACTTCCTTCGGTGTTATTTTCTGTTTCACGTTCTATTTCTTCCATAACATCTTCAACATTAAGTCTCTCCGTTGATTTTCTTTTTTCAGTTGCCGTACTCGGAGAATGGATTAATGCCTGTGTGGTTTTGATTCTTACTTCATCACAATCAGTGTCACTTTCTGAATCTGTGGTATCTTGTGCTATAAAATCTGGATCTCTTACGCTATCGTCACTGTTATATGTTAGGTTATCATTATCTTCTAATCTTAGTGATGTTGGTTCTTCAACTATTTGGTCTAATGCAATGTGCGTATCATTAGGAACACTCTTCATTATATAAGGAGTCAGAGGTGAATATGACGGCGGAGGAATTGACAAATTGGAAAGTAGCGTTGGACTAGTAACGCCATCATTATCTGAAACATGAAAAATAAGTGGTTCTGACAATCCAATTTAATTTTCTTAACAATAATATGATATTAATCGGGATTGCTTTAAACGTAGTTTTGCTAGATCCTTCTGTGCCAGTAGGTAACAAAGTATTGTTTGTCCCCGCCTGCAGCGCCTTAAAGTATTTAGTTTAACTAATTTGAATATACATTGTGAGACTTGTTTTTCCCTTTTCAGTTCATTATTTTTAAGCAGTCGGGTTTTTTGTTTTTATAATAATAATTTTACATACATACATACATACATAAAACAGTCATCATTTAGGAATTTTAATGTAAATAATAGTACCTTCTAATCTCGGTGATGTTGGTTCTTCAACTATTTGGTCAAATGCAATGTGCGCATCATTAGGAACACTCTTTGTTATATGTGGAGTCAGAGGTGAATATGACGGCGGAGGAATTGACAAATTGGATAGTAGCGTTGGACTACTGACATCATCATTATCTGAAAGATTAATTGCAATAAAATTAAGATGTTGATTATTGTATTTTGAACTTTAGTCTAACGAACATTTTACTGTCCTGGTATTAAATAGTACCTTACCTTCAGATATTCGTTTTTGGAAAACTTCACCAGAAGCCATTTGGCTAACATTGATTGGCGATTTGTTAACTTCGGTTTCTTCAATAGCATTCTCTAAAATAAAAGATCTTTCCCGATCTTTCAAGTTACGTACTTCATTCGTGCAATCTCGCTGTAAACAAGAGGCTAATTCCTCGTCATCACTTGCCTCGATATATGTTTCTTGTCGACTTTGAGTATTGTCAATGCGCTGAACTACTGTGCATTCTGACCCCGACATAGAGTTTATGACATCTTTTGGCTTAAAAGGGCATACCGTTTCCTCATCATTACTGTCGCTTGCTTCTACATATGTTTGCCTTTCATTAAAATGTGAACTATCTTTAATACTAACAATCCCCTGAAGTGGATTTTCAGAGCACCGTTCAACAAAAGAGTCTTCACAAGGTTCTTCGAGCATCTCATTTGTCAAAATGTTGAAAATTTTTTCCGTTTCTGGAGACATTTCTCTGATTGGCGATGACGTACAAGATTGTTGATTTTCGTCATCTGAAACAATATGGAGCCGTCGTGTATATTTTTGTATCCCTGATAAGTACTTTAACTCTTTACGTTCCACCTATTTAAAATTACGTCGGGCCACGTTCAATATAGGGTCTCAAACAAAGCGCGAAAAAGCAAATCAGCTGTTTCACACATTTTGGTTAAGTAGGTATAAACATTTTGTATAAAACAGCTGTTTTTTTTTCTAAAAAACACTTTAAAAACAATGTGGAAATAAGTAGATACCTAGTATTATGTGTTCTTACCTAGCTTACTTTGAGCGGTTTGACGAGAGTTTTTATTGCAATAGTCTTTCTGAACCATCCTTATAATGTTATCACTCCTCTTACATTTCTTTGAGAGATGTGAATAATTAAGAAGCGAACCGCCACCTTCTACGGCAAAACAAAAAAAATGCAAATAGGTAAATAATAAGTAAGTAGGTACGTACGGTCGGCTGTAGTTAGATAGTAGGTAGGTTAGTTCCAAATAATTTGGAGCTCACCTATAGCTGTGTTTCTAGGTACCTACCAACTTATTCTGAGTAAAATGTATAGGTAGCAAGCCGGGCATAAAGGTTATTTAGCGGCTAAATATACCTAAAAGTTCATCCGTAGATTAAGTAGATAATGTCACCTGCACGTAATAGTAATTATTGTAACAAAATATGATTATAAAATACATAAACCACAGAAGTTACTGCAATGAAAACAATTTAAAAGAATATGAGTAGGTACATAAACACAACGCGATCGTAAAATATCTACGAGACATATTAATAATTATTACCAGTAGCTATCTACAATAATAAAATTACTTACCATCATCTTTTTGCCCTGCATCTGTTCTTTTACGTACACTTTTTAATATTGAATCTTTTCTATTCATTTCTAGGTTTAAGACTAAACTTTTGATAAAAACTCGAATCACCAACTTTACAAAACACAATTTAACAAATTCAATTACAATGAGATGTTACTCATGCACTTTTCTTTATTTTTACTACGCAGCAATAAATTTCACACAACGTTTCAATAGACGAGATCAGTACGAAATGACGACGCCCGCTCCCCACTCCGCCCGCTGCAGCCGCACATATTACGCGTTTGCAGCGGCGCGAGTAGGTAAGTTTATTTAAAGTACCTACCCACAACCTAATAAAGTAATAATGTTTGCAATGAGTGCAGTTTTTTGTTTTGAAAAATATTTAATGACACAATAGTATTTACTCAACAATTACTTAATAAACAAATTTGCCATAAATTGCGAAGTGGATCCTTTTTGTTTATTCAATTAAAGTATAATATAGTTTTCATTTCAAAATTGCAAAAACGTTTCAAGCTCTGAAGTTCATTTTGTGTTAAAATTTAAATGAAGAAAACACGCAGCAGCATTATTTGCAAAAAAGATTCAAGTGAGGTGGATCGTTTTTGTAAAACTTTAACAGTAATTTTTCACTGCGCTTAAAGTTTTACAAAAACGATCCACCTCACTTGAATCTTTTTTGCAAAACTTTAGCGCATTTGAAATGGTTGGTTTAGAAATATGCAAAAATGATCTTCAATAAGTTTGTCTACATGACCACATTATTCTAAAAAAATAGAATAAATTTCATGCAAAACATACAATTTTATTGCAGGTACAAAAAAATGCAATAAAAGATAGAAGGTTTAAATAGTTATATACGTATTTCATTAAAATAATATTTTGTTTACTTTTTAGCCGAGATATTAATGATAATTTTATATTTAACCGTGAATCGTTTTTTAAGAATTGAATTTTTCGTTTTTCTTTAATTAAATAGAATAGTCATGTGGTCTGAATCAGTATACTTCTGTAGTCGAATGTTATTTGGAATTGAGTTAAAATGATTCAAGGTTATTGGAACATTTAAGCAGAATGATTTTTATAATATTTTCCATATTGTATAAAAAGCATTATTGTTCCAAGTAGTTTGAATCATTATAGCAAAAAACAAAAAACCTATATCAGGGCAACCAAGAAAATGCAAAAATGATTCTAATAGCTTGAAACATTTATGCATTATGAAAAAATGATGTTCGCTATGACAGTTGTGGTTTGGACCATACGGATTTTCGTCAATTATTAACATAGAGTTCCGAGTCTTTGATATGTTAAAATATACCTTATTTAGAGTACATAAGTCACAAAAACTCGAAATTGTCGAGATTGTGGGTTGGATCATTTTTGCATAAATCGGTCCAAATGTGTCAAGGTCAAACTACGCGTTGCAAAAACTCGCACAACCGGTTTAAAAAAACAGTTAAGCGAGTAAATATGTTGCATATGAAGATGAAAGACGCAATAAAAACGACAAATTGAATGAATTCGCTGTGACCAACTCAATAGGGCAATGAACCGGTAACTAATAGAAAGAATTGCGTTATAAAGACAAAAACTGGATATAGTGAACAGGAAATAGACAGATAAAGGGAATAATTGGAACGATCTCACGAATATCTGACTCCTTATCCACACAATCTTAGTTGCGACTTCAAATCTTCAACCGTAGGCGACGATGACACTGCTTTTTTCAACGAAGCGACGCGGGGTCAATGTCCACCAACGTCTGGGTCTTGTATTCTTGCACACGCCAAATCTTCCCGCTGTGAAGTTCTACTTGCGAAGGACCATATGTTGACGCTGCTACGTCGATTGTTGAGCTCCAGGAGCGATGAAATAAAAATACGTGGACTGGATCGATCTGGTTTAATGCAATAACAGGCGCAGTACCATCGCCGTGGTAAGAATTTGAGTAAGTGAGTCTCGGCTCGGAGCGCGGGACCGCGCGAGCGCCCGCGCGCCCCTCAGCCCCGCCGACACCCGATGCTGATACCGCCGCCCGCGCGCCCCCTCAGCCGCCGCGCGCCTCCAACCAGCCGTAGGCATGCCATGCATAGACACTATTTGTCTTCTTTTGAAACATATAGTTTGCACTTTTCTGCAAGTATATATAAGTCCCATCAAATATTGCGATTGCTGACCTATCTCTAATTAAAGACTCCTGAGGATCACCCAATAGTGCTTGAGGAACTCTCAAGTTCCTTTCAGATATTTCCCTGTGAGTGATATGGTTCACACCAATATTATAAGGAACAAAATGTTCATTGAGACACAACCTAACTTTTTTCATAATCAATTCCAATGTCGACCTAGGTAAATCAAAAAGAGTTGCCATGCGTCTATTACTCTCGCCTGTTCTTAATTTGATTAAATATATTGCTAAAGCTCGTTTAGATTGTTTCACATTTAAAGCAGGTAAAAGATTATGAAGAATTAAAAACTGAGGTACTGTAAGACCCGTCCAATAATGGCAAAGATGGTTTGGCATTTCCAAGACATTTTCAAAGTTCAAAAAATTAGCTTTTGACTTCATAATGTTTATTATGTCTTCTATATGGACAGCACTAAATGTAGAATATGTCTCATTCATTTGAGGTAATAAATGCCACTGATCACTGTACAAATGTACTTCACACACTCTACAGCTACGAGGAACATAGAAACTGTGTTCTTGCAATAATATTCTTTTGAGGAAATGTGGGACCAAATGTAATGTTCTATTTCCGCATTGTTGAAATATACAGTGCATAGACGTAATTGAAGCTCGCTTATAATTAGGCAATAATATATTACTATTTTCCCTTCGAAGTGGTCCACTTTGAACAGGCGGTAAAGGAGGTGGCTCTGGTGGGCTAACCACTTGAATATTCGGGACTGCTGCATTGTTTTCCAAAGCTCGTGATGAGTCGTGCGATGCCTGTCTATCTGCTCGCATCCAACACACATGACAGACATAGTTGTTTCTTGAGGGCTGAAAACAAAGTACAGTTATATAATATTCTGAAACAAGGGTATTTTTTAAACATATTTTAATCTTTTATTTGTTTTCGAGTATGTTATGAAGCTGTGCCCCCGCTCAGCTCCTAAAAGTCATAGCTTGATGTTATTTATAGCCGCTATCGGATTTCGAATTGAACATTAATTGAAAACATTTGACTTAACTAATTCTTCAGCTTTATGATATTAATTATAGATGGGAAGTATACTGCCATAATGAACATCACGCTTGTAGCATAAAGACACATTAGGTACAACCTTCCCAAAATGAAAATGACAGTTTTTTTTATAATTTATAAAAACTATGTATTTAAAATAATTAAAAACAAAATGCTTACCACATAATTAGTATTTTCTGATAATAGGATAGACAGCAATGGAGACTCCATACTGACTTCATGGTGTCTTATTTTCCTCACAGATTTTCCACAACCAAGGCAAACCATGTTATGCCCCAGTAGTCTATCATGTTCACCAGCTTCGGTATTTAATAATAGGAAGCATGGATGACAAATAAATGTATCCAGAGGCAACTGAAAATATGATGCACTGTAAGTTAATATCGTAAACCATAAAACATACCGTTCAAAAAATAAATCTGATGATGTTTTTCTACTCCAACATCATACCTGGGTTTGAGCAAGGGTTATCCAACGCGAAAGTCTTGTTTGATAGTGTGCAGAAAGCGAAGATATATTATGCCTCTGCAACCTTTGCAAGGCTATTCCACAGTTGATGCACCTCATATTGATTCACAAAACAAATTCCGAAACGCAATGAAAATCCGAGTCCATTGTTAATAGCCAGGTATCAGGTAGTAGAAGGTATCAGTCCTTAGAGATAAGCAGGAGTCAAAAATATTAGAAGATAATCGCAAAAACACAAACAGTTCGTACGCAACGGAGGATCTATCAAGCGCAGTAGGTACCGTATCGCCAATTTGACATAGACAGTGAGACATTGTAAAACGCGTTCCGTTTTAGGTACGGTTACGTTATTACTATAATTGTGTGAAATAAATATATCTTACGTATCAACACTTCAAAATATAATTTAATCATATTTTATTTAAACAAAACTGTTTTCATTGGTATTTCAATGAAAACAGTTTTGTTTAAATAAAATGTTCCAGGTAAGAGCAGTTGTCGTTCATTTCACATTCAAATCTACAAGTAGTAGGCGTGGTGTAGAACGTCTATTATTCTATTTATCTTTCTCTATGGTCCATAATGGCTAAAGTTGACAAATGAGACTTTGAATTCAACTTGCATTACTTATTATATTATAATCAATACTGACGAGTTCAGAGAGGTTAAAAACTACGCAACAATTCACATCTCTATTTTTCTTAATATAATATATTGACTATGTAAGTGTATATTGAATGTACTTTTTTGTCCATGTAATACATGTGCGGAACACCAAACATACATAGCTTTCGTACATTTTTGCCTCACCAAAGCCTGCACGCCGTTAATTTCAGATGACAATACTGCTGCCCCGTCATAAGTTTGTGCAATTAATTTAGAATGACAATCTTAATCTCCTAAAGTTTCCAAAATTAGAGAACTTAAAGCTACAGCGGTGCGATCCGCGCTGACATCTACGAATCGATCCACTACTTCGGAATCACGAAAATATCTTAAAATCAGAACTAATTGTTCTCGGCCGCTTATGTCCGGTGTTTCATCCACCATGACAACAACATAATCGGACTTTTTAATTTCGTCTCTAACGTAATCAGTCATCACAGATCGCTCGAGATCAAATCATTTTGCGTTCTGTTCGACATGCCCGTGAATGAGGTACTTGCATTTTGTAAGTGGGTTTCTAAAACTCCATCATACTTAGCTAATAAATCTACTGTTTCTAAATAATTACCTCTATTCAGTGACGATAGTGATTTATCGTGGCTGCAAAAAGCTAATTCTTGTTTTCCCAGAAAGCATACAACATCGATCAGTCTTTGAAAAATATTTCTATTCCTATCTACTTTAGAATTATGCTTTTCTACATCTAACCTTAACTGGCCGTTAATACTAGTTTCAATACGTGATTTACCAAATGTATTTAACTTTTAGCAAGCCTCTAGATGTTTTTCTGATAGGTCATGCTTTTTTGCCGAGGAATGAAAATTATGCAAATCAATGTACCCCTCACTCCACTTACTGGAAGTATTAAACAAAATGCACGGAAAACAAAATAATTTATTTGTGTGGTAGGATGGTGTGGAGGGTAGTTAAGCACAATATTGCATATAAATAGAACTGCAGTATATTCTACATATTACTTAGTTCGTTTTGAGCATTTCAATCATTCCCGTTGATATGTGTGATGTGGCTGAATAATCTGTCACGGTGATTGTGGCCTGTGAAAGATAGCACTGTAATTTTGAATTCTGAACTTTTTTATAAGAAGGATGTACATCCTTTGCACGTTCTCGCATGGCTTTTTCCCTCAAAGTTACATATTGCCATTTCGAAAGCTTTAAAGAAAGCCGTAGACCCAGCGCTTTTTCGGGCGAAAACACAGGTTTAGATAGTTTTCTAATAATTTCCATAAAGGAGAATGGGCGAAATTGCCCTAGCGTCCAATAGCGTTAAGGTATATACCAATGGAGAAAAACATTTCTTATTATGGCGACTTCTCTCGATTCAGAGTTAGTTCTCTCAATTGAACTGCAGTTGCATATGCTAATTCAGTGCTATCGCGACCCTTCTGGTCCATTGTTCTTCTCTTTTTCTGCTGAGTACTTAGTTCTTCAAAAAGTTTTCGAGCTGTCGATTTTCTCTTTGTCATCATTCCAACCGATGATGTTGATGTCGAAGGTTCAGGTTCAGGGCAGCTTGTTTCAGAACTTTCAACTGTTGGTCGTATACTACTAGGCCAGTGGATGTTTGCTACAAGCCAAGTTCCGTTATTATTTTTAAAATCCGTGAAGTTCTTTTGGGATTTTTTCCATCTCATAATTGCAGCTCTCGTGAATCTTTGGCAAAAGATTTTCAAAGTCAAACTGTCGTCGTCAGAAAGACTATGATCTAGGCGAGATACCACTGTATCAAATAATTTGTCACTATCATACTATACCGTAAAATGGGGTGAAAAGGGACAAATCTGAACTTCATAAAGAAAGTTAAGGCGTTTTTTTAAAGAAAATTCGCTGTAAGGCGATCGTAATAATTGAGTCGTGATGGTATCTTTGTGATCTAATATAAATTATGCAATTATCATTTCAGTTTATGCATAAAAAAGCTAAAATATAGCCTATCCCTATTCACCCAGAAATTGGGGTCAATCGGGACGAAAATAAGGTCAATAGAGAAATTCTCTAGGGCTGCCACTTTAGTAATAAATTATAATTTCTCTTAACCTATTTTTTTTTGTATTATCTATTTATTTAATTTATTCAACATTATTACTTACTTATTACCACTATGTAATTCTTAAGCTGCGTATCGACTTCGCGCTCCTGGCGCGCGCGCCATGAATGACCGCGCCGAGAGTGCGTTCCGCGGAGCGCGTTCCAAAGATTTGAAGTATATCAGTGTTCCAGTGTTTGACCGTTCATCATGGAAGCTAGTCGTGTACGAGCAGCAGCAGCTTTTGTAATTATACACAGCATTATAAAAAAGAAAAAAGAGAAACGAAAAGTGCGTTGGTGGATAAAAGAGCTGTACCGAAAAAGAATGCAGTATGGAGTGACACTTATAAGAGATATGCAGTTCGAAGTGATAGAAGACACAATAAAAAACTTCACAAGAATGTCTACAGAAGATTTTTATTACTTGCATAACTTGATAGAGCCAAAGGTGAAAAAAATGGACACCCAGTTTCGCGAAGCTATCACAATGACTGAAAGGCTGGCTATAACTTTGAGATTTCTTGCCACTGGAGACTCGTATACAAGCTTGCAATACCTGTTTAGAGTTTCAAAGCAGTTTATATCTAGGATAGTCCCAGAAGTTTGTGATGCTATCAGTGAGGTTTTAAAAGATTGGGTAAAAGTAAGTGAAAAACACAGTATTAATTAGTATTATATTTATTTAACTTTTTTAAATTAAATTACTTCTCGTTAGCTTGAGTTGACGTACTGGCCAAAGAATCAGTATTTGAACTTGAGAGATTTTGAGGCTCTTGTGTTGTATACCCATAAAGTGGACTGTATTTGCCTAAATCGGCTTCAAAAATTATATTGTTTATTGCCTGTTTGACATATATTAAAGTATGGCTGTCATATTTTCTTAATTCATTTCCTATGTGCTGGCCATAACTGAAATATGGATCAGTAGCTTGCGACGGTTCGGTTAAAATTTTGAACGCTTCTGTCAACATTTTATCGTCCTCTTCTTCTTGTTTCCTTTTTTTTGAGGTCTTCTTGGCAGTTTTTTCCGGTGCTTTTTGAATAATATCATTAAATTGTTCTTGTGTATTACACTCTTCTGAAGTTTTTTGGGAAGACTCGCCTTTATTTTGTGGTGTAGATTCCTGAAATATGAACGTGCATTTAATTAACTTTGTATTTTATAATTATTTGTAATTTTACAGATCCCCACATCCGAGACAGACTGGTTGGAAATTGCTCAAGAATTTCAAGAAAAATGGGATTTTCCTCATGCCATGGATGGAAAACACGTTATGATACAGGCACCTGGTAACAGCGGCACGGAATATTATAACTACAAACACTTTTTTAGTATCGTACTCTTCGCTCTCGTAGACGCGGACTACTGTTTTAGATACGTTGACATTGGTTCCCAGGGGAGACTTTCGGACGGGGGGATTTTTAAACGTACTACATTATACAAAAGACTCGAAGAAAAGTCCATGAAAATACCTCAGCCATCGATACTTCAAATACCATACACCCTCAGAGTTCCATACGTTATTCTGGCAGACAAAGCATTTGCACTAAACGAATACACAATTAAACCGTTCCAAGGGGAGCCAGAGAGGGGATCTCCAGAAAGAATATTTAACTATCGTCTGTCAAGAGGACGTAGAGTAGTGGAAAATGCTTTTGGAATAGCAAGCTCGGTTTTCAGGGTTTTAAGGAAGCCTATGTTACTATCACCCAGTAAAGCTACAAAAGTAGTTTTGGCTGTTATACATTTGCACAATTTTTTGCGAAAGAGGTCCAGCCAGAAATACACACCACATGGATCTTTAGACACGGAAACAGTAACTGGAATCACACCAGGTAGTTGGAGAAATGACGGTGATCATTCATCATTACTCCCTCTCACTAATGTACCACGTAGAACTGGGAATGACGCAAAGGAAATACGTTTACATCTCGCTCAACATTTTGCCACTAACGGAACAATACCCTGGCAAAACAGATATTGAAATTAGTAACATTATTCACCTGCGTAGCGACTGTTGCATCATCTTTATTCTCATCGTCTTGCATAGTATCTGTTGTATAATTTGGTGAACACTTGTCTTGCATGAAATTGAAATCATCAAAACCAAACCATTTTGATACGTAAATACTGTCCCGACCTGTGAACAATCAACCAATAACATATTTAAAATGTATATGTGAATTTTATTTATGTCTTCTAGCCTGCCTACAAATATTTCAAAACCAAAATCAGCTAAATCGGTCCAGCCGTTCTCGAGTTTTAGTGCGACTAATTCTTATTTATTATATAGATAGTTTAGTTAATTTCTCCGTAAACTTATCATGCAAATACATGTTATTTTTTATATAAAACTAAAAATAATAAAAAATCTGTATCATAATTACCAGAGCCAGTGATTTGGCTTTTAGATATTCTCCATTTTTCTCTTCTGTACGATGATAGGAGCACAGTCATTTTTTTCTTTAACTCCGGCACAGGGACTCCCATTTCACTACTGATTTCTCTCCAAGCATCTTCTCTAAGCGAAGAACTTTTGCTGTTCCACAAAAGTTCTTTCGTACCATATAGCTGAATTAACTTACGGCAACTTTGGTTATCCATAATTATTATTCGGAGCGCAACAAACACAAAAAACGACCCGTCTCAAATAGCGCGCGCGCCACGACTGATGCGTGGTAAAAAACCGACACCCGACGGAACGGACCGCTCCGCGTTCGGGCGCTCCAACGAACACCTTGGCGCGCGTTTCAAACTGTATCCATTTCGCGCGGCTGGAGCGCGCGCCAATGTTCGATCTCTCGGAGCGCGAAGTCGATACGCACCTTTACATTTTAACATAATACTAGTTTCTGATTACTATTGAGTCACTGAAATAAAATCCACTTTACTTCCATATTTATTTTTAATAAAAAAACCTTTTGCAAATTATTTATTAATGAACCTGTATTAGCATTTCAAAATCAACAAACATAGAATGTAGGTATCAAGTTATTATAAAATAGCTTTTAGCAAGTAAAATTAATATTAAAAGTCATTAATTAACAACTCACTCTTAAAATACACGTCAATTTAAATAAAAACGTTATCTTATAAAACCACTGTAGACATAGGGTGAGGCCAAACGAGCGTAATTTTGTGAGTCGTGAGTCGCAGAATTTCGTGTTCTGGGGGTCTACTCTCTAAGCACGAAACCCGTATGTTCGGCCGAAGTTACGGGCGTTTCCTACTCTGTAGCACCTACTGACATAAGATTACTTCGGGGCCCGAACTAAGAATGAATGAAAACTCGATTTGACAGTTGTACCCTACTCCCGATGTGTTTTTGCCCGTTCGAAATGTTGAGTTTGGCACTTTCTAAGACGGACCGTTATGTCATTTGATACGACATCAAAATAGTTATCGTGCTGTCGACGAGGTAATTTTTTTTTCGAAAATAAATACAATGGCTGCTTTTTTAATACTCGAAGAAGCCCTACAAGAAGAACGGAAGCGGCGCCGACTCCACTTGCGCGGAAACTTCCGGTTGGCTAGCATTCCCGATGTGGAGTTTAAAGGAAACTATAGGCTCACACGGGAGCTATTTGAATATTTATGTGAGATCTAATACCTCTTTTGCCTCAACAAAAGCGACGAAATGGTGTTGATCCAAAAATGAAGGTAGGTAATGGTTTGATCCAAGAATTAAGAACTATTGAAGATTCTGCAAATTATTGAGTTATATTACCAATATGTCCATCTGTTTACTGTTGTTTTTGTTTACTTTTAGATCCTTGCTGCTCTCAATTTTTATGCCCGGGGGAGCTACCAAGGTGCAGTGGGTCTTAACAGTGACGTCCCAATGGCACAACAGACAGTGTCACGCTGTCTGCGGGATGTGACAAACGCACTCAACAGCCCCTCAATTTTACAAAAATATTTTAGTTTTCCACAGAATTTGGCTGAGAGGAACCTTATAAAAAGAAAGCAAGTATAAAAGTTTGAACCGTTTTTCTAAAGCAAACCCAGTACTTTATAAAATATAGTAGAAATAGAAGGACTCTTTTCAAAAGGATTGGCTAATAACAGCACTGGATAAAGGGGAAAGGGAGGCCTTTGCCCTGCAGTGGGACACAAATGGCTGATAATAAAAATAATAGCAGAAACTGCTTCAGATGGAAACATGTTGTTTGAACAATGACTACCTACCTTAGAAGACTGTTTTTAAACTTAAAGAGTGTGCACTAAAATAGATTAGAATTTTAAACTTTAATAAGCTGTATGTTTACAGATTTTATGAAAAATATGGCTTGCCTGGCGTAATCGGCTGCATTGACTGCACACATGTGGCACTTGTGAAACCCACCCAACATGAGGAGCGTTTCTTTAACAGGAAACATTTTCACTCCTTAAATGTCCAAGTTGTAAGTTCCAATGTTTCATTTAAAAAGAAGTTTTAAGTTAAATAGGTAAAGAGTACCCTAAAATAAAGCAGAATAGCAGGTATGTCATTAATATATATCTCAGTGCTTGATAGTCAGAGTTCTTATAAAGATAATTTAATTTATGTATGTCTAATAGATATGTGATGCAGAATGCACAATTTTAAATGTTGATGCATCCTATGGTGGAGCGACCCACGATTCTTTTATTTGGTCGCACCATGAAATTAAAGCTCACCTGGAGAGTCTACAACAGGAGGCACCATATCTGTTGGGTATGTAGTTGTACTTACAGAAATTCCATCTCTTGTAATATTGTTATTTGGTTTCTTACAAAGTTAAAAATATGTTATTTATTTAATAGTTTAACATGATTTTAAGGTTCAAGTTCCCTGTGGCAGATTTATTATACAGCGATTGTTTACCAACCATGTTTGTTACAGGGGATTCTGGGTACCCACTTCGGGAATTCATGATGATCCCAATAGACAATGCCATCGAAGATTCTCCAGAAGGGAGATACAATTTCACCCAAAAACGTGCTCGCTCCACTGTAGAGCGCACATTTGGAATTTTAAAAGGCCGATGGAGATGCCTCTTACTTAGCAGCAAGAGAGCTGCATTATGCACCCACCACAGCAGGTATTTGTTACAATTTACACAATTTATGATAGTTAGTTTGTTTCCATCAATTTCAGAGTTTTTTTTTCAGGTAAAATTGTCATTGCGTGCTGTGTTTTACACAATATGTGTAATCAGGCGGGCTTAGAAGCACCTTCCCTCACCGAGGAAGACCTAGAACTAGAGCGCAGTAGACAAGGAAGACAGCGAGATGAGTCTATGTCCGCTCATCAAGCTCTTCAACAAGGGCAAAGAGCGAGAGCCAGATTAGTGCAATTGCTGGACAGAAATAGGTACTTATACTTATGCAGTCCTATAAAAAACTACTCTCCTAATAATACATGTCAATAAATATATAGGGGATTTGTATTTATATTATTGATCAGGATGAAATAAATATTTAACAAACTGTTTATTTTGCTTACAGGACATAAATGTGTGTTGGGGACTGGCAGAAGCTTTTGATTCTTCTTCTTTCTTTAGTTTCTTGCCCATTCTTGTCCATGAGATCTATTGGGTCTAATAATAAAAGCATTGTTTTTTTATTAACAAAATGGTTTATTTTATTTGCTATACAATGGAAAATAAAAACATTATAAAATTGAATTTTGTTGTTTTTGAAATTTTATTGAGATTTATTGAGCTGGAAGATCCAAGCGACAAAAGAAATGAGGAACTCGGGAAAATTTACTGCCTGTGGTAACCAGCTACTGGGCAAAGGACACATTTATAGAAATAATTAAATTAGTCACGGGGAGAGGCCGGGACTAATTTCTATAAATGTGTCCCCGCACCAAATTTTTGAGGTCCACAAGGGCAGTCTTTATTCCGTCGAGTACCTCATTTCTCTTGTTATCGGCTGCAAGTCTTTGTTCTTCCAGCTCAATAATTCTGTTGCGTGCTGAGTGGCCATCGATGGGTTGCCGAACTCGTGGCCGTACACGACGAGAATTGATTGCTGAAAACAAATGAAATATTTTTTTGTCAGTTTTATGTAATTTTCTGAAACATGATTTATGTAATCTCTTTTCTATTGAACAATAATTTACTTACTTCGTTGATTGTCCATCAATGGCAATTCCCTTGCCTCAGAATGTTCTACTTGATCTTGCTCCTGGGAAATTGGATGGGCAGGTGTAGGTGCAGATGTTAGGGTGGGTGTGATGGGTGCTGGGTCTTGTCCTACAGGTGGACGCTGTGCAACAAAAGCTTAATATCATTGACGGATACAAGAAATATTATAATTATGTATAGTCATAAGTATGAACTCAAACTCAAAGCATTTATTTCAAATAAACCAATTATAGGCACTTTTATAAACAGATTATTGCTGTTTTTTGTTTTTTTACCATTGGAATAAACTAACCATCATATATTATAAATTACCAAAAAAATAAATATTACCAATGGAAAAGCTGGCACTCTTGCCTCGGTTTGCGGCTCCCCAAACCCCTCTCCCATGATAGATAATACCCTCAATTCATTTTGGGAGAGGGTTGGTGCTTCCGATGGGCCGCCACCTGTAGCACACGCTGATCGTCTGGCATTTCCTGCAGCTCTTTTTGCCATATGTTTTTTATCAAACCACACCTAAAATGGTTAATTTTAAATACATAAAAAACTTTATAAAAGCCGGTATACTGGAAGGTCCTCCTACAGATAAGTATCTGAAGCATAACTGATTATCATTGTATGCACTTTACTGATGACAAGACCTTTAAATATAACGAGTAATGTTTAATACATTACTACTATACTCACCCTTTTCCATTGCACCACGGACTTTGTGCAACCTCCCATTGCATTAAGGGAGTTGCACAAACTTTCCCACAGCCGTTTCGTCCGAAGTCGACCGTCGGCAGTCCCTAATCGTCCACGAGCCAAGTCCTCGTTTCCCGCCATGAAATCGAGCAGTGCCTCTATTTGCGAGGCGGTTGCTGCTGGAGCGGTTGGAGCGCGGGTTGAGGCCATTTCGCAAATTTAAAATCTAGTATTATACAATATAGTATTGTGTTTAAAATGTTGAAAGTTCCCGCGTCGTATTAATAATGTGAAAAAAACTGACATTTCATTTGACAATTGCCGCCAGAAAGAAAAAAGGCAAAGGTGCTAACATGATAAAGCCACAATCCAGACAAAAATAGTTCAATTCTATATTGAAAAGACATAATAAAATGTATATTGTTAAAAATTTGGTAATTTTTAACAATAACAATGATATTTTTTGTTTAAAAACTTGAAAATCACGAAGTTAGTAAACCGGTAATCAACCGATAAAATAGCACAACTCTATCGCCATGCATCATTCGTTCACGAATATTGTCTATGATTCCGTTCGACAGTCATGAATCCGTAATCAATAGAGAGTAGGGTTTGGTCCGTATTTACGGACTGCGTTCGGACGGGTCCGTATTTTCGTTGACGGACTTAGAGAGTAGACCTCCTGGTACGGTGCAGACCACTCATTTTGCGTCGCGAAAGACTTTTTCTATGAAAGCGACCGAAATTCTGCGACTCACGACTCACAAAATTACGCTCGTTTGACCTATAGACTTAATTAATCAGTTTTACTTTACATAAAAAATAATTCTAAATCCTACGGGTATACAGGTACCGCAAATGAGATCATACATGGTTTGGTATAAAAGAAAACATAAAACTCTCGAAAAAAAAGAAAACAATTACTCGTCATCTGAGTCCATCAGATCTCGAAGAATTTCCATGTCATCCTTATAGTAACTAGGTCTTCTGAGACCACTTGCACTAGGCTTAGGTTTTAAAGAAGGTTCCGAGTTATTCTCATAAAAATTTGTTTTTTTGAGGCGATTAGCACTAGGTTTAAGTTCAATAGGTTTTTTCATATTTCCTTTGTATATAACATCAGATAAAATGCGTATTTTTGGTTGTGTCTTTTTGGCGGTGGTCTTCTGTTACAATAAAATTATCTTCTGTTACGGTTAAATTGTCTTCTAGTAAAGCAGAATATTCTTCTGTTACAATACAATTATTTTCTGTTACAGTAAAATTGTCGTCAAGTAATAAAACAGGTATATTGTCAATGTCATTAAGGTCAATATTAAATTTTTGTTGTTGTTGTTCTTCTAAAATTTGTTTCTCTTGTAATACTTCAGATTCTTTATTTAAATTATTGTTACATTTTTGTAGTTTAGATTACTTGTCTATCCCTTTACCTTTTAGTCTTGGTACTTCCGCTATTACATTTTCTTTTCCTGTAGGTATTGGATATTTATTTTTATTGTTTCTTTGACTTAGGCTTCTTTTTGATTTTTTAGACGTACTTGCAACTTGTGAATCAACATCCGAGAGTGCATTTGAACTTGAAATATCGCTTTCTACATAATCACTGTCTTCTACACTTTTTTCAGGTATAACATTTATTTTCTTTGGTTTACGAATAGTTCTAGTATTTTCTGGCCCATATCACATTTCCTTTAATAATGACAACACTGATTCATCAATTGCTTCTTTTTCTTCCAAACAAATTCGTGTCTTAAGTTATTTCCAGGCAATCTATTGAGCACTTTACTCAGAGGGCTTATTCCTGCTTTCATAAATCCGGCTAAAATATTTTGTTTTGTATTTGGTTCCATTTTATTTAGTAACTGCTTGAGTAATTTCGTAAAAACATTCTTTGGTATTGTGGGCACTGCCTTCAGATTTTTTCCACGAAAAAAGAATGTTACGCCACGCAATTTTCACAGGCTTAAAGAAGGCTACATCAAGTGGCTGCGTCAGGTGCGTTGAATTCGGTGGCAGAAATACAAAATGTACTCTTCTTGTTCTTGACATTTTTTAATTAAATTTAAAGACAGGTGTGAAGACAGGTTGTCTTCTATCAATATTTTTTTCCCAGGTTTATTATTGAAGTATGGAAGGGCTACGGTTTCCACCCAATCTTCAAACGTATTGCCGTCAAACCAGCCTGAGTTAGTGCGATTATATCTACAGTTAGGGGGGCCATTTGTAGTCCAGGTATTGTAAAGATTGCCAGCTTTATAGACTACGTAGCAGGGCAACAGTGTTCCATCGGCGGATGCAGCCATCATCAGCGATGTCGATGACTTTGTGTGGTTCATAACCCTTTCAGGGTATTTGACGCCTCTTTTAGTCAAAACCTTCTTTTTTCCAGGGTCGTCAGCTTAATTGGATTCATCGTAATTCACGATGTTACGTAAAGGTACATCCTTTAAGGAATTTTCAAGTTGCCTAAAATATTCTTCGATAATTTGTGGAGATACTGCAGCCCTAGATCTTTTGATGTTCTGGCTTATTCTTTCTGAAATTTCCTTTTACGCTTTAAGAAACATTCTATATAATCCACGCCAGGTAAGTTATTTTTAATTTTGTTTACTTCTATAGGGTGTAAACAGACCCTTCACTAAGCCGTCAACCAAGCATTCTGTACATAAAACTAAGTAACTTTACGCAAAAATTATTGCTGGGAAACGACTTTTTTTTTGGGGGTGAAAAATCATTTTTTACGGTAAAACTCAATGTAACGCCCTCAAAACAATGTGCTGTATGCTTAGTGCAAGTTTTTTTTACGCATCGAGCGCGTTAACGATTACGCAAATTAATATGGCGCTGAATAAGCGCCACCTAGCGTCATATATGGATAGTGACAATCGAGTGCCGCTGGAAAGTCAGGATCGTTTCGAGCATTTCGATTACGTTTGCACGTTTATCGCGAGTGTAAGTTACAATTTTGACAGTTTGACAGCTCGAATAAGAAACGCCGTCACTTGCGAGCGCGTAAAGTTGTCACGTAAGATTTTGTGGTGAGAGCGTCGTGAGAGTAGTGAAATAACAAAGTATTTTAATTTAATGTCATATTGTGAATAAATATAGATGAACAGTATTAAAATAACAAATACTAAGGTTGCAATACTTTTATTAACATCATTCTTCCTTGAAATTATGGTTCAAACCAGGAACTTTAAATATTAGATAACTATTTACACAATATAATTAATACGTTAATAAGTAACAAGTTAAGAGTTCCAGACATGAGAAACACAAATAAATACGAAAACTTTTGTAAACACAAAATAAACGTCAACTTCGTTATATAACCACCACTATTTGAATAGGCAGTCGCTTCTATTAAGAACACAAAATATGAATGTCGATTTATTTTGGCCGGTTACTCAATGTTCGTTCGGTTGCTCCTTTCGGTCGTTCACCAATCGTCACTTCATGACGCTAGGTGGCGCTTATCCAGCGCCATACTAATTTGCGGAATCGTTAACGCGCTCGATGCGTAAAAAAAAACTCGCACTAAGCATACTGATGGATTGATTGAAAAGTACGGGGGTCGTGAAGGTGTTTTAAGTAAAAATCTTACATTAGAAACATGTATTTAAAAAAAAGTTGGAAGTTTGACCCCCAATATCTCCGTAACTAGTAGGTTCCCATGTATGGTCTAGAACAAAAAAATGATCACAATGACGAGGAGAATAAGTACCTTTCGGCTTCGATAAGGGTCTTTTTACACCCTTTATACCAACTCTTATCTAAATATCCCTTTATTATTATCCGTAAGTCATAAGTATCAAGTGGATACCCTTACTCAGAACAAATATTTATGTAGTAGCTTCTGCCCGCGACTTCGTACGCGGATCCTGTTGCTTATGCCAGCGACAACGGGGTCGTCAAAATCGAAGATCTGAAACGTCTGATGTCGAATTCTAAGAGCCTGTGGACGGGAAAAAAACGGGATGCGCGAGACGATTCGAGACGTTCCATATCTTTCATTTTTGTAAGTCGGAAGTCGATGCGTAGATACGCTTGGAACTCAAGCGCAATTCTCTATCCGTGAACGTCTCCGACTCGCGAGACAATGCGTGACGTTCACGATCAGCGGTCAGTCGCGCATCACGTTCCCCACTTGTCTCTAGATACCTAGAAGTCGACGCGCAGATACGCTTGGAACTCAAGCGTAATTCTCTATCCTTGAACGTCTCCGATTCGCGAGACAATGCATGACTTGCACGATCAGCGGTCAGTCGTGCATCACGTTCCCCACTTGTCTCTAGAGACCTAGAAGTCGACGCGTAGATACGCTTGGAACTCAAGCGTAATTTTCTTTCCGTGAACGACTCCGACTCGCGAGACAATGCATGACGTTCACGATCAGCAGTCAGTCGTGCATTAAATTCTTCACAGTTCTCTAGAGACCTGGATGTAGATACGTAAATACGCTGAGAACACAGGCGTGCTTCGCGATCCGAAGATGTTTCCACGGAGCGAGTTGCAGCCTGATGTTCACGAACAGCATCAAGACTCTCCTGACGTTCTTCGGTAGATTCTTGGGATCTTATGATCCTCAATCTTTTAGCTCCTTTGGAACATTGGGAAAGATTTGACCTCTTTCTAGGCATGGTTATAGTTTTATTGTGAAGATACCTGATCAATTAAAATCTAAGTGACTGTTCCCCTGCGTTACCGGGTAGGCTACCGTGTCACGAAGATAAGTAGAAAAGGAAATTAAACACTCAAATAACATAAGCCCGAAGGCATATTTATTCGATAAAATAAAAAAAATAAATGGGAGTTTTGTCCAGTAGAGTCAAATTTTCAATGATATACCGTCGTCATCGAAAATCAGTCCTAAACTGTTACCGCCTTCACCGCGTGGAGGTACTCCTAGCTTATGTTATTTTATAATTATACAGTGAAATTAGTGGTAGCTTTGGTTTCCACATCAAATGTTTCTGATCTTCGATTTTTATAAGTCAACAGGAAATGCCCAGCAGACCGAACAACTTTCGCTAAGACGTCATTCCTATATGTGTTATGGTGTAGCTGGGCTCTTGGAGTACCACAACAGGTGTTCCAGATCTTCGATTTTTATGAATCAACAGAGAGTGCTCATCAGATTGAAAAATTTTTGCTAAGACGTCATTCCTATATGTGTTATGGTGTAGCTGGGCTCTTGGAGTTTCACAATAGGTGTTCCAGAACTTCGATTTTTATAAGTCAACAGAGAGTGCTCATCAGATTGAACAATTTTTGCTTAGACGTCATTCCTATATGTGTTATGGTGTAGCTGGGCTCTTGGAGTTCCACAACAGGTGTTCCAGATCTTCGATTTTTATAAATCAACAGAGAGTGCTTATCAGATTGAATTTTTTTGTTAAGACGTCATTCCTATACAGGGTGTAAACAGAGCCTTCACGAAGCCGTCAACCCAGCATTCTGTACATCAAACTAAGTAACTTTACGCAAAAAAATTAGCTGGGAAACGACTTTTTTTTTTGGGGTGAAAAATCACGTTTTATGGTAGGACTCAATGTAACGTACTCAGAACATTGTGCTGATGGTTGGATTGAATAGTACGGGGGTTGTGGAGGTGTTTAAAGTAAAAATCTTACTTTAGAAACATGTATTTAAAAAAAAAACCTGTGAAAAAGTCGGAACTTTGAACCCCAATATCTCCGTAACTAGAAGGTTCCCAGGTATGATCTAGAACAAAAAAAATGATCGCCATGACGAGGAAAATAAGTGCCTTTCGGCTTCGTTAAGGGTCTTTTTACACCCTTTATGTGTTATGGTGTAGCTGGGCTCTTGGAGTTCCACAACAGGTGTTCCAGATCTTCGATTTTTATAAATCAACAGAGAGTGCTCATCAGATTGAGCAAATTTTGCTAAAACGTCATTCCTTTATATGTTATAGTGTAGCTGGGCTCTTGGAGTTCCACATCAGCTGTTCCAGATCTTCAAATTTATTCTCTTAACAGAAAATGCTCATCACGTGGAACAATTTTTGCTATGGTACCATTTTTTTAATTCTTATAGTTTAGCTGGTTTATTGCGGTTCTGCATCAGGTGTTCAAGTTTCTAAGATAAATTGTAGCCTATATGTTGCCCAGACTTAATACCTATACAACAAAAAAAATCTTTCAAATCTATCCAGTAGTTCCGAAGATTAGCGTGTACAAACAAACAGACAAACAGACAGATTTTTTTTTTGGATTCGTGCTCTATTACTGTTTCTAAACCCCCCTCAATTTTTTTTTTTAATATATTCAATGTACAGACACAGTTTTTTTACATTCTTATTACATATATGTATATAGATTTTATTATGTATTTTTCTGCTTCATCACTGTAGAAATCTCACACGACGATTTTCAATGAGACTATGTAGATGTATACTATACAACCACGTATATTAATTTTCACCCAATAGTCGCAATACAGAATCTCAAAACAAAAATATTTCTCTAGTCTCTTATACTTTTGCATGTAACGAAACCATACCGCGATCTATTTCGACGACAACGCCATCTAGTTAGATCATCGGTACTAAAAAATCTAAAAATCTTACAAACTAAATAAAAACACGTGAAACGGTTTGACATTCCGCCCACCAAGGACATGCTCGAATGAGTTGTCCTTTGAAATGAAGCCGCCCACCATGAGATCAAGGGGGCTGTAGAATTATAAAGAAACAAAAAAAAAAAAACAATATCAATCACTGGTTGGTAATACACAAAGTTTACAAGTTGGTCTTTTAAATAAAGAACCATTACACTTAATAGTTACCACCCGTGTGAGCCCGTCCGAACCAGGATGTTTTTTTTAAAATCCTACCCAGCAACCATTTGCCAGGAGGAAGATTGTCCTCTTTTACAAGGACAATGTCGCCAACATTCGGCTCAACGTCTTTTTGCGCCCATTTATAACGCTGCAACATCGAAGTTAGAACTTCCCTAGACCATCGGCGCCAGAAATCTTGGGTAATTTTTTGTACGAGTTGCCATCGCCTCAACGTACCCACAGAGCTACGCTCGTAATTACGTTCCGGCACAAGAACCAGAGGTTCTCCGATTAAAAAATGACCGGGTGTAAGCGGCATTGGATCATCAGGATTTTGCGAAGGTTGAGAAATAGGTCTTGAATTGAGGCAAGCCTCAATCTGTACAAGAAAGGTAGCCATTTCCTCGTAGGTAAGAGTGGAATCACCAATAACGCGCTTTAAGTGGAATTTTGTTGATTTAATGCCGGCTTCCCAGAGTCCACCAAAGTTTGGGGCATGGGGAGGTATAAAATGCCACTTGACACCTTTACAACTGAGCCAACCTCTAACTTCATTAGCGACCACTGACTGTTCAGCAGTGACTAAGGTTTGCAGTTCCTTAGCTGCACCTACAAAATTTTTGCCGTTATCGCTCCAAATATCACTGCAATGGCCTCTTCTAGCGACAAATCTCTTGAAACCGGCTATAAAACCTTCAGAGGTAAGATCGCTAGTGGCTTCTATGTGCACCGCTCGAGTGACCTTGCACACAAACAAACAGATGTACCCCTGGTAAGCTTTATTGCCACGACCCTTAGATACTCGAATATTGATCGGGCCGGCGAAATCTACACCGGTATGCAAAAACGGCCTGGCAGGTGATACTCTACTAGTCGGCAAGTGACCCATAAGTTGATTTTTAAACGTTGCTGAATGCCGAACGCATACTACACACTTGTGTGCATAGGCTTTTACTAAATTTTTAGCGGATGTGATCCAATATTTTGTGCGCAAATAGTTTAACATTAATGTTGGACCTCCATGTAGAGTGTTTTTGTGAGCTTCGCTGACGAGCAACGTAGCGAAGTGATGGCGGTGTGGAATTATGATAGGATGCTTCATACTCTCCGATACTTGTGACTTTTCAATTCTTCCTCCTACTCTTAAAATTCCTTGCTCATCTATCATAGGACATAAAGGTCGTAATTTACATTTCTTACTTACATTTCCTGTCTTCTTGATGTTTTCTATGTCTTCCTTAAATTCTTGTTCTTGACATTTTTTAATGCAGATTTCCAGAGCAGCTGTCAACTCTTCACTTGTCAGGTAAGGTGTTTAAATCTTAAAAATCGTCTACAATATGCCACTACTCTGATCAATTTTTGAAGTGATGAATATTTTGTCCACAGGTTATCTTCTATTTTTGTTATCACGTGCGCTGCGAGGTTAGTTGACATCGAATTTAGTTTGACATAGTCAATTGGTTCTTTCTTCAACCACAAAGGACCGTGCTTCCACAGAGACGACTGTGAAAGTGCTGATGGTGTCATACCTCTTGACGCGATATCTGCAGGGTTGTGATTAGATTTCACATGTCCCCATTGAGTATTGTCTAAATAATTCATAATATCAGACACCTGATTGCCAACGAATGTTGTCCAGCGGCTGGGATGATTACTCAACCAAGCCAGAACTACAGTCGAATCTGTCCAACAGTGTATATTTTCTTTAGGTATGCCCAGAATTTCAGCTATCTCCGTAATCAATTTGGCCAATAAAACAGCACCCATCAACTCAAGACGAGGAATTGAAAGTTGCTTTATCGGAGCAACCTTGGTTTTTGCGGATATTAAATTAATTTTGATATCTCCATCAATGCCAATTATCCTCAAATACGCAACAGCTGCATACGCTAAATTAGAAGCGTCACAAAAGCCGTGCAGTTCTAAAAGTACATCGTCTTCTCTGGATTCAACCCATCTTGGAACATGAAATTCAGGTAAGCTCAATAATTCCTTTTGATATGTTTGCCATTCTTTTAATAAATCATCTGGTAATCGGTCATCCCAGTCGATGCCCGCCAGCCATATCTTTTGAATCATTATTTTCGCCGTTATAACGCACGGCACTACCCACCCTAAGGGGTCGAACAGTCGTGAAATGTCTGATATTACCTTTCTTTTTGTTACAGATGCAGGTTGAGGAAATGTTATTGAATATCTGAAACTGTCTGATTCTCTATCCCAAGAAAATCCTAGTATTTTGACCACCTCATTCAGTTTTATCTCCACTAGTTCTTCCTGAGTTGTACCTTTTCCCACTATTTCCTCTGTTAATTCCCTGTTGTTTGTCATCCACTTTTGTAAATGAAAACCACCTTTTTCCAGTAATTTTTCCATTTCCTTGTGAATCCGCTTTCCATCCTCCACCGTTTGACATCCTGACATATAATCATCTACATAGAATTCAGTGTTTATTTTTTCAGATACCAGCGGAAACTCAGCTCCCTCATCGTGCGCCAGCTGCTGCAACGTTTTCACGGCAAGGTAAGGAGTGGATGCAGTGCCGAAGGTAACTCTCAGTAATGCATACTCTTTTATTTCAGTTGCAGGATCACTCCGCCAAACAAGTCTTTGGAAGTGTGTGTCTTCAGGAGCAACTTTGACTTGCCGATACATTTTTACTATATCTGCAACCAATACAATTGGATACATTCGCCATCTCATGATTGTGTGACGTAACTCCAGTTGTATGGTGGGACCTACCATCAACGTATCATTAAGAGATCCACCGTTAGAACCCTTAGAAGAAGCGTCGAACACAACTCTGACCTTGGTAGTAGTCTTATCTTCGCGAATAACTGCGTGGTGAGGCAGATAGACTACTTCCGACTGATTATCATCAGTTTCGCGAGGTACCATCTTCATGTGACCAAGGTCGAGGTATTCTTGAATAACTTCGGTGTATTTTATTTTGATTTCCGGATCTTTCTTGAAACGCTGTTCAAGATGATGAAATCGTTTCAGTGCGATGTCTTTGGTGTATCCGATTTTACTTGGTGGATCTAACTCACGAAATGGAAGTTTCACTATGTATCGCCCAGTCTCATCTCGTCGTGTAGTACGAGAGAAGAATTCTTCGCACCATTGTTTTTCTAAGGTGAGTACCTTTTTTACATTAAAAACATCAGATTCGATCTCCCAAAAATTCTTAAGCATGTCATTCTCAGTGATGTGAGAATGCATACTTACTACATTGTGACAATGTGCTTTATTCCGATCGCTATCTGTGGATGCTAGTCCAGACAAAATCCACCCCAGGGTTGTATTTTGTGCAATTACGGGCCCTGGAGAGTGTTTGACTAAACCTTCCTTAAGAACTTGGCTGTAAACTTCTGCTCCAAACAAAACATCGATTTTCGATACTCTGGATCTGCCAGAGTTATATCTTCTAGTTCAGGCCAAGTTGGTATATATACGGGGTGTAAACAGACCCTTCACCAAGCCGTCAACCAAGCATTCTGTACATCAAACTAAGTAACTATACGCAAAAATTTTTGCTGGGAAACGAAATTTTTTTTTGGGGTCAAAAATCACATTTTACGGTAAAACTCAATATAATGCGCTCAAAACTTATTGCTGATGGATGCTGTGAATAGTAAACGGACCATGGAGGTAATTGGAGTAAAGTTAGAACCTTAAAAAGTAGTATTTTAAAAAAAAACTTGTGAAAAAATTGGAACTTTGACCCTCAATATCTCCGTAACTAGAAGGTTCCCAGGTATGGTCCAGAACAAAAAAATGATCACAATGACGAGGAGAACAAGTGCCTTTCGGCTTCGTTAAGGGTCTTTTTACACCCTTTATTTTAGTTGAAGGAATCAACGTTGTTATTTTACTTAACACATATGCTCGAACTTGAATAATTGCGTTTGGATCGTGACGTGAATGAATGGTTAAATAAACCATGAAACTAGAGGCAAAATTGCCCTCGTCACTTCCTATGCCTGAGATAATACTATTACTTCGTATTTTCTGTAGTCCGAGCAATTGGACGGCTGATCCAATAACGCCCTCAGCAGTTGTTTATGACCATTCTTAGTCTGTGCTTCGACGAGAGCGGTCGCTAATAAAACTCGATTTGGCACAACCTTTTTAGAAAAGTGTGTCGCTATGCTTGAAGATTCTGATTCTTGTGCCGTAAAGGAAGCCGTTTGCAGTGTGGACACTGCTGATTTGATTGCTATAGCCTCTACCGGATGGCTATTGGGTGATGATAATCTTGAGGATGCCGTGGGGTGCAATAATGAGTGGTGTCTACGCTTGCAGACTTCACATGAAGTTTTAACACGACAATATTTAATCGAATGGTTCGTGCCTAAACAATTGTAGCATAAATTGTGAGTTCGGACAAATTCACTTCGAGTTTGGTAACTTTCTTTACAAAATTGTTTACAATGACTTAGATAATGCTCTTGTTTACAGAATGGACATACAATTTGAAAAGAGTTATTGCTATTTGACTTGACTGCGTGAAAAACCCTTGGCTTATCAACTGTGGATTTCTGCTTTGACTTGGATGTGTCTAAGTACTCCAAAGAACGAAATCTTGATTCTAAAAATGTTTTAAATTCTTCAAAAGTCGGTAATTGTTCATCTACACAAATTTTCAATTCCCACAACTTTCGTGATTCACTATCCAGCTTAGCGCTTACTATATAAATGACTATAGCATCCCATGATTTAACATTAATACCGAGAGTGCTCAAGCCATGGAGACAATCCGCAGTAGTATCCAATAATTCTTTAATCGCAGTTGATGACTCCGTTACATTTGATTGATTTATCTTTCTCTTTAACATTGAATTAGACAAATATCGTTTGTTGTCATAGCGTTTGTTTAACATTTGCCAACGTTCCTGATAGTTTGCGTCTGTCACAGGAGTGTGACGCAACAGTTGTTCTGGTTCACCCGATAAATGACCTTTCAAGTAGTGTAGTTTTTGTACATCGTCTATGGAATCATTGGTATGGATGAGTGATAAAAACAAATCACGGAATGAAGTCCACTCCGTATACTTGCCAGAAAAAGAAGGAATGACAACTTTAGGTAACTTAACATTTGTGGACTTTTTTGACGATGATTCTTGACAAACATTAACATTGGTCTTTGTAGGCGTTATTTGTTTGATGGAGTCTTTCAACTCAGACTTATACATTATATAAATATCTTCAGTTTTGTCATATATCTCCGATGTAAAGTAATTATGATTCGAATCTATTTTTTCTACAATGTTCCTGTGTGTTTCTATAAAATTAGACCACAATTGCTCTAACGCTTCCAACCTAGTTTCCAAATAGGACAACGTTATGCGTTCTTTAGGAGATTTTTTATAATTGATTCTACCTTTTTCAATGTTTTTCTTGTTATCTAGTTGTAAGTTATTTAATGAATCCATGACTAAAATCTTATCAAACTATTGACTATACCAGTTAAAACAAACCAAGTATTATTACGTTGTACAGGAACTTGTAAATTTTACTAGTGTGAAACTGAGAAATGACAAAAACTAAAATTTTACAAGTGTTTTTAACTTTAATTTTTTAGAAATTCGGGCATAGGTTCCCCGTCGGTTCACTTTTTACTTAAATCTACTAAGTCCAAACTACTTGAAATTATTCCAAATTCTAAGTCCAAATTCTTTAAAAAGATTTTTAATGAAACTATGTATGTAGATGTATACTTTACAACCACGTATATTAATTTTCACCCAATACAGAATCTCAAAACAAAAAAAACACTGGACAGCAAATAAACCGAGCCACCCGCTACCTAGGCTAACTCTAATTCGATTTTCTCAAAAACTAAAAAACCTACAATTATCAAAGTTGTACCTACAGAAAGTGCGTTTCATGGTGATTAAAATGAAACTCATTGGGTTTAATCAATATTTCAATGTTTATTAAGGATTTTACAAAGAAGAGTCGTTTTCCAGTCGTGACAATCGTTAGAGAAAAAAAAATTAAAGCCAAAAACAAAGATAAAATCAAAAAAAAGTTTTTGATCAATATTCCGTATTCCCTCCCCTTGCTCGGATAACTGCCAGCATCCTTGTATTCATCGACCTTACGAGCCTGACGATAAAATCTTGAGGAATTGTATTCCACTCCTCTTCAATTGCGATTCGCAGCTCTGGAAGCCTTGTTGGAGCTGGTACCCGGGCTCGAACCCGACGTTTCAGCTCATCCCATAAGTGTTCTATCGGATTCAAGTCCGGGCTTCGAGCTGGCCAGTCCATCGTACGAATGCTGACGTCGCGTAGATACTGGGTCACCACATGAGCAACATGAGGCCGTGCATTATCATGCATCAATTGCATATCCTGTCCGATATATCCTGCGTAAGGTACCACATGGTCTGCGAGGATTTCAGTAATGTAGCGATGAGAAGTCAGTCCACGTGTACGGCCCGTAGGTTCGATGAAAACTAACGCTGTATGTGCTGTTAACGAGATGCCGCCCCAGACCATTACAGATCCTCCTCCATAAGCAACAGTTTCCTCGATGCAACACTGAGAATAACGTTCTCCAGGGCGACGATATACTCTCTGACGTCGATCACTTCCATGTAGACTCACCCTGGTCTCATCAGTGAAGAGTACGTTACTCCACTGCTCTAATGTCCAATCCCTATGCTCTCAAGCAAATTCAAGTCGTGCTCGACGGTGTGCTACCGTTAATGCTGGGCCTGTTGCAGCTCTTTTTGGGGTCAGGTTCCGTTCAACAAGTCTCTTTCTGACGGTATCTGAACTTATGACCACTTGGCGTTCGTCACGCAGACTTTGTTGGACTTGAACTGCGTTGAGGTGGCGATTTCGCAGAACAGTAAGGTGGATATACCGATCATCTGCTGCTGATGTAGCCCTAGGTCTGCCCGTACCTGGACGGCGATCGAATGCTCCAGTCTCTAGGTATCGTCTGTAAACTCGTTGCACCGAAGATCTGCTGATTCGAAGCCTTCGAGCGACTTCACGTTGCGCAATGCCTGCTTGAAGTAATGCTACAACTTGAGCTGCTTCCTGAGGTGTTGTATCCATTATTAATCGAAAAAAGTAGAAAAAACACACGCGTCTGAGCAAACGATGGACAAAAACTAAAGAAATGATAAGAAATATCCGACTACCCTCATTGTAGAGAAAAAGAACGCTAATTTCAAACTCTGGTGAAAACAGAGCAAATCGTTAGCATTGTGTTTGTTGCTTGATTACAATGTGAGTTGACGGTACTTTCGAATTAATTTGTAGTCATTTTAATCACCATGAAACGCACTTTTTGTAGGTATAACTTTGATAGTTGTAAGTTTTATACTTTTTGAGGAAATCGAATCAGAGTTCCTAGGTAGCGGGTGGCTCGGTTTATTTGCTGACCAGTGTATTTCTCTAGTCTCTTATACTTTTGCATGTAACGAAACCATACCGCGATCCATTGTAAATTACCTTCCTTCTGATCACAGCGGTCAAACCGTTGTTTTCGAATCCGACACACCAATACAGAAAATCCAGATAAAATCTAGACAAATAACACCGACCAATTTGAATAAATTTAATAATAACTTAATTAGTAATTTAGGCATTCCGGGGCATATTATTGAAAATTTTAATCAATTTTATGAGGAATTCTTTTCGGTAGTTTACACAGAGTTCAATAATACATTAAAAATTAAAACTAAATCTATTTGCCCAAAGTTTATGTTCAGTGACTGGGCAACTAAAAGTATTAGGAAAAGTAGGGAGCGATTGTTTGAGCTGTACGGCCTTAAGCCTTACATCAACTCGGAAACTTTTAATAAATATGTTGCAACTTACTCAAAAATTTTTAAAAAGACTTGTAAGGTAGCTAAAGGCTTATTCATTAGCAACAAGATTAAATCTGCCGATAATAAAATAAAGACGGTCTGAAAAATTATCAATACTGAAACGAATAGAAATAAAAAATATGGTAATGATATTACACTAGAGACCTCACGTGGTCTTCTGAGTTCTAAAAACGAAGTTGCTCAAGAATTTGTAGATTTCTTCACTAATATCCCACTTAAAACTACTGAAACCATAAATTCCTCACCGTTGCGTTCTATTGAGTTATTGAAGGCGAACGTTACAGCCTGTCCGGATGAGTTTCAATTTAAGCATATAAACCCCATAGCAGTTATTAAAGCTTTTAAAGAAATCAAAATCAAATTAACCGAAGATCTATGGGGAATGTCGATTAAAGTTTGTCAAGCTATTATTGAGACTATAGCACCATACTTAGCATTAATATTTAATTTGTGTGTGGACCAAGGAGTCTTCCCGGACCTTATGAAATTCAGCAAGGTAATACCACTTTTCAAATCCGGGGACAGTAAAGACACCAATGACTATAGACCCGTATCCGTGTTGCCGGTTTTGAGCAAGGTGTTTGAAAAGGTAATGCTTAATCAAATGCTCAACCACTTTAACGCCAATAAAATCTTACATGAGAAACAGTATGGTTTCACTAAAGGACGTTGTACGACTGACGCCGGTGTCACCTTATTAAAACACATATTTACTGCGTGGGAAGAGGCGCAAGATGCCATAGGAATCTTCCGTGACCTCTCAAAGGCATTTGATTGCGTTAACCACGAAACCCTGCTCTTAAAACTTGAACATTACGGTTAGGGAAACTTGCGCTCAGTTTAGTGAAATCGTATTTAACCGATAGACATCAGCAAGTACAAATAAATGGTGTCAATTCAATGGGTCTAAAAGTAAGCACGGGTGTGCCACAAGGGTCAATATTAGGTCCTTTCCTCTTTTTGGTCTATATTAATGATCTACCCCATTTATTTAAAAACCAACCACAAATGGTGTTGTTTGCTGCCGATACTTCTTTAATATTTAAGGTAAACAGACGTGCCACAAATCTCGACGTCGTAAATAACGCCCTACTGTAGGTTCATAATTGGTTCACCGCTAATAATCTAGTATTAAATGGGAAAAAAACGAAGTGCATAAGATTTACTCTACCGAATGTCAAAAGTAGTGATAGTGACATAGTATTGAACCAAGAGAAACTAGAATTCGTCGAAAATACTGTTTTCTTGGGGATCGCGCTCGACTCAAGGCTACAATGGGGTCCGCATATAACATCTCTTGCAGGACGGCTGAGTTCAGCAGCATATGCTGTTAGAAAAATCCGTCAATTTACTGATGCAGATACCGCGAGGCTAGTCTATTTTAGTTATTTTCATAGTATTATGTCATACGGTATCTTACTATGGGGACGGGCTGCAGACATTGAGTCTATATTTATTCTGCAGAAAAGAGCCATCAGAGCGATATATGAGCTTCGTAAGCGAGATTCTCTTAGGGAACTGTTTAAGGAAATTAACATCATGACAGTACCTTGTCAATACATTTATGAAAACATCATGTACGTTAGAAAAAATCTGCATTTATTTAGTAAAAGAGGTGACAGACACCACTATAGTACTAGAAACAGGGACCAACTAGTACAGCCAGGTTTCAGGCTAGCTAAAGTAGACTCATCTTTCATGGGGTACTGTTTAAAATGTTACAATAAAATACCTCCCCACATTCTACAACTGAATGAGACGAAATTTAAATCTTGTATTAAACGCACACTATGTGGGCAAGCATATTATAAGTTGGGGGATTACATTGATGATAGAAATGCTTGGCTCAATGCTGGTCCTGCTCCACAACCATAGGGGCAAACCAATTGATTAACATGTGAAGTTAATGTGGAAGCTGCAGAAGATTGTAAAAATATCCTTGCATTGTATAGATTCAATCTCTTAGTATTATATAATTGCATAGCACATGTGTGAGTACTATGTACTGTAAAGCTACCATTTACATTTAGTTATCATTCATTGACTCGAATTTGCCCTGGCGGTTGAGAGAATGTCATGCTCACTCAAATGTCTCGCTGATGGTGGCGGGTGTGTCTGATCATTCGGTTCCCTTCAAAATGGTTGAGTTGAATGGTGCTGATCCATGCGTCATGTTCGTGAACGGGCGCTGTCAGTTGGGACTGGTCATCTCTTAGCTACCATGGTCTATTCTAACTACTTTGTTTTTAAATTGTTGATCTAATCTTTTACTCTGGACGGTCTTAATGTGCACATCTTTCTGCATCGTTCTCATATATATGTATTATCTCAACATGAATGATGTAACCAAGATCTTGTAAAAATATTTTGATTGAAAAGAGTGTCCATGGAGTTTCTTGCCCATTCTTCTCCATAGAGATCTACGCTTTGGAATGGGCAACTACAGTACTTTCACAAGTTATTATGCCTTGTGTCTGGGACTGTAGCTTCGCCTTCTTTTTTTTTCTGACATTCAAAAGTGCCTGTTATGGTCTAATTGAAATAAATGCTTTGAGTTTTGAGTTTTTTTTTTTATCTATTTCGACGACAACGCCATCTAGTTAGATCATCGGTACTAAAAAATCAAAAAATCTTACAAACTAAATAAAAACACGTGAAACGGTTTGACAATCACTTAGTGCTCTTTGTCCACCTTGACTCTTCATTGTTCTCGTTACATGTCGATGCAAAACAGATTTAGCAATATTAAATTGTTTAGCTATTTCAACTAGAGATTTATTTCCAGTTTCATACGTTTCTATTGCAGTTTTTAATATTAAGGGATCATACCTCATATAAGGTTTTGTACTTTTTGAGATATACACGCGAGGTATATCTGAAAAAAGAAATTTTCATTATTGCATATTAATATTTCCACTCAATATATCAACACTAAAATAAACTTTCGGCTCCGCCCAGAGCAGGAGGTGTCATTTAATTTCATTTTATTTGTATATATGTTTATTAGTATGTACCTATTTATATATATCAATTTATGTTTACAAAATGGTATTTTCTTATTTATTTTTTTGTACTCGTATCACAATGCTGTCCTATCTGACCCAAAGGTTGTCTGGTAGAAAATGCTTTGTGGTATTAAGTCCGCCTATGTACCACTTTTGTACATGAAGTTTAAATAAGTAAATAATTTCCCATCCCCAAAAAAAACTGAGGCACGTATTAAATGTGACACCCGCTGTTCGTCAGTAATGTTGTCAGTCCCAACAATTAGGGGGCGAGCCTATTAAACTGGACACAATTTCGAACTCTGTACAATATTTGGAAATTCCAACAAAACTTGGCCCGACCCGGGAATCGATCCCGAGACTCTGCGCCTGGTCTTCTCCTGGTTGGTCCTCATTGGTAGGCTCGTCATCTAAAACATAGTAAAGCCAGACTTTTATGAGATATTCTGAAAGTTTGAACTTTTAACTGCCCATTGTAGTGAAATTACTAGCATTTGCACCAAAATAGGCAGCAGTTGGTAAATTGTATCACCAATGAAAGAGTTCCGGACCTCAATCATTACTGAAACAACCACCACATCGCCTGGCAACCACTATCGGGGTTCCAGATGGCCATAATGTCGAGGCCATTGCCACAATGTTCGGGCAAACAGGTAGCCAAATGTCGAGGCTATAAAACAAAATTGCCACAATGTCGGGGCAAACAGGTAGCCAAATGTCGAGGCTATAAAAACAAAATTGCCACAATGTCGGGGCAAACAGGGAGCCAAATGTCGAGGCTATAAAAACAAAATTGCCACAATGTCGGGGCAAACAGGTAGCCAAATG
Source organism: Noctua pronuba (assembly GCA_905220335.1). Lineage (NCBI taxonomy): Eukaryota > Metazoa > Arthropoda > Insecta > Lepidoptera > Noctuidae > Noctua > Noctua pronuba. Next base: position 8,181,529 of record LR999892.1, read on the forward strand.
TCGAGGCTATAAAAACAAAATTGCCACAATGTCGGGGCTATGAGTAATAACGCTGCCACAATGTCGGGGCCGCTTAAATTACTCACCAATACCAAAAAACGCTTCACACGCCTCCTGGGTCCACTCACCACGCCACTGAACCATGTGTTCTGCGGCAGTCTGAGTCTTCTTTCCGTACGAACCAGCCATTAGCTCAAGCTCGTATCGGTGATGCGGTAGTGCTTGCACAACCTTATAGGGACCGCGCATTCCGGAGTCCAGTTTCCCAGTGCTTTGTGATCCCTTGCTAACAAACACAAAGCTGCCCACAGCAAATGTTCGCGGCTGTCGACGACGCTCATTAACATACGCATCTTGTCGCTGCTGATTTTCGGCAAGCAGCTCAGATGCCCTCTGTCTCCTCAACACAAGGAGCGCTTCTCGGTTAGAATGGGAGCCGTTTAGCGCGACGTCTCGCACCAAGGATCTCAGGACTGGGGTCGTGCCTTCGACACCAGTCAGCAACTGTAGAGGCGAGGTGCGGGTCGTAGCTTGCTTTGTTATGTTCAGGGTTAGTTGTACCTTCCATAACGCGTCGGACCATTGAGCACCCTTATTGTTCACCTCGATACGCAACATATTGAGGACTGTCCGGCAGTAACGCTCGATTTGCCCGTTCTCGCGGTGCATTTCCGGCGTGATAAAATGCATGTCACAGCCTAACTCCGCAACCCAGCCTTTAAAGGACGCGCTGTCAAACATCCTGCCACGGTCACAAACGATTGTTGATGGCGTCCCAAAGAGCGAGATGGTATTTGAAAATACGCGTTTCAATTCGGCAGTATCTTGCCTGTATAGAGCGTACGAGAGACAGTATTTGGAGAAAGAATCTATTACAAGGAGTATATACCGGTACCCGTTTGACTCCGTTAGGGGGCCAAGAACGTCGGTGTGGACCACTGAAAACGGTATTTCAGGCTTCGTCCACGATTCTATCGGTTGGCTAGCGGTTCGAGGTACTTTCTTGTGGGACAAGCAAACAATGCAATGACCGACATATTTCTTAATGAAAGGTCTTAGACCTGGGAACCAAAAATGACGCAATATAAGCTCCGTAGTTTTATCTATTCCAATATGATCGTGATCATCGTGAAAAACTCTTAACAAACTAAGTCTATGACCTTTAGGAATAAAACAAAGGAGGCGCGAATCCTCACCAGTAGCTCATACTTATAGTACAACAAATCATTTTTAATTAAAAACCGTGTGGAATCTAACTGACCATCTCTCAGCTTTTGCATCAAGCTTTGAGTTTCAGAGTCAGCCGTCTGAGCAATCTTCGCCCAATTTCGCGGATTTTGTATTTGGAGAACAGTAGCGGGTTGTCGGCTCAAAAAGTCTGCATGTTGCATCAGGCAACCCTTTCGGTACTCTAACGTGAACTGGAAGTCCTGCATGTAGATCCACCAGCGCGCCACACGTGGCAACAGGTCCCTTTTACGCTCGGTCAACTTTAAAGAGTTGCAATCGGTTACTATTTTAAATTTAACACCGATTAAATAGTGCCGAAAATGTTGTAACGCGCGAACAATCGCCAAAGTCTCGAGTTCGTAACTATGATAACGGGACTCTGCGCCCTGTGTGGATTTACTAAAATAGCCGACGACTCGCTTCCGTTTTCCCTCATGCTCTTGCATTAAAATCGCACCGTAACCGATAGCACTGGCGTCGGTATGGAGCTCAGTAGGCAGATTGGGATCGAAAATTGCTAAAACGGGTTCTTCCGTTAGACTTTTAATGACATAGTCACGTGCCAAGTCTTGTTCCGCGCCCCATTTGAAAGGTTCGCCTTTCCTGAGCAACTTGGCGATACAAGCAGTTTTTGAGGCATAGCCTGCTATGTACCTGCGGAAATAGCCCGCCAATCCCAGGAACTGGCGAACCTCTCTTACATTAGAGGGTTTTGGTGACTTAACTAGAGCTTCAGTTTTACTTGGGCTCGGCCGTACCTGACCATGCCCAATAAGTCGACCAAGGTATTCGAGCTCAGTGTCCAAAAACGTACATTTTTTTAGGTTTACTGAAAATCCAGCGTCAGTTAGTGTTTTTAATACTTCACGCAAAGTTTTCAGGCCTTCACTGACAGAATTGGACATGATAAGCACGTCATCTATGAAAACCAACACTTTTCCAGTATCCATAAGTTGCTTCAGAGTTTTGGAGATGACTCTCTGATAAACGATAGGAGCATTAGCGAGCCCATAAGGCATCTTTAAATACTCGTAATGCCCTTCAGGTGTCACGAATGCTGTTTTACTAATAGAGTCATCATCCTTCATTGGCAACTGATGGAAACCTGTGGCCATGTCAAGACTTGTGAAATATCTAAAACTGCCCAACCTGTCAATGTGGTCATCAATCAGTGGTAACGGAAATCGCTCTTTAATAGTGACAGCGTTTAAAGCCCGGTAGTCGACGCACATCCTATCAGACCCGTCTTTTTTTTTCACAAGAATGATAGGACTCGCGTAATCGGACTGCGACTCGCGGATCACGCATTTACTTAACAGATCATTTATTATTTCGCGAACGCGGCGTTTTTCATCTGCAGAGAGTTTATAAGGTCGATAGTTGATCGGAATATCACTGCTCAACTTAATTTCCATACTACCCGTGTTAACTGTAGATGTCGCTGTCCCAGTGGTAAAAGTATCGGGAAATTCATTTAGCAGAGCCAACAAACACTCTTTTTCATCGCCAACCAAAGGCGTTTTTATCTTAGCGAACTCTACAGTTGACACATTATGTATGTGTGAGACCCTTATCAAGCGTTGAGAGTCATTCGATCGAATGTATGTAACCCCGCTACGATTTAAAACATCTGTGCCTATCAGGATCGGTGCTTGAATGCAATCCGGGGAGACCACATACTAATCTATATCCAAAGAAAGTTCTGGGAACTCTATAATCGTATTAACAAATGAAGTGGACTCTATGTCCTGACTTCCAATACCTCGCATACGGCGGTAGGTAGGAATTTTATTGAAACTAAAATGCTTGAGCACGGAATCAGATATAAGCGAAATATCAGAACCGGAATCAACTAAGACATCTACAGGCACATTTTGAATTACTGCGGACATTACGTTGCTTTGTCCGGAGGAGACTGAGCAAAAATTTACGTTACTTGTTTTATTAACATTTGATTTTGATTCCGCACGTTCTTTAATAAAGCAAGTCTCAACAGAACGCCCAGTCTTTCTGCAATAGGTTTTAGCGGGTTTAGAAACCGATTTTGTTGCTTGTGAGTTGGTCTCAGTTTTCGATCGAGAATTTGCATCATTTAAAAATGTTGTTTTCAAACACCTTCCTTTATAAAAATAATGAGCGTTATTAGGTTGTTAATCTACGAGTTTTTGCATTACTGAATTTATTGATTCTACTCATATTCGTATGCGGATTTATTTCTGTGGATTGGATCCGTGCAACATTTATCAATTTTGTATGCAAAAATGCAGAAATCGTTGTTTTGCATGAGCAAAACGTATTATCAGTGAAATTGTGAGTGTAAATGTGTTGCCCCACAAACGATGGGACACTTCATATCGTTTCCTGCCTGTCCTGTGATGTGCATCACAGGATGCTACTGAAAGTGCCAAGCTCGTCGCCAAATTTTAGGCTGACGCAATTTAAATTGTCATCGACATTATAAGAAGAAGTGAAATTGCGACGCGCTCAATGATATCGGTGAGTAACAGTTAGATATTACGTTAATATTATACCTACTTCGACATAGCTAACTCATCTCACCTTTCAATGTTTACCTAGGAATAAATAATTAATGTAACTTAAGTGCAATGCGTACCATAATTATATATACGATATAATTATTATCATAAATAAATTATAGTTTTTTTTTTTTTAAATCACATGATTATGATTAAATTAACTTGGTCTAAAATTAGCTTGATCTAGCCTTTAAACAGATTAAAGAAAACCCTTCCAATAACGTAAATAAAAAAAGATTATTATGTTTGCTAATGACAGTGTATATCTTGTATATATGTATTGTATTTAAGTAATATTAATTACGTATATGTATAAGTTTATATAAACATAGTGTATATATATATTATATAAACATAGTATATAAATATGGCATATAATATATATTTATTATAATAATAGCTATTATTACGAGTATTATAAATACTGTTTTTATCCACAGAGGAGAACTGTGCAGTTATGGGTCCGCCGATATGCGGATTCGGGAGACGTAGAACATCTTCGACGTGGGACAAAACCAAAGGCAATTCTGGATGTCTTCAAAGGGTCCCGGCGAGCTCGTATAAATAGCAGGTTGCAGGAACAGTCATGGTTACTTGAATATTTTGAAAAATGTCAACCTGCCTACTACGCAAAGTAATAGAAAACGAAGATTTGCCGACTCATTTGTTAGTCGAAGTTATTTTAATTAGCAAACAAATATGAATCTTATTTTTATGCATATAATGTTCAGATTTGTTAAGCGAATGTGAACAAGTTCAAATCTTAGCAATAATTAGGTAGACATAATCCTGTTTTTAAAACCACAACTCGTATTATTGAAAGTCTGGTGAAGTGATGGTATTGTTATGCGGTTAGAAGTTGTCATAACTACTAACTATCTAACATGTTGATTCACTTCACCTCTAATTTTACTTTGATTCAATTTATATACCTACCTACTTTGACAAATTTATTTTTCATTAAATCATTGTATCGGGCACACAGGTTTTTTTGCTAACATACAGCCCACACCAAATTGAACCTTAAAACAATCATTGTAAGGAAGGAATATATTGGAAGAAACGAGACGGATCATTTGCTAATGACCCAAGCAATAAAGAATGTCTAATAAAGAAATCAAATCATTTTATTGGTTTTATTTAATTACCTTTTTACTTTTTTGCTTGAGTGGTTTTATTGGCCACAAAATTAATATAGTAAAAACAAAAAGTAAAAAACAGCAAAACAAAATTCCTCAGCTGGGATCGAACTCACGTCGCCGAGATTAGATAAGTTACTATCGCAAGCGCTTACACCAATCAGCTATGGTTGACATGTCGTCGTCTAAAACCGTTAAACTGTTAACTCCATTCGTAAGAATTTTCAGGAGAACAATATAACGTTACAATTTTCGTTTTATGATTCACAGCCGAAAATTGAAAATCCCGTTAGTCAACATTAATTTTACTTATTTGTTTATGATACAATCGATATAAATTATTACATTTTGAAGAAGTTATAGCAAAAAAAAGGAGTTATCAGGATTACTATCTAAGTCATCACAAATATATCAAAGATTATGTGGAGTTAGCATATTTACGATTTTTTAGAAAAGGTATAGAAATTAAAAACATTGTTATGAAAAACGGAAAAATATTTTATTTATTTGAAAAATTAGTGGGGCAAATTGTCGTAAAATTCGCGATAGTCAACCGGGAGAACTAACTTGATTTGTTGCAAATCTTGATACTTTCTCTCCTTGATAGGTAAACGGTTCTGATGCAAAACTGGCAGTTCATCATACAGAAAATTCGGGACTACTATTCTCCTTTGCGGCACAATAGTCCAAGGATCGTTAAATCTTATCTTGTAATATATTTCTCCTATAGGCCTGTATTGTAGTGCACGAATATCATTAACTTTTGCATCACCGACTGACCGTCCTGGTCGAATACTTGTCTATGTTATGTCTATGTTAGGGATTTGGTTTCCGCACTTAGTCCTTAAAGTGGACCATTGTGCGTGAGCCATGGTGGCCGTTACTCCAGCCAGCCCACCTCCCTCCAGAAGCAAATCAAACCTCCCGGTCTTCTCAGGACATCCGCAAGGGACCTTGGTGTTCCAAGAGTCTCCTCGCGGATCTGGGTGACGCCGGTGCACTCGAGGAGCACATGCGCCACCGTTTCCTCCGCCTCCATGCAGGCTCTGCACAGGGGGCTATCAGTGATACCTAGGGTGTGAAAGTGTTTGTTTAGTGAGCAGTGTCCAGTGATGGTCCCCGTCACCAGTCGCAGGCTGTCTCTGTCCAGGCGCAGAAGGCGCTTTGTCAGCTTTCTATCCAGGGATGGCATGGCCTCCTTGGATTGCCTACACCCTGGTGTCGAGGACCACCATTTCTCCGCTTGTGTTTGGGTATGATCCTTTAACCAAGTTCTTAGCTGCTTGAAAGGAATGGGTACAATAGGTTCGGGTCCGAAGACTTTTGTGCTGGATCCTCTTCTTGCGAGTTCATCAGCTGCATCGTTTCCAAGCGATCCACTGTGTCCTTTGATCCATTGTAGTGTCACGGTGTTACGGTTTAGTACCGTAACTCGTTCTAGGGCATTATGACATTCCAGTATTAATCTCGACGTGATCTGGTTCCTCTTTAAGGATTGAAGAACCGAGGCACTGTCGGAAAGTATACGGATATAGGTATCCGTAACTTCCCTGGCCTCTATGGCGTGTGCAGCTTGGATGATGCCCACACACTCTGCTTGATAGACAGAGTTGAGCATTCCTAGGGGTCTGGATATTTTAATGTTTAGGTCGTCGGAGAAGACTCCGACACCTGTCCCATCGTCAGTTTTTGATCCATCAGTGTAGATCCTTAGCTCCTTTGGGCCTGAGTAGTCACACATTTCCGCTGTGAGCTCTATGTTGTAGTGTTTTTGAAAGCAGTGGGTCTTCAGGGTTCTGTCGCTGGGTGATGCCATCATAGGTTGCTGTTTGATTGCATCCTCCTTCAAGCGTGTATGTTTGATTCTGGAATCTTTACTTAGGGTGCCGGATACTTCAAGTCTGAAAGTCGCTAGGGCCGCCTCCTCTCTTACGATGAGATGTAGAGGTGGTAACCCCAGCATCACCTGTAAAGCGGCGGTGGGTGATGTTCTCATGCCGCCGGTGATTGCTACGCAGGCAAATCTTTGTAGCTTCTCGAGATCCTTCTGGGCTGTGCTCAGGTTGGTCCTGGGCCACCAAACTAAAGAGCCGTATGTGATAATTGGTCGGATGACTGTGGTGTATAGCCAGTAGGTGATTTTGGGGCTTAGGCCCCAATTCTTACCAAGCAATCTTTTGCATTGCCATAGGGCTATGCTGGCTTTTGTGGTAACGTAATCGGTATGTTTTGCCCAGTTCAGCTGTTTATCCAAATAGATGCCCAGGTATTTGGTTTCAGTCGATAGGCTTAGGGTGGTCCCGAAGAAGCGGGGTAATTGTAGGGCTGCCAACTTCCTTTTCTTTGTGAAAAGGACGAGTTCGGTTTTGGTAGGGTTCACCGCTAGTTTGTATTCCTTGCACCAGTCCTCTACCATCTTCAAGGCTTGGCGCATGAGGTTGCATAGTGTGTTTTCATGTGTGCCGTTTATTATTATGGTTATATCGTCAGCATAGCCCACCGTATAGTAGCCTCTGTCATTTAGACGCTTGATGAGGCTGTCCACTACGAGGTTCCATAGGAGTGGCGAGAGGACGCCCCCTTGGGGGCAGCCCTTCGCCACGATGGCTCTAGTGGTGTCGTTCACCGTAACCTGTACGGCTCTCAGTCTGAGCATGTTTGTAATCCATCCTCGCAGGGTCGAGTCCACACCGTGTTCCTCGAGGGCTGCGTTGATACTATGGAAAATGGTTTTGTCAAAGGCGCCTTCTATGTCAATAAAGACAGCTAGTGAGGAGCACTTGTGGTCTACTGCACATTCGATCTTGGAGATCACACTATGTAGTGCGGATTCTGTTGATTTTCCTGTGGAGTAGGCGTGCTGTTGTTTGTGTAGCGGCAGCTCCCGAAGAGGTCCGTCCCGAATATGTCGGTCGCAGAGTCTCTCAAGAGTTTTCAGTAGGAACGATGTCAGACTTATTGGTCTGTACGCTTTAGGTTGTGTGTAATCGGGTTTTCCTGGTTTAGGGATGAAGATAACTTTCACCTCTCGCCATTCTAGTGGTACATAGTTGAGTGCTAAGCAGGCTTGGTAGATGACAGCCAGCCACGGCGTAAGGGTATCTGCTCCCCATTGAAGCAGGGCTGGGAAAATTTCATCAAGGCCTGCGGATTTGTATGGTTTGAAGGTCTTAATTGCCCATTTTATTCTGTCTTCGGTTACTATGGTGCGGGCTCTGGACCAGTCCTGGTCGTTTGGTGTGTGCATTGGCTCACTTGCCCATGTTCTGTCCTCGGAGAGGTTGCAGTCTGGGAAGTGGGTTTCCAGGAGGATTTTACTTGTCTCGTAGTCCGACTTTGTGTAGGTGCTGTCTGGGTTTTTCAGCGACCCGAGGGTACGATCCTGATCAGTGGATAGGATCTTCCTTACCCGTGCGGCTTCGCTGTTTGATTCAATGTCCTCACAGAATTTTCGCCAGGCTGCTCTGCTGGCATTCCTGACTTGTTTTTTGAAGGTGTATTGTGTTTTCTTGTATAAATCCCAGTCTTCTGGGAGTCTGGAGTTTTTGGCTCTGTTAAATTGCTTACGCATGGTTTGCCTGAGCTTGCTGAGTTCTGCATTCCACCAGGAGCTTCCCTTGCTCTTGGTGTTGGGTTCTTTTAGTTTGCAGCAGGCGTGGTAGGCTTCAGTGATATATTCTGAGAGTCTGATTACAGTGTCCTCGAGTTGTTTGGGATCCGTTAGAGTTATGGGTATTTGGTGCTGTGTTAGCAAGGAGGCTAGAAGCCGTTTGTAGCCGGGTATGTTGGTGCGGCGTGGATTGCGCCTAGGTTCGGGTTTTTTTGTGGTAGCTACTAGTGAGAAACGAATCCTTCTGTGATCAGAGCAAGAAGGTTCGTCAGACACGTGCCAGTCAGAGATAAGTTTTGTCGCGCTTTCCGAAGCCAGCGTTAGATCAATGATTGTTTGTCCGCGTGCTGTGACCCAAGTGGGTTCCGAGCCACGGTTTACTATGTTAAGGTTAGTGGAGAACAGATATGTGCATAATACCTCACCTCTAGTGTTGGCTTTGTCGCAACCCCAAAGCGGGTGATGGGCGTTCGAGTCTGTGCAGATGACCAGGTCCAGGTTGGCGTCTTCACAGTATCTTACCAGGTCGGCCATCTCTTTTGGTGGGCAGTCTTCGTCCTCGCCTGGCATATATACCGAGGCTAAGACGATGTCAGGAGCGTCGCCGTCAGTTTTGAGCCTGACGGCTGTTAGATCTCTGGAACATAATTGTGTAAGTGTTGTGGTAGGTACATCTTTGGGTATATAGGCGCAGGTTCGTGGTTTGTCCCTGCTCTGTGTGTCGAGAATAAGCTTACCTCCAATATTACCGAGGCCGCATATTCTGTTATTTCGGATCCACGGTTCTTGGATCAGGGCAATGGTTCGGGGTTGCATCTCCAGCGCCCTGCGCAGACAAGCCGTAGCAGTCTGGCTGTGCTGAAGGTTGGTCTGGATGATGCTCATGGGTCTGGATGTGGGTGCCGGCAGTGGGGTGGAGTTATGAGGAGACTGATCCATCGGAAGAATCCCCCCCCTCCTCCAGTCCGTGCCGGTCGTCGCTCAGTGACGGTGACGAGGTGAGCACCTGTTCTGTCCACCCTGGTGGTGAGGTTGGCATGCTCACGGCGTCGGCATCAGCCATCACCGTTCTAGCCATCTCCTCCTCCAGTGGTCGAATACTTTTATAAGCCTGAACGCAGTTGAAATCTTTAAAAAAAAAAAAAAAATCGTGTGTTAAATACTGTACTGTGTAAGGCTCCTTTCGTGCGTTTTTAATAATATTTATGTAATCAGCTGGGACATTGACAATCTTATTTTTTAGATTTCTCTCGATTGCGGCATGCATGGAGTCAACCTCCATTTGGGTGTGGCCAACTTCTAGATACTTTTGTTCTATAGACACATTATGTTTGACAGCAAAATTAAGCAAAGCATTTGATAATACAGCATTTCTGTTTTGGTAGCCACACCCATCTGTGTAAATAACAATCCTATTGCATTCAGAAGATAACAGAGGGATTATTTCGTTTTCTAAAAAATTTATCCAAATTGAAGCAAACTCTTCGGCATTTACGCCTCCCTCACTTTCATTCCAGATGTAGGAAAACGCAGCTGTATTTTTTAAATTTTTGAAGCAAAGATTATGTACTTGGAGCTTCGTTTTGTAGTAAAGGGTACTTATTTTGGAAACAGGACAAAGCAAAACAGCTTGCACATCTGCGGCAATCACGATGCACGATGAATCTTCTTTATCCTTTTCCTTTTCTTTCCTTGCTTCTTCTTTCTTAATTGTGTGTAAACGGTACTCATTTTCTTCTAAATTGCCTGCTTTGTATAGAGCACATTTTTCACACTCGTCTTTTTTTGGCCGGAATAGTGAAATGTTACTATCTTCCATATACTTGTAAAAAGTTGTCGTTGCGAACGGTTTTATATTGCGTGAAGCGCACCAGTCTAAAACGTAGAAATCATACAGGGCCTTTTTGCATTGCCATTCAGGTAGTAAGTAAATCCTCGAAGTAGACGCTCGACAATAATGCGATTCCATTTTAGGTAAAGCGTAGAAAAAATCTGTAATATGAGTGTGTCTTTCATCAAAGACGGGAACATTTTGTGACGTAACACGTTGCTCGCTAGGTTTGCTGCCGTCATTAAGTTTCTTTTTCCATCCAAGTACTGCCATTCTGCCAATATTTAATGTGTTCAGAAACATAGTTTTGCAAACTCTCAGCTTAGGTTCTCCGGGTTCACCAGGCAAGTAGTAGACCAAAGATTGTGTTCTCCGGGATTCTTCCACATGTTTACGATCTCTTTGTCGTTTGACTGGTAAGGATATTACGTGTTCATCAATGTATACTTTTTTTTCACCCCAAGATAATTTCTTCCAGAACTTAACGAAAGTCTCTTTCCTCACATTTTCTTTTATTTTGTCACACTTTAATAGTTTTGATCCTTTACACTTGCAACGTTCCTTCAGTTTTTTTGGTTCTTTTTCAACTTCATAAACCCACTTTGAATCTATTTTCACTCTTCCATAGTATTTGGACCCAGTTTCTCTTAAAGTTCTATTCTTAACTGCAAACCAATTTTTACGATCAACTTTGTGTTTTTTATTTCTTATTTTACTTTTAATGGGTAGTTCAGTGTCACTATCAGATGAGCTTGAATACGGTACCAAATTCATATTATTTTCTGATTCTTTTATAATTGTTACTTCAGACTCAATGGTTTCATTTTCATTAAGGTTTTTATGTTGTTGATTTGAAATCAAATTCAATGAAATATTACTAATTGTAGTTGAACAACTGTCGCAGTTGTGTCCTTCATAACTTTCGACATTGCAGACAGTACTTGTAAAATCCATGCCAGTAGATATGCTAGGCATAGGATCAGAAGGTTCTGTAGTGCATTGTAGGTCTTGAACATTTATATTCGAGGTTTGATCAGCGCCAATGATATTAATAGTACTAGATAGACTGTTTCCAAGTGCTGAATCCGTATTGGCCCAATATACACTATTTATGTCATTAGTGAATTCTATAATGGAAGGGCCAGTGTTGGAAAAAGCAACCGTGTCGTGACAACTTTCAGTGGCGAGAGAAGTTTCAAGAACTACCGATAAACTTCTTATGTCTATCTGAGCGTCTTCATTATTGCATTGGGTCATGTCACAATCATTGTTATTAGTAGGTGTTGTTAAAACGAAGAGGTTTGAGTTAGGATCAATACTAAGGGTAGTTGGTAAAACTGTTTGTAGTTCACTGTCAAAGTAACAGGGTTCAATATCGTGAGAAGCAAAAGCAGGTATGTTAGCAGATAAAGTTGATGAGCCGTTGGATATGACATCAAGTGCACTTTTACTCAAACAGATTTCAACAATTCGTTTCCCTCGAGAATTAAACTTTTTGCTCATCTGCAACAACACAAACAAAGTAAGCCCGCAAACCAAGCTAAAGCAAACCAATACCAAAAGAATTCTACCTCACCAAAAGGACTGTATTAATACAGTACCTATATTAACCTAGGTAAGTAAAAAGAACATTTCTGCAAAGAAATAGAGCAGCCGTAAGTACTTGTATTCCCACCGGATCGGTTAAATCGAAACTAACGCGTAGGCATACTTAATTTCTACAGTAGGTAAAGTATAGTAGACTTGTGGGCGCCCCGCGGGCTTACCCGACTTAGTTTAGATTATACCAATACAGTAGGAAGCTATTATAGAACTATTCCTGCCCTACATAACTAACTATGTTGAAAAATAGGGTTAATCATTTCAGTAGTTTTGTAGTGAAAGAGCTGTAACAAAGCGTCCACTGAACCATCCATACATTCGAATAAATATCTGTAAATCCATACGTAGATACATAATTATGTGTCGTAAGTATAAGTGCAATAGACATATAAGGTTATATTATAACACATCAGGTATTAATTTCATGTAAACAGACAACATTCATAGCAATCATTGCCACAATAATACCCAATTTCAAGTAAATAAGAAATAAAACGTGCCATCTCCACTAATACATTTGCTTGGGTGACTCAAAGTTAAAAGTAAGAGCTGCTATCTCCCACCCGTTCCAGCGATCACATTAGATGAGAATTATTCATGTTCAAAAGTCTTCTTTTTATAAACTGATAAGTAAGAAACATTAAAATGTACTCACCTTGCAAGAAAATCAATGCAGAAATAAGTTTGATAACCAAAAACTATTTGTTTTACAATAAATTATCGCAAACACTTTGTAGTTGCTCGGACGCACGAACAAAATGGCGGAGTTGTCATTTTTTACGCGCGAAATTTGGTACGCTGTACTTATCAGTTTTGATTGCGTGGTTTTTTCGTGTTTTGTTTATTTTGGACGCATTTAGCATCTTTTCGAGTTGAAAGGTATTTTTTTTCTCTTTCCATCGACATAAAAACCTTCATACTAGCAAAAGTGGAGTTAGCAGTTTAACACTTTTAGACGACGATGTTATATTATTGTAAAATGTTGGGTCTGATTGCGACCCCATTTATTTTGTCTTTACCCGTACATACGCACACAATAATAATGATCGGCTGTATGAACATTACTGGCTCGTACAATGACAGTTCCCGATGTGTGCGATGTAAACTATTTAGATTTGCCGTCTGTACATACCTAATAGCTACGTAGTTATTATTTAAACACTATTTACACTAATTGTTGCACATATCCGCCCTGCTGTTGGACGCAGACGGATAATAAGAATAAGTGGAATATCTTCCAGCATGGTTGCTAGTACACCTGTCAAAAACTCCATATTGTACGTTTGACCATTAAGCCGATCCGAGCCGATCACCTAGTAACCCAGCCCACACATTAACACTGAATCGGGTTTGGCGAGCGGCGTCTGCTGTCCTAGCCATTGGATGTCGCAAAAAAAAATCGAGGATGTCATCCTCAATTCTTGCTGACACTCGTTGCCTGCCTACGTCTGCAGCTGGCGGTATGTAGACCCCATAGTCCTAGTGCCGCTGTACAGCACCTAGGATCGTCTGCAGAAATGGTCTTCTCCCATAACGCTCCAGGAAGAGGGCTTGTGCTCTGAGCAAAACATTTCCACATTCCCTGTAGCACTCCACCATGTTTTGCCTTCTGGTTCGTGTATTGTACCTGTAGTTCGGCATTTTAACGATAGTTGCGCGACCGACTGTATGTGTTTTGCGAGCGCGTGCGGCGCGTGAGAGAGGCGCGGGGGGTGGAGCGCGGCTCTATCGTACGAGTAAAAGCCGCGCGTGCTTTGATCGCACCGCCGCCGCGCCGGCGCACTATGGAAAATCGTAGAACAACTGCTGATTAAAAATGGTTTTTGTCAATGTCGCTTTTGGCATGCTTTTTTTATTTTACTCAATAGTTTAAGGACCAAACTAGACTATAATATCAAAAAATTATACATATTATAATGAAAAGATTTTTTTACAACACCACAAAAGTTTTGACGGGCGTCCATGTTAAGCCCGTTCACTTCATCACTTTCAAATTGATTTTATTGTTATACGTTACAGGAAAAGGTATATCGTATTATATATTTCTGAAAACCTCGTCGTTTGAAGAATATGAAACAACTTATATGTATTTAATATTATGTTAACGTTTACCTTAAAATAATTGCAAAACAAAATATGGTGAAAAAAAGTTTTTTTAAAGTTTATCGAGACTTTTGACAGTTGGCCACGTTTCCCCCTGCTTTACATTTAATGTTGATTTGTAGCCTAGCTATCCATAAACATAATCAAATAAAAAAAAGTTGTGGGTATTTGAGGTTTTCGGAGTAATTGGTGAAAATGTGATAATAGTCAGAAAACGGAACACCGCTCGCTATCTATTGCGGTTTGAAATATTGCTGTTTACATCAATAGTCGGGTAATTTTCACGAGATGCCGAAATTCGGCTATCTTAAAATGACAAAAAATATCGAAATTATTTGATAAATAATAATAAATAATAATATCTTTATTCAAAATTACAATTTTCACAATAAATACAATTTAAATCTTAGAAATAATGTTGGTACAACAAAGTTCGATGCCTGTACTAGGTTAAACCTGTATCACAGGCGGCAGGTTTCTAATAAAATACTATTTGGACAATGGATTTCTTAACAATATTTAAAAAAGTGAAATAAGTTAGTATGGGTTAACATATATTAAGATATACCTTATGTACTTAAATGCTAAAATAAGATACAAACAAAAATAATTAAGGTCACACATATATATAAAATCCAAGGAAATCAATTTGTAGCACTTATTTGCTAATACTAATATGATTTTCAGCAGTATTAAACTAGTGAACATTAAAAAGCACCGTCATGGCATTTTTGTTGCTGGCGACAATTTGCTTAGACAGCGAAAGATCAACAGAAATCGGGCTGTATGACGCACTAGGTGCCCTCATAATCGACAGAGTTTATGTATCTGTGTTCCGCTATTTTTCTAGCAGGGCATTCAACGTCTCCCGTTTTCTGGTCACTGGGCTTTTTAAAGCGGGAGCAAGTCGCGCATCTCGGAGTGTCAGCTTTCTTCGCGCATTCGGACATCATATGACCTGCTTCACCGCAGTGACCACATGTGGAATTTACCTCACTGCAAGATTTGGCTGCATGGCCATACTGCTGGCATTTAGAACACCTCGTAACTAACGTGAAGTCCCTGACTGGACATGATGACCAATTTATAAAAATCCTTGATTGAGGTATTAGTATTTTTCGTATGTTGGCCGCAACTTCAATAACGTAGTTACAGGTCGCAGCCTCTCTCTTCCCAGATTTGTGGCTTAATTTCACCAAGGTCAAAAAGGATTCTAGGGACATCGCTGGTAACTTGTCGGCTACATTTTGCTCGAAAATGCACTTGAAGACCTCATTTTTAGCCAAGGAAGTCGGCACTCCTACAACCACGATCCGGGGTTTGCGCTTGTTGGGTTCGTCGGCGGTAAGTCCAGACGTAGAGAGCTGTACTGCGTTTTTTAGCTTATCGGCGTCATGTTTCGTCTCCGTACTTATTATTACGCCACCGTTTTTCGTTTTTCGGACACCACGTACCTGCAGCTTCATTTGCTCGGGCCGTATGATTTGTTGCACCAGTTCTTTGGTTTCGTCACTGGTTTTCAATTTATCGTTGGGATAAATGGCAACAGAGCTTAAGTTATCGGGTCGAACGAAATGGTTCGATCCCCTTTTCACCATATCGGCAAAAGAAGCATTTCCCGCAGAACTAGAATCCCGTATCGTCTGCTTTAGCTCCGAAATATGTTCTGTCAGGTCGCGCTGTTGTTTTAGGGTATCGATCGTGTTATTCGCGTGAATAGCTTTTTGCTTCAGTGACTGGTATAGTACTGCCATTTGTGACGTACCAGATTCGACTTTTCGGCAAAGGTTCGTAATCTTCATTTTCTGCTCGGTGTTGAGTTTCCCATCCGCGGCAATAGAGCAAACTTCATTCAAGTACTGCTGGATCTGGGCCATCCATTGTTGGATCTCGGGCGTTGAAACAATAACATCGGCCGTGGCCGTCCGCGATGGTGAGACGGAGGGTTGTGCTGGCCCCCTTGGATTACAGGGGCAGTTTTCCATTTTGTTATTTTTACTAATACTTCACTATTTCGTGACCATTATTGACTAAAACTACACACTTAGCAAGATTCCTTTATGCATTACGATAGTAATACGTGCACTAAAGGAGGTCACTATTATTCAAGTATTAATTAAATATTGCTAATGAGCACGTCTGTTCGCTGCTACTATTCAAATGCCATTCTCAGCAAAACTGATGTTTATTTTATGTGAATTTGATCATACTAATGTTACTAGAATTTAATTATGTAGTGGTCCCAAAAATTATCGCGTTTTATGAAAGTTATGAGGACATTAAAAAAAAATCAAAGTAAGGGAATGACAATTAAGGTGAGGGAATGATTATTACAGACAAGTCATGAAGATTTTTAAATAAAATTAGTTTTCTTTCAACGAAATCTTTTTATTAAATGAAATTTTGTTCTTAAACAATAAGTAAGATCAATGAGTAATTCCAGCAAATCACAAAATTATTGCAGCACTTTGGCATAACTCTAGTTTAAACTTACTATACTTCTTATTTACTAGGTACTATTAAAGAGTGAAATTACCTACTTATAAAATTTGTAATCTTAAACGATTCAGTCTCAAAGTTACAATTAAAGTCTTAATCAGATCTTTTTAACTAGTTTAAGTCTTTCATAAAATAACAACCCCTACTGATTAATTTTGGAGGGTCAATCTTCCTCAGAATTTCATGCCAGGCATATAACTGTTCATCTTTGATTTTAGGCCATTTCCAAGATTTAGTTCCTTTTTTCATACACTTTACTAAAGCGGCTTCCTCAGAAACTGATATTATTTCCCCTGGGTAAACATTTTCATCCCATTTGATAAGTACATACCTATATTATAAGTGATATTACTGTCCGTACAAATAACATCATTTGACGAATGTCCATCATCATAACATTTGTTTCGTGTTTTTAATTCAAAGGACTTTGGTTTTTCAATGCAACGTTTTGAAGATTTGTAATATCCCATGTGAAAATGTTTACACTTTTCTGCGCATTCACAACATGAAAGATTTCTAAATTCCAAGACATCATTACTGAAGACAAATTGACGAATTTTCTGGGTTCCACGAAATGCAGCAATGATGGTTGACTAAGTCTTCTATCTTCGCGATATTAGCAGCGGTAACTTTAAACCAGGCCATGGCAAAGGTGCGCCTGATGGCGTAGGTGGCACATTAAAAAGAACAGCTGATAAAGCGGTGGCTGAAGGCAAGGACATCGTAAATTTAAAATCTCTCAAAGAAATTTTGTTGGCAAGATGTTCTTCAATAAAGCTATTTGAAGTACACCATACACACCACCTTTTTTGTTTTTGAATACTGGTGGCCTTCTTGTTCTGCTGCTATCATCGATCGACCTAATCGCAATCTGAAACTTCTGTGTGTGTTCCTTCTGCCGGAGTGACCTTGCATGTACAAAATATAAGCATTGATCATTGCAGATTCAAGCAAAAACCAAAAGAGTCTGTGCCAATTTTTTTTTTATTTCCTCCCTAGGGGATAGGATGACCTGAAATGATCAAATAAATCCACACCCCCATATTTTCTGTATACATTTTTATTGCCAGCGGACAGAACATCTCTTTTTTCGAACCATCTTTTTGCTTTCTTTTTATTACCGTTACTTCTTTAGGGCAGTAAGCTGTGGTAGCAACAAAGACATCTTTGGTTTCTTTCCCCTTTATTATAGATATAGGCCTGCTATAAAAATATATAAACTCACCAGCATTGAGACGTGTTTCTCTAAGATTTTTACTGTAAGCTTCTGGTAGACCTTTTCTGTTACTTCGGATTGTAGCTACATCATAAATTTGTCTTTGATGCAGTGCTGTAAGTACTCCTAAACTTGTAAAAAAGTTGTCAAATGCCAGTAAGGTATTTGTAGGTACATTTTCAGACAAGTCTAAAACAACTCTATATCCAAGATTTTCTTCACTAGCAGTACCTACTTTTCCAGTATAAATTTGAAACTGGTAGAGAAATCCTGTCTGAGCATCACACCTCCCCCAAGACTTGTACCCTCTCTTTATGGGCTTTTTGGGCATATACTGTTTCATTGTGCTTCTGCCCTTGAACCGAATCATGGATTCATCAATGGATTGGTTTGATGATTGGTCACATGCCTCTCCAAATGTCACACTCAAAAAATCAATGAATGGTTGGACTTTACAAAATTTATTGTAATGTTGTGAATTCCTTGGTAATTCTTCTCTTATGTTAGAAACATGTAGATTTTCTGTAATTTTTTTGAAACGTTTTAGAGTCACCTGGCATATTTCTTAATTATTATAGAAGGGATCAGTGCTCCAGTAAAGCTGGTAATCAGATAAAGGATTCACAGACATTAGTATTGTTATCCCGAAATATGCAAATAATTCTACTTTTGTAATGTCAATCCAATTTTTGGAATGATTTGTTTGTGCATAGATATTAGTATTTTCTACAATTAGATCCATTGCTTCTTCAGGACACATATCCATGAAGTAATCCTTGGGCTGACTCCTGTTAGAATATCTTTTTCTAACTGTCATTGGCCTATCAAATATAGGAGAATCAAAGTCTTCAATATCATTTGTCCACTGCCAGTTTCTATTTTGTACCTCTGCATAGCTTGGCCTAGTTGACATAGATCTTGAAGGTTGATTCCTCGATTGATTAGTAGAGCTGGGTGGTAAGTGAATGTCAGGGTCAGGCATGGGCACAACAACTGGAGGAGAACATGAAGGTAAGTGAACATCAGGGTCAGGCATGGGCTCATCAATTGGAGGAGAACTTGCAGGTAAGTAAACATCAGGGTCAGGCATGGGCTCATCAATTTGAGGAGAACTTGCAGGTAAGTGAACATCAGGGGCAGACATTGTCACATCAATCGGAGGAGAACTTGCAGGTAACTGAACACCAGGGGCAGGAATTGGCACATCAATTGGAGGAGAACTCAGAGGTAAACCAGAATTCACAGCAGAGATTTGATCATCAACTGGAGCTGGAAAATAATAATTGGTATGTTAGAAATTCTATAAAATTTTATCTAATACTCCTTATTTTTCAACATCCATTACGCACGCTAGGTTACTACTAGTCCAGTCAATTTAGACATTCGAAGTTACATAAAATCCCAACAAGCTGAAAATCAGTAAAATTGTTCAAAACATAATTATAAACAATGTTTAAAAGTTCCCCATCATTCCCGTGTATGGAAAAAAAAAAATTCAAGGTCAAAGGTCAAAACAATGAGTTTTTCGCGATTTTCAGCAAAACGGTAAGTTTTATCATAAAAGTACCTCAGACAAAAATTGTAGATCATAAAATTATCTATAAAAAATGTATCAATACTTTTTTTTCTTACGAGCCACCGTTTCTGAGATATAACGATTCAAAAAGTTATAAAAGTTGTTATCGTCATAATATGCACACGTTTCCACGCCACCTATGAGGTAGTGTACTCAGCGCGTTTTTTTTAACGTGGTTTCCCCAGTAGGCCTACTCCACGGGTCAGTTGTGATCCTATTTAATGTAAAACTATTGCAAAATAACGGAAATTTTCAAAGATTGGAAAAGATAAAAGCGATGTAAATTAAAAAAAAGTGGTGAAGTTCATTCGCCTGATTCGTAAGTTTCAAATTCTTGTTCTTCTTCTTGATCTTCTTCTTGTTCTTCTTCTCCTGCTTCTTCTTCATCTTCATTTTGGATGCAAGTAAATTGCGTCAATAGCGATGTATCGCATGACACTTCGTCGGAATCAAACGAATCCTCCATTGTTTGTGATTCAATATTAGAGCACGACCGGCCTTGACAATTTGTGCATGCCAAAGAACAAAACAGTCCGACTTTTTTGCAACCACATTTAGCACTGCATCCCTTTTTGCAGTTGTAAAAAATTGTGTTCAGCAGTTTTTCCGGCGCAGGTGGAAGTAAAGTTTGAACTGGCTCTAATATATTGTTGACCAACTTCCAACCCCAGTCTGTAGGGTCTAGCTGATAACCAAGCCACACTTGAACTTGGTAATATACCCGAAAAGGATGTTGATGAGCACCAATTGAGGTTGGAGGAAGACAAGCTAATTGAACTTGTTTTTTATTTTTAGTATTTTTAACGAAACATGCATATCGATGCTTATCTAAACAGGTAGTTTTTTAGGAGCTCCGTACATAGAAAGAAGAAAGCGGATGCCGTTGGTGATATTTTCTTGTTGAGTTGAATTACTCTTTTTAAAAACTTCAGCACATTGAATTAAATCTTGTTTTTCAAACATTTTGAAAACTGCTGTTTTACCCCTCCTGTAAAATGCAGATGTCGTATCACAGCCAGTTATTGCGTGTAAAAATAGTACATGATTTTGACACTTTACAAAAGTAAATAAACTTTTTTATAAATATATATCGATTGATTGATGTTGAGCTTTTCCTGGTTTTAACCCTTAAATGCATGAATTATTTAATTTTATCAGAAAAAATGGGTACAAAATATTAGTATCTGTGGAATAAATTAAAACAATCGTTTCCTTTCTTTGCACAAAGGAATACATTACATTTTGTACATTTAATGAAACTTTGTAGTTTACAACCATGTCTCATGCACCTCATGCGTTGGTCTGTTTTAATTTGGTTATGGCCAAGGTTGTCATAACGGACGTCAGAAGCTGGTATAACTTGGCACCCTTTTTTTCTTTTTGTTCCTGGTTCAATAGAATTGATGCTGCTGTGATTTGGACGCCCTCTTTTAGACTGGTTCGTAGAGCCATAGGTACACAAAACATCAGCAAGCTCTGATCTGAACTCTGCCAGATTCTTGAGCTTTTTCGGTTCCAATCCTTTTTTCGTCTCGACTGATTTGTATAGGACCCAAGAGTTTATTATGGAGAGGTCTAAGAGGTGGTAAAAAATTCTCATGTACCACTTCCTTGTCTTCATTTTAATCCTGTATCTACCCAAAAAAGAGTCCGTAAGGTCTACGCCCCCCATATGGGCGTTGTATTCTTTGACGATTTTTGGGCACTCTATTGTTATCTTTTTCTTTTCGGTTTTGTCATACCGTTCGATAGTCTGGATTGGCTGTGCTCCCACATAGGTCGAGAGCAGTACTACTTGCTTGTTGTCCTTCCAGCTAACAGAGGAAATGTCGACTCCATCAAAATGTGTAGTATATTCCACATGCGACCCTCTAGGTACTTGTTTTTTCATAACATCCTGCTTTGAGGGTAGTTTGCAATTTTTGCCAAGACGGTTTCTTTGAACAGTTCCTACACATTGTATCCCTTGCTTGGCGAAAAAGTACATCAAGGGTAAGGAAGTATAGAAATTATCGTGGTATATTATATGATTGACATTTCGTAGAATGATTCTTGCTAGTTTTATTACTGTCTGTGACACAACTCCTAAAAGTCCATTTCACGAAAGAAGTTCCGCAGATGTAGCGCTGTATTCGCGCGACATAATGTTGCCACGGTTAAATATGGGGAAATCGGGGGAAATAATTTATAGTTCATTTACTTTCATTTTATTAACTAGGTACCTACTCGAATAGTTAGATAAGAAAAAAAATGTTTTTAATAGAATGTATTTTTAATATAATAGGTACCATTTGATGTCCATACTGCTAAGGTCAGATTAGTGAAAAATAAATCTTCCTGTAATTTCTAAAATATAAAATGGAGATGTTCGACCAACTTTTTTTTTTTTTTTTTTTACGGATGGGAAATCATCAAATGACTTCTCCCGCTCTGGGTGGAGTGGGAGGGAGTGTCAGACTCTTACTGACTAAAACCCATCCATGTTCCTTCATTGCCCTTTGTGTTCCAGGGCCACGGTATCTCTTTCGAACAGTCCCGCAGCATGTTCGACCAACTTTAAATTAGGAAAATAAAATAACATTTAAAACTTTTATTCAAATTTTCATTGAATAATTATGATCGGTCATACTATGATCACTGTCAGAAGAGTGAATAGAAACAGAATCAGATTCTGTTTCACTATCACTAGTCGTGGATATAATAAATCGATCCATTGCTTCATCCATAAGACCAGCATTTTTTAAATATTCTTCCTCCAAATGCTGTACATGTTTACATTGAACTGCCCAATCTTCCGCTGTAACAGTCTCAAAAGCCTCTTCTGTTAGGCGTACAATTTCTTTTGGATCTTGGCCCACGTTTTTATCCGCTACCCGTCTCTTTACAAGGCTCCACATTTTTTCGATCGGATTGAGATCGCAGTGGTAAGGCGGCAATATTAGCAATTCATGATTGTGAGATTTTAATAATGCCTCCGCGGCATATGTAGGTGGACCTTTGTTTTGTTTAATTAATTCAAATAATACAGCTTTTGTCCAAGTATTTTCAAAATATACTCCCTTTTCTCGCAGCCATTCCTGCATGTCACGTTTAATACATGACATTGTAGGTGCTTTATCTATTTGAGTGCAGTGATACGGAGCGTTGTCCATTACCACAAGTGACCTTTCAGGTAGGTTAGGAATGACTTTTTCACTCATCCATTTCAAAAAGTTAGTCCAGTTCATGTCATTGTGGTAATCTGAGGATTTGGATTGGGATTTGAACATTAACAATGCACCAGGCAAAAGTTGCTGGCAAAGTGAGGAGGAGCCTGGGATGTTCGTGTCAGAGTCATCAGGGAGTCGTTGGATAATTGCTCATGCGGGAACTGAAAATGGTTTTGTTATTAACAAAACCTTGCCAGCAACTTTTGGCATGATAAGTGTTGTGTATACAATGTCGCCCATGCGCATGTGACCGCCCGTAATTTCCTGAATATTCAGGAAGAAATGTCGAAAATAAACTTCAAAAGGGGGGGTCTATCTATAACATTTTTCATGTTATTCAATTTTGAATTTTTTAAGTAGAGTTTGTAGATTTGCTTTCTATTTTTTGACAAATCTCCGAAGTTTATGGGTCGATTTGGATTCTGTTTATTATTTCTCAAAGCTTATGAGTTATTTTAACAGGTTAATTAACATTTTTACAAAAAAATATCGACTACGAAAAAAAAAACGGAATCGAAGTCATTTTTTCGGTAAAAAATTGTGTATTTATTTTAAAAAACTAGTGTAAGTCCATAAATTATCCCCATAGGACGACTTTTTTAATCATTACTTGTAATCTACTACATAACAGCTACAAATTCACAGAACATTGTTGATACCTAACTGTAACTAAATCCAAGGTAAAACTCTAAAACTCTAAGAGTCAAATTTAGGAAAAGAAAATGTGAAAGTCAATAATTGAATGTTGCTCTTAGCAGTGAGTACTAAAAGGTTAAACTAATAATGAGGATAATAATGGAATTAAAAACAAACAAGCAATAGCCAGAATTTTCCTAAAAAAATAAAAAATACAAGAATTTTAATTAATTAGATTTTCGAAATGGCCCCCACCCTCCTGTAAACAAACCAAAGCCCTCATGGCAACACTTTTGATTGTACGACGTAATTCTTGACGGTTTTCTTTTATTTCCGCAGCAGCAGCAAAAATCCTAGCCGTTAATTGCTCGCGGCTTTCGATGGGCACGGCATACACTTTCTGTTTCATGTAGCCCCAAAGATAAAAATCTAAGGGTGTAAGATCGGGAGATCGCGGCGGCCAAGCAATGGCACCTCCTCTGCCAATCCACCACGGATAATTTTGATTTAAATTATCACGAACTAGTTGTGCGAAGTGTGCTAGAGCTCCATCTAATTGCAGATACATCCGCCTTCTTGTTTCCAGCGTGCAGCGGTACTTCCTCCAAAAGCAACGGCAACGTATTGACTATAAAATCTCAAAACACGTGTTGATCTAGTCTGTTTGGTAACACGAAAGGGCCAATAAGTTCATCGTCAATCATTCCAGCCCATACATTTATGGAAAATTGAGTCTGGAAAGTTGTTTCCCTAATGACGTGTGGATTTTCAGTGGCCCACACATGAAGATTGCGATGATTTGTTATACCCGCCCTTTTTTTTCTTTAGAGATAGGTATCAACAATGTTCTGTGAATTTGTAGCTGTTATGTAGTAGATTACAAATAATGATTAAAAAAGTCGTCCTATGGGGATAATTTATGGACTTACACTAGTTTTTTTAAAATAAATACACAATTTTTTACCGAAAAAATGACTTCGATTCCGTTTTTTTTTTCGTAGTCGATATTTTTTTGTAAAAATGTTAATTAACCTGTTAAAATAACTCATAAGCTTTGAGAAATAATAAACAGAATCCAAATCGACCCATAAACTTCGGAGATTTGTCAAAAAATAGAAAGCAAATCTACAAACTCTACTTAAAAAATTCAAAATTGAATAACATGAAAAATGTTATAGATAGACCCCCCCTTTTGAAGTTTATTTTCGACATTTCTTCATGAATATTCAGGAAATTACGGGCGGTCACATGCGCATGGGCGACATTGTATAGGTCTCGTCTAAATATACTACAGGTTTTTTCTCCACATTGCGATTTCTTCGGATTCTCTCCAAATATCTTGAACGCCATGCAGTAATATCATAACGTTCCATTAATAATTTACGTTTCGATTGGCATCGCTTATACTTGAAACTGATGCTATGCAATATACGGTGCAATGTTGTGATGCTTCCTTGATAATTTATGTCTTCTCTCAAAGCTGCACGTAATTTAATCAATGTAGGTAGTTCCTTCTTCACAACATAAAAACTGTGAATTTTTTGCCGTATAGCGCACAAATCAAATCCATCCAAGTCGAACTTTTTAGGATGCGGGCGACTCTTCCCTGGGGTGACGATAACTTTAGAAGTACTCGCCGCTGTTGCGCCTTCTTTTGTAACTCTCGTTACAGTTTTCTCTGAAACACCTGCAATAAAATGAACAATAATAAAAAAATTCAAACAAAGATTATTTTCGTATTTAATTACATTATTGTTGAATATAACTTTACAAAGGACCATGCCCATATTAGTATGGAGGTGAAAGTCAGCAATGCCAAGCAATGCCCAAATTGCAGCTCTATGTCATACGATAACTTAATAACAGTATTTTTATGATATCTAGATTTAATGTCATATAAAGCACTGATTGAAAAGTTATTGGACGTTAAACGTGATAACTGCCTACGTATTGTTTATACATTTTATCGTTTACAGACAGCATTGCTATTAGTTTTCCACTAGGAACTTCATAATCATCACATAAGCTAGGCCAGATCAGTGTTCTTTTATACACTTAAATGTCTGTAAACATTTCAGTTATTTGGATTTATCTAGTCTGTCTCCATAGTATCTCCATCAATATAAATGTGAAAACAATTTGGTTAGATGCAAAACTCAAGTAGGTACTCGAGTAAATAATAATATGGAAAGAGACCAGTAAGTACTCGTAACAAACCAGTATTTCTGATGAGATTATAAAATCACATTGTGGTTTTATATTTAATTGACATCAATTAACTGCTTGACTCAAATACTTAATATAATTGTATTCAGTACTTACAATTATTAGTAGGTTGTTTACCTTTTCTTTTATTTAAATTCAATTAAATGGGGTAAAATAATGCTTTAAGACTGACAAAATACCGGTTTGTCACTGTATTAAAGGTTTGTGGTGAAATGGTACAGGTTTCGAAAAAAATAAAAAGAAGTGTAATAGTGTTTATTGATTTATTCTTCAATAACAAGTAATACATTATCTAAATATGATGCTGGTGCTGTTAAATTCGTTTCATATCTAGCCCATCCCAAATACCATATTATGGCCATGACGTGGTAACAGCATCCCACTGTTCTGTTACCTACGAGACAGTTACAGCAGTATCCTAATATAGTATCTAAACAATTATTATTAGATGGTTGTGCATCAATTAAAATATAGGTGAAATATTTACGCCAACCAACATGACGCGATTGTATTCGACCCCTCAATAAATAAGGTCTATTTCCTCCAACGGCCGCAACCATTTCTTCGGAGTGTTCCAGCTCGGGACATATTTCTATATCGTACAGCCCATTTTGCCGAACATGTTCGCCATAATATGACCGTGCTTGTTTGACCTGATATGGGCCCAAAGCGAAAAGAATTAATTCAGAGTAACTAAATACGGGAAACATATTTAATTGAGGAAACCTCCCATCGATGCGTCTAAACATGACTGATCGCCTATTTAAATTATAAGTTCTCACAAATTCTGCCAAATAATTTGGGGTATGTAGATACCTCATGACCCTTTCTATTATAAGAGCAGAATCTGGCCGATCTTGGATTGTGGGATGGAATCTATTAATTAGTGCAGCTGCAATTTTAAAATCATTTATTAAATGCGCATGAGCTCTACTAAAAAACTCCTGGCGAAATAATTTATAGTCTCGTTTAAACCGTCCGTTAACTACTTCGACTACCCATCGACATAATGTCACTAATCGACTTTTATTCGCCTGAATGGTTGTTAACTGATGTTCTCCCTCATTTAACGACTCAGGCTTCTGCACATTGTAATTGCAGGCCTCCAACAGTGGAATTGCATCTCTAAACCCTCGGTCAAGTATAAATACATCTCCCTCTCTGTAAAAGGTTCGCATGGGCCCAGTTTCATCACTAAATAAATCTTTCATGATTTCGGCATCAGTCTGAGTGGCAGCGTAGGGACCTATCACGTCAATAATATGTCCTTCAGTACACACACAAAGGAATGGTTTGACCAGGTTCAAATACTTATGTAAACTATAAGTTGCCTTTTGATAAAAGTAATTGGAACTCTTTTCAATAAATATATAAGTACCATCACATATTGTGATTGCAGGTCTTGTTTCATCAGAGTCATTTGGATTACCAAAAAAAGCATTTGGAATACTGAGGTTTCTTCTTATGACATCTTGTCTAGTAAGATGTTGCAACCCAATATGTAATGGTACAAAATGTTCCATAAACATGAGCGTACTTTGTTCATGTGCCTCTCCATAGTTGATCGAGGTATATTAAATAAAGAAGACAACCTCTTGTTACTGTCCCCTGTCTTCATTTTAATTAAAAAAATAGCTAAAGCAGTTTTTGGTGATGGTACCAGATTAGCTAAAGGTAACTCATTAAATAAATGAACAAATTCGGCCACTTCGAGACCAGTCCAATATTATGTGGTTGGGCATTTCTTCTACACATTCAAAATCAAATGTGACAGTTTTTTGTTTTGCAATATCAATTAAATCTTCTATTTGATTAATAGTAAAACTTGATATTTTAAATGATTGTTCTGGTAATTCTTGCCAAGTATTTGAAAAAAGATGATGTTGGCAAACGGGTAAGACCGCGAAAATTAACACAAAATAACACAAATGTAACACGGCCTTTTTGTGTTATCGTAACACAAAAGCAACACAATAGTAACATACGGGGTGTAAACAGACCCTTCACGAAGCCGTCAACCAAGCATTCTGTACATCAAACTAAGTAACTTTACGCAAAAATTTTTGCTGGGAAACGACTTTTTTTTTTGGGGTCAAAAATCACGTTTGACGGTAGGACTCAATATAACGCACTCAGAACATTGTGCTGATGGATGGATTGAATAGTACGGGGGTCGTGGAGTTGTTTAAAGTAAAAATCTTACATCAAAAACATGTATTTAAAAAAAAACTTGTGAAAAAGTTGGAACTTTGACCCCCAATATCTCCGTAACTAGAAGGTTCCCAGGTATGGTCTAGAACAAAAAAATGATCGTATTGACGGGAAGAGCAAATGCCTTTCGGCTTCGTTAAGGGTCTTTTTACACCCTTTATTATTCTCATTAAGGGAATTTCACAAGGTATGTTTATTTAGCATTATTCTAATAAAATTTTAGGAGTTCTTTCAAGAGTTATTTATAGATATAGTTAATAAAGAAAACAACATTACTTGTAATCATCTTTTTATATTCGTGTGACAACAAGTATAAAGGGTGTAAAAAGACCCTTAACGAAGCCGAAAGGCACTTATTCTCCCCGTCATTGCAATCATTTTTTTGTTCTAGACCATACCTGGGAACCTTCTAGTTACGGAGATATTGGGGGTCAAAGTTCCAACTTTTTCACAAGTTTTTTTTAAAATACATGTTTTTAAAGTAAGATTTTTACTTTAAACACCTCCATCACCCCCGTACCATTAAATCCATCCATCAGCACAATGTTCTGAGTGCGTAACATTGAGTTTTACCGTATCACGTGATTTTTCACCCCAAAAAAAAAAAAGTCTTTTCCCAGCAATTTTTTTTGCGTAAAGTTACTTAGTTTGATGTGTAGAATGCTTGGTTGACGGCTTCGTGAAGGGTCCGTTTACACCCTGTATGACAAAATTATACCTACTTCAAAATCAAATTTTAAAGTTTAAAAACAAAACATAACTTACAATCAACAACTTAAACTTTCACATACCTATTTTAGGAATATTTTTATATACTTAAATTTGAACTGCACAATAAGGTAACAATCAATTCAAAATCAACATCTTATGAAGCTAACTTGCACATTTAAGGAAGTCTAATATTTTTGAAACATAATTTAAAATAAAAATACACTCTTTATACTGTAAAATGTAATTTTTGGTATTGTTGCAAATTAAAGAGACAGAACAAAAATCAACATGCTTACACCGCCGAAACTAGCACCACCAACATTTTATTTCTTTTACTCTTGAATCAGATAAAATTTGAAAAATCCAAAATTTTGTTATGTTAGTATCCTGTAGTATTTTTGGAACCATTTTCCTTTATTGTTGCACTTGATAAATTAAGAGAATTAGGGTCAATCTCCAAAACGGGCGTATTCGTGTGATCGCTCTGGTGCTTTTCAGATATTGATATTTAATGGTAATTACGTATCTCATTAAAAATAATGATATTCAAATGGTATATTTTTACTAGTGGCCTTCAATTTACACAAACAGTTATGGAAATATTTAAGTTCAAAAAATTTCGCGACCAGAGCAATCATAATTGGTGCCAGAGTGATCATAAATGGTGAAATCAGTGAAACAAAAAAATAAATATTGATAAAATGTTATTTATTTAGCCGTTTTCTGTCATATTCAGTGTACGTGTACAAGATTATGTGTAAGAGAAATGTATTATTGACTTTACAAGCCATTGTGCGTATAGATGTGGATTATTTTTATCTTGGCCATTCTACGACGCTCAGCCTATTTCTTCCTAAGACGTTTTTCTTCAATAGATAATTTATTTCGAGGCATGATTTCAATTTGCAACAGTAGTTGGGATTAAATTTTAAAGAAGGGGTTACAGTTGTGGTAGCTAAATGCAAGGTATCATCAAGGTAAAATACGTCAAAATCTATTTATGGGTTTAGGTTATCCGAAGAAACCCAGGAAAGGTTATAAATTAAAGGTTATATGCATAGTTCACTATGTCGATGAGTACATCTACTTGGGCCAGTTAGTTTCTTTCGAAAACAGGCAGGAAAAGGAAATCGATCGCCGAATCGACAACGCCTGGAAAAGCTACTGGTCCATGAAGACGCTAATGAAGGGAGATTTGCCGATGTCCCTGAAGCGCAAACTCATGGATATGTGTATCCTGCCCGTCCTAACCTACGGTGCTCAGACCTGGTCACTCACCGAATCGTAAAAGTCTCACCTTGGAGTCTGCCAAAGAGCAATGGAGCGCAGCATTCTGGGGGTACAGAGAGCAGATAAAATACCAAACACTACGCTGCGCTCAAAAACCGGAATTGCAGACGTAGGCAAAAAGGCTGCCAGGCTCAAATGGGATTGGGCAGGTCAAGAGAGCCGCATGCATAACGACCGCTTGGCAAAGGTTTCAACACGATGGATGCCTGACGATGGGCGGCGCCGCCAAGGCCGGCCTAGAAAGAGGTGGCGAGATGATCTAGACGCGCATCATGAAGGCTGGTTTGAGGTGGCGCAGGAGAAGGGTACCTGGAAGAATATGGGGGAGGCCTTTGCCCAGCAGTGGGACATTCAAGGTTATTGAAAAAAAATGCATAGTTCATTGTTTGTCATTATTACAGTCCGGTACTACTACTTAAAATAGATTTATAACGTTCAATTAATGCAAAATATCATCGCTCTGGTCTTTTTGGACAGAGCAATCAGAGCCATAGCGATCAGAAAAAGTCACAAAATCATAAATATAGCCGAATTTAAAAGCAGTAGAAAGTTGTGATTACGTCTCATAAACAACATCATAACGATCACTTAATTCACATAACAAACACATTCGCAAGCTTACTATTGAATTTAAATAACGTGCCATAGCAATCATAAAATTCGAGAACCAAATCCAGAGCAATCATAAACTTACCTTCGTAATGTTGGAACGCGGGAACGTGGCACACAGGTATCCTTCTCGGCGGTTAGACCACTACCAACACTGCCCCACGGGAGGGGAATAGAGTGTCTATAATGCGTAACTATGGATGAGGGCGATGTTTTACCTCAGCGCAGAGCGATGAGATAAAATGCCCGGTCACGATTTTAAATTCAAATTGTGGCAAATATATTGTTAATATAACAAAAAAAAAATTATTACTATGAAGATTAACTATTTGTTATGTAATCTAAATAAGTTGTTTCATAAGATCCTTCTCATTAAAAAGTTAAAGAATATTTTTTTCATTCAATCGGGAGTTGGGTCAACCCAGAGCGATCAGGATTTTAGGGTTTAAGATTTTTTTTTTAATAATTATAATAAACTTATTCATAATATTAGCCTTGTACCACGTAGATTAGACACCGAACTGACTATAAAAAAATATTTTGAAAACGTTTTTCGATTTTAAAATGGGTTTATCCCGTCCGACACGCAAAAAAATGCCTCTGGAGATCGACCCATTACTGATTACCGCCAAAAGTGGTCACTTTTGGCGGCAATTAGTGATGAATCTTAATTTATCAAGTCTAGAATCATGAAAAGTGATTTTTAAAAATACTACCTACAGGTTATTTACTAGCATAATACAATTTTGGATTTTTCAAATTTGATCTGATTTTAGAGTAGAAGAAATAAAATGTGGATGGTGCTAGATTCGGTGGTGTAGTCGCGTGAACAAGTTTAATATTGCAGAAACATGATTAAAATCGAATCAAACTACAAATAGAAGTGACAGAAACTTCAATAACAACAACCTATTAATAGGTAAAATTATGCTTGTCTTAAAAACTATACGATTAAAAAAAAAAACAAAAGCGACAAACATTACTTTGACAGGAACATCAGAATTAGTGTCGTAATATATATTCAAAAACTTTAATGCTTAGAAGTAAAGTATACAGTGTCAAAATTGTCCTGTAATAAATACTCGTTATTTTCTACAAAAAGTAAACTTACAGTTTTTACGATGGAATCTGCAGGAACAATATCAACATCATTTTTTCATGTTAGCAAAAATTTCAATTTGGGAGTTATTACAGTTTTCAGAAATCGGACTTTGTATAGGAATTCATCGTCTTTTTTTAGAACCTCAAGTATAAAACCTACGTAATATTTCCATTGCTTTCTTTGGTAATACCGGACAATCACATTGTCGTTGATTCTAACTTTATCGGGGCTGAATTTTAATTCATCATCGACATATTGTGTTTTAGGAAGTGATTGTGAAGTACACGGCATTTTCGCATTTTCTTTCTCAATATCGTTGACATTTTTTTTTTTTGGAATATTTTACTGTCACTCAAGTCATAGCATGCGGTATTTTCTTCACGGTACTTTATTTTGGACAAAACCACCACATTGTCCCTTTTAACCGGTAGGCCTTCCATTTCAATTCCATCATCTTTTTTTTGTAATTCAATGGCGACACTGTCAGAAATAGTTTTGGATCCTTGGATAACAATCGCAGATAAAACCTCGATTTTTTTGTTGGGTCCATAGCGACGTTTAAATATACCAGTTTTTTCGTCTAGTTCCAAGTCATTTATTGTGTTTTTACTACTTGAATCTATATGTGTCTCTTCAAAAAAATCATTATCGGAA
This sequence comes from Noctua pronuba, assembly GCA_905220335.1. Taxonomy (NCBI): domain Eukaryota; kingdom Metazoa; phylum Arthropoda; class Insecta; order Lepidoptera; family Noctuidae; genus Noctua; species Noctua pronuba. The sequence continues at coordinate 8,213,520 of LR999892.1, forward strand.
TCTTCAGGCATAAAACAAGTGGTATCACTATCATCTGCGTACTGAATTTCTTCAGAGGATTCTGAGCTACTTGTATCTGTACTATTGCGTTTAAGTTTCTTTGGTCTGTTTTGTTCTGCAGTATTTTTATTAATGCTGTTTCGTTTTTTAGCTGATTGTGGTGTCTTTTGATACAGGTTTAATAGATTTGTAAAATCGTGGAACTTTGGAGAGAAACACATGCAATCTCCACTGCCGTCTTTACAAAAACAACTGAAGTCTCTGTACTTTAATTTTAATTTCTCTTTGGTTATTAATTGATGGATTTTCATGGTTCCTATCAATGGGGTTAGTGTTTGAGCTATTGATGGTTCTAATAGTTTAATTTCTGGTGCCACGTAAAAAAGTCTGATAACGGTTTCTGTCGATTTTAGGACATCGAACGCAGTCTGGGCATTCGGTATATCTACTCCCTGACTAACTTGTTGGTCAAGAGCACGCTTTATTGCTCCGCCCACGCCGTCAGCCGCCCCCTTACCGTGCGACGCCTCGAAAAAATTCCAAGTACCTCCCAAGAATCCATAATCGTATATGTTTCGACTGAAAAGATAGACATTTTTTTTCTGCCGATATTGAGTGGTCGGCCCGTCGGAGAAGAAATGGATAGTGGTCGCATTTTGGTCAGTATCTTTAATATAATTTAAAATTGGATGTAGGTGTGCCCAAATTGCTTCGGGATTATGCTGATTATCAGGTGAAATAGTGCAAAATGACATCGGATCCTTATTTTTGCGATAAAGTATACCTGTATGTAAAGTTGTCTGTTCTTTGATGAAATGTGTAGCTTGTACTTCTTTGTGATATTTGCAAGTGTAATTTTCCGAAAAATCTATGTGTATTAGTGCCTCGTTTTCTTTTAAACTATCTATACAAGTTCTGTATTGATGATACTGGTAATAAAAGTTGTACACGTGCTTTTTAAATGGGCACATCCGTTTATGAAACAATTCGATTACGTCTGTAACTGTTCCTTGTTTGGTGGTTTTCATCATTTTTTTGGACTTCTTTCTGTCTCCATCTTTAGTATATTCATACTCCTTAAGTGCCCACACATTCCATTGTACTTCCGCGTCTTGGTCTAAGTCACCACCGTCAATTTTCTTATCAGAGCATTCGACACAATCACCATACATACAACCTTTTGAATTGAAGTCACAGACCATATTAGATATTACTTCATTTATATGATCGCTGTGGAGTAGTCCCAGATACTTCAGTATATCGATCATAAATTGCATATTAGAATGCTTTATACAATCACAGGTGTCACGATTGCTGATTTTTGGTGGAAGTACATAAAACGGGCGGTACTTTTTAAAGGCACTGAAACTAATTCTGCCATGTTCCGAAACATATTTTGCGTGTAGTGTTTTAAGATTATCCAATAAATATCGAATTTGTTTCTTTTGCTTTTTAAATGTTCTGTACTGTTTCTTGCCCGCTGTAGTTCGAGTTACGTCGTCTCTTATAAAATGATATTATTTTTCTTCGTAGCTCAACAGACTTTTCTGAGATTCCCTGAATTTTCTGGGTTTATATTTCAATGCTAAGACAGCTTTCAGTTTCGTAGTTTGTCTATATTTTTTTGCAATGTCGCTATGTATAATTTTCCGTATAACTTTCTTTTCTTCATGGGAAGATTTTTTATACTCAAAGGACATGGACAAAAAAGTACATTCAATATACACTTACATAGTCAATATATTATAATAAGAAAAATAGAGATGTGAATTGTTGCGTAGTTTTTAACCTCTCTGAACTCGTCAGTATTGATTACAATATAATAAGTAATGCAAGTTGAATTCAAAGTCTCATTTGTCAACTTTAGCCATTATGGACCATAGAGAAAGATAAATAGAATAATAGACGTTCTACACCACGCATACTACTTGTAGATTTGAATGTGAAATGAACGACAACTGCTCTTACCTGGAACATTTTATTTAAACAAAACTGTTTTCATTGAAATACCAATGAAAACAGTTTTGTTTAAAGAAAATGTGATTAAATTATATTTTGAAGTGTTGATACGTAAGATATATTTATTTCAATTTTAAATAACGTAACCGTACCTTAAAACGGAACGCGTTTTACAATGTCTCATTGTCTATGTCATATTGGCGGTACGTACTGCGCTTGACACTTGACAGATCCTCCGTTGCGTACGAACTGTTTGTGTTTTTGCGATTATCTTCTAATATTTTTGACTCCTGCTTATCTCTACGGACTGATACCTTCTACTACCTGATACCTGGCTATTAACACTGGACTCGGATTTTCATTGCGTTTCGGAATTTGTTTTGTGAATCAATATGAGGTGCATCAACTGTGGAATAGCCTTGCAAAGGTTACAGAGGCATACTATATCTTCGCTTTCTGCACACTATCAAACAAGACTTTCGCGTTGGATAACCCTTGCTCAAACCCAGGTATGATGTTGGAGTAGAAAAACATCATCAGATTTATTTTTTTGAACGGTATGTTTTATGGTTTACGATATTAACTTACAGTGCATCTTATTTTCAGTTGCCTCTGGATACATTTATTTGTCATCCATGCTTCCTATTATTAAATACCGAAGCTGGTGAACATGATAGACTACTGGGGCATAACATGGTTTGCCTTGGTTGTGGAAAATCTGTGAGGAAAATAAGACACCATGAAGTCAGTATGGAGTCTCCATTGCTGTCTATCCTATCGGAAAATACTAATTATGTGGTAAGCATTTTGTTTTTAATTATTTTAAATACATAGTTTTTATAAATTATAAAAAAAACTCATTTTCATTTTGGGAAGGTTGTACCTAATGTGTCTTTATGCTACAAGCGTGATGTTCATTATGGCAGTATACTTCCCATCTATACTTAATATCATAAAGCTGAAGAATTAGTTAGGTCAAATGTTTTCAATTAATGTTCAATTCGAAATCCGATTGCGGCTATAAATAACATCAAGCTATGACTTTTAGGAGCTGAGCGGGGGCACAGCTTCATAACATACTCGAAAACAAATAAAAGATTAAAATATGTTTAAAAAATACCCTTGTTTCGGAATATTATATAACTGTACTTTGTTTTCAGCCCTCAAGAAACAACTATGTCTGTCATGTGTGTTGGATGCGAGCAGATAGACAGGCATCGCACGACTCATCACGACCTTTGGACAACAATGCAGCAGTCCCGAATATTCAAGTGGTTAGCCCACCAGAGCCACCTCCTTTACCGCCTGTTCAAAGTGGACCACTTCGAAGGGAAAATAGTAACATATTATTGCCTAATTATAAGCGAGCTTCAATTACGTCTATGCACTGTATATTTCAACAATGCAGAAATAGAACATTACATTTGGTCCCACATTTCCTCAAAAGAATATTATTGCAAGAACACAGTTTCTATGTTCCTCGTAGCTGTAGAGTGTGTGAAGTACATTTGTACAGTGATCAGTGGCATTTATTACCTCAAATGAATGACACATATTCTACACTAGCTTCTGCCCGCGACTTCGTACGCGGATCCTGTTGCTTATGCCAGCGACAACGGGGTCGTCAAAATCGAAGATCTGAAACGTCTGATGTCGAATTCTAAGAGCCCGGGGATGATTATTCATCTGACACTGGCGTTAGAGATGTGCCAACTTAGGTTAAGACACGCTTCAAGTTAACTCGAATTGAAATTCATGTGATTCAGAAGTTCGATAATATAGTACTAATACAATTAATAATGCAATTATTTTATTATCATATCAAAATATCAGGTATAAAAGAAAAGCAAAAAAAAAGCAAAGTATAACATAAAGTTCCCTAGTTTCTAGGATTAATTGTTTTTTTTTGGCCCGAAAAATCGATTCTACGATTAATTGATTTTAGATCGCACCCCTATCGGCTCAATGCGTAATTCGTCTGATCTGTCAGACGCAGACCGTCAAAACATCGTTCGTTCTCTTGTGCGTTATTGTTATCTTTGTGCTTTGCTGATTTTTCCGATTTTACTGACTTGGCCTTTTCACAACGGATTCTTCTGCTTTGCATTGGGAAAAGGACTGTTGGAAGCTGTGCTCATGTGATGACAATTGTCTGGTAATTTGGATGGGCGATCTCCACCTGCTCAGTTTCTCGACAATATTTTAATAAGAGAAGACATTGAAAATGAAGAATATCAATAAATAAATAAACTAATAACTTAAGTAACTACTCCATTGTAATATTTGTAAATCTGTTCACGAGTTATATCCAAGTTCCGCCGAGTATTATTTCTCCTCCGTACACACATACCTAAAGACATTACATACACGCACACTAAACTAATTAAAAACTTGAGTTTTACTCATAAAAAAACCGTACATTTACGTTCAATTATAGCTTGGTAGTAATCAATTTTTAAATAGCATAATTTTCGAAGGGCTTTTCATCCACACCGATCTCGATTTCCAGTCAAATAAAAGAATTTCTCCTAGGTATTTGAACAATGGTTTCAATCAGTAGATCTAACATTATTATTCATTATCTTCTGCTGATGACAAGCTCTTGTGTAATATGCTGAAACATGCACTTCTTGTTAACCGGCTTCTTAGTTAAATATTGTAATTTACACGTGAACATTCAGTGGAGTCACCATAATTATACAGTGTGGTCTCAGATCTTGATGGATAATGCTACACATTTTTGACTAAAAATAATGTAATAGCGATTGTATTATTGTTTTATTTACATTGATGACATACTAAATCAAATATTGATTGACACTGACAGTAATGACAGTTCCCATGTGTCAATTTTGACAAGTTAAGTATTTTTTTGGGTGTGTTCACTTTATTAACCTAGAAAATTAGAAAGGTTTGTTCGTTTTAGAAGTAAATTCTCACTAAAATAAAAAACGATTTTTCAAAAAATTGGAGGGCTTTAAAAATGTATGATATAGTTAGAAGCACTAGGTTTTGAGATGTCTTTCCAAATATATTTAACCTATCCTGGTTAGAATTATTAAATAATAAAAAACCATTTCCGGACATGTCCTTTTCAATGATATACCGTCGTCATCGAAAATCAGTCCTAAACTGTTACCGCCTTCACCGCGTGGAGGTACTCCCAGCTTATGTTATTTTATAATTATACAGTGAAATTAATGATAGCTTTGATTTCCACATCAGATGTTTCTGATCTTCGATTTTTATAAGTCAACAGGAAATGCCCATCAGACCGAACAACTTTTGCTAAGACGTCATTCCTATATGTGTTATGGTGTAGATGGGCTCTTGGAGTTCTACAACAGGGGTTCCAGATCTTCGATTTTTATAAATCAACAGAGAGTGCTCATCAGACTGAACAACTTTTGCTAAAACGTCATTCCTATATATGTTATAGTGTAGCTGGGCTCTTGGAGTTCCACATCAGGTGTACCAGATCTTCAAATTTATTCTCTCAACAGAAAATGCTCATCACGTGGATTTTTTTTTGTTATGGTACCTTTTTTGTATCTCTTATAGTTTAGCTGGTCTGTTGCGGTTCTGCATCAGGTGTTCAAGTTTCCAAGATAAATTATAGCCTATATGTTGCCCAGACTTAATACCTATACAACAACAAAAAAATCTTTCAAATCCGTCCAATAGTTCCGAAGATTAGCGTGTACAAACAAACAGACAAACAGACAGATTTTTTTTTTTGGATTCGTGTTTTATTACTTTTTCTAAACACCCCAAAATTTTTTTTTTTAAATATGTTCAATGAACAGACACAGTTTTTTTACTGTCTTATTATATGTATATAGATTTAGTGCTGTCCATATAGAAGACATAATAAACATTATGAAGTCAAAAGCTAATTTTTTGAACTTTGAAAATATCTTGGAAATGCCAAACCATTTTTGCCATTATTGGACGGGTCTTACAGTACCTCAGTTTTTAATTCTTCATAATCTTTTACCTGCTTTAAATGTGAAACAATCTAAACGAGCTTTAGCAATATATTTAATCAAATTAAGAACAGGCGAGAGTAATAGACGCATGGCAACTCTTTTTGATTTATCTAGGTCGACATTGGAATTGATTATGAAAAAAGTTAGGTTGTGTCTCAATGAACATTTTGTTCCTTATAATATTGGTGTGAACCATATCACTCACAGGGAAATATCTGAAAGGAACTTGAGAGTTCCTCAAGCACTATTGGGTGATCCTCAGGAGTCTTTAATTAGAGATAGGTCAGCAATCGCAATATTTGATGGGACTTATATATACTTGCAGAAAAGTGCAAACTATATGTTTCAAAAGAAGACATATAGTTTGCACAAGTATGATAATTTGGTGAAACCTTTTATGATCGTCTCTTGTGATGGTCACATAATCGACGCTGTAGGGCCCTATGCTGCTACCCAGACCGATGCTGAAATTATGACGCACTTGTTTGAAAATGATAATGGACCTTTCCGAACACTTTTTAGGGAAAACGATATTTTCGTTTTAGATAGAGGCTTTAGGGATGCAATACCGTTGCTTGACACAGCAATCTCCAGAATAGATCGTACCAAAAAAGCGACTACGTATTTTTCTCAAGAACGTATAGTGAAATTCGGTGTACCCCAAGGAAGCGTTCTGGGACCATTATTATTTATCATATATATAAATGACTTTCCGAGATCTATTGAGCATCCAATGACTCTTTTTGCAGATGATAGCACAGTCACAATAGCATGTAAGAAAACTGACACCTATGAACTTGACATTAATAATGCTTTAGCTTCTATAATTGACTGGTTGGATAATAACAATCTGAAAATTAATTTGAATAAAACACAAATCTTGCATTTTAGCCAAAGAATACCAGTAAAAAATGACATTAACTTAAGCTATAAAAATCACACCATTTGCAGAGTTGGTAATGCCAAATTTCTTGGACTAACCATCGACAAAAAACTTGATTGGAAAGATCACATTGAAGAAATTAGTAAGAAAATTAGTAGTTCTTCCTACGCATTGCATAAACTCGCCCCAATCGTAAATACGGATACATTGCTTACTGCCTATCACGGACTTGCTGCATCGATCCTTAGATACGGCATTATTTTCTGGGGAAACTCTACATATAAAGACGTTATATTTAGAAAGCAAAAACGATGCATAAGAGCTATGTTTGGTCTTAAAATTACAGACAGTTGCAAACCATATTTTATGAAACATCAAATTCTCTCACTTCCTTCCTTGTATATATTAGAAACAGTATTATTTGTTAAAAAGAATCCCCAACTGTTTCCGAAGTATTCAGATGGTTCCGAAAGAAGTCAACGTGATAATCGGATACTTCGTTTACATAGTTCAAAAACAGCTCTCATGGGTAAGAGTATATTCTGTATGGCCCCAAAACTATACAACAAGGTACCAAAGGCATATAAAGATTTGAATATTAATAGTTTTAATAGAAGCATGAAGAAACTTTTAATAAATAAATGCTACTATAATGTTGCCGACTATTTAAATGATGTAATTTAGACATTTTCTCGCAATTAGACGTAACTTTAAGATTTTTGTACTTTTAACTATATTATTATTGTATTTGTACGCCTTTCTAGGGAAAACATTTTGAAACTTTATTTATTTTTTGTAATCGTTCCAACTGACTGTAAACCTTCACGTGTTTTTGACAAATAAAAATGTATCTTATCTTACTTATATTGACATAACTCTGACATTCAATGCATGCAATTTTAATATTGACATAGACGACATAAAATTATGTAATGTTATCGTTTGTTGTTTTTTGTGCTGTGTTATTTGATGATTTTAATGATTTAATTAACCAAATTGCATTGTTATTTATTGATTTTTTTAATTTAATTTATTTTTTGAGACAATTTGATTTCATGTACTTAATTGGAGAAACATTTTGTATGCCTAACGGCGGGACATAGATAGTTTCTGAATTTTATATATTATACCACCTACTGTTTACTTATGTTCACAAAAATAAATGAATTTGAATTTGAATTTGAAAATTGTAATTATAGAGTATACAAACCTGAATCATTAGAAGAAGGAGCAACTCAACTCACATTTTCACAAGCTAATAAAAGCCGTAAAGTGACACTTTGTAGATGGGTTGTGGAAGTTGTGAACGGGAGATTTAAGAGGGACTTCAAACTGTTTAGGCAAAGATATTTTAATAATGCCTCAACCCATTTAATGGTTGATTTTAGAATTGCTGGGGCTCTATTAAATAAATTCCATCCTGTATTAAGGGATAGTCCTAATGCTGAAAATATCATACAAAGAGCATTGCGATATATGGATGAACCTAATCATCTTGGACAATTTATTAATGATTTTAATATAAACAGAAGACGAGTTATGTTTACTCGTATTGATGGTAACTTGCCTCAACTAAATAATTTCCCAGTTTTCACCTTCAATGATCTAATATTGTTTGCATTAGGTCCTTATCAGGTCAGACAAGCGCGTTCGTACTATGGTGAACATATTAGGGACAATGGCATATATGTTGTTGAAGTGTGTCCGGAACTGGAACACTCCCAAGAAATGATTATTCGGGTTGGTGGGAATAATCCTTATTTATTAAGAGGACGTATTAAGTCTCGTCATGTCTCCCAGAGAATTTACTTTGCATATATTTTATTTGACACTGAACATAATAGTGATTCTGTCTTAGAAGCTATTTTAGGTTACTACTGTAATTGCCTCGTAGGGAACAGGACCGTTGGTTGTTGTTGTCACGTTATGACAATAATCTGGTACCTTGGTTGGGCAAGACACCAAAACAATTTACAAGCTCCAGCAGGATTTTTAGACAACATATTATTAAGTATTCAAGAATATTAAAATAATCTAACAAAAGGCCTTCTTGAAAACCTAACACAATTGTAAAGTAATATTAGACAATCAATCCACTTGTGTTGTGGTCTGTACTTGTTTTAAAAGTGTGTCGAGTATCTAGGGAAGCTTTTAAGAGATGTATAAACCTAACAAAATATTTTTACTTATTTTTACCAATAATTGAGTAATTGTTTATAATCTTTTGTTTTATTTCGTGTTTCCCTTGTCAATTAATAGTTAAACTGTTGAAGAAAAACGTCACATTCGGAGTCTCAATAAATGTGACAATAATAACATATATTTTTTCTCAGTTTTCTGTCAGACTTTCTCAGTTCAGTAAATGTTAATCAATATATGATTAAAAATCCTTAGTTCAGGTAGAATGACCACCTGAAATAAGGATTTTGGATCTTGTTGAAATGCCTAATAATATAACTAATATTAAATTAACTAATATAACTAATAATTCACACGCTATTTTAAAACGCCTTGAGGTTTTTAATAGCAAAATAATTATTAACACACATATTGCCAGCAATCTGATAGAAGGTAACATGAAACTGTTTACGTCTAGTTTTTTGTAATGTCGAGTTCTTTGAGCTTTTTGTTTTTTGTAATTTAATATGGCAATATTCACGAATACGAAACACCAAAAATTATCGTTGTACATTAAATTTGATAACTATGCAAACGCCCATACAGAAATTGGCCATGTCCTTTAATTGCTTCTTTGAGTAAATCATGCTCGAATATTTTTTTCTTAATCTCTTCCTTTTTTTGGTGTCTCTATATTTGGTATTGTCGTATTTATGAAGTCCGTTGTTCTTTTCATTGGTGTATAGTCCTGTCCTGTCGTCTCTTGTATCACTTCTGCTTCTTGATTTTCTTCAGTCTTTTCGGCCTCTTTAGTATCTTGAATTTTATCTTTTTTTTTTTTTTTTTTTCTTTATTTATTTGGGACATATATAATCGCAATGCGTATGTCAGTCCCATCGTACCCTAAATACACATTGTTCAATTCTGGGCCATGAACCTAAACAGACTCTTCGCATCGTCGCATCATCGCCATTTGGTTGAGCTAGGATCTTATGGAATGTGCCTACTTCAGTCTGTTCAACCTCAATACCCTAAACAGATTATTTCTCCCAGACTCATACCGTACACAGTCCATCAATAAGTGGTGCAAGTCTTCAACAACTCCACACTCCACACAGTTAGGCGAGTTCGTTTTTTTCATCAAGAACGCAAACTTATTACATGGAATGTGTCCAGATCTGAGTCTATGAGCCGTAACAACTAATTTTCGACTTAAATTACTGTTCATAAACCAGGGCACACGAAAAGGCTGACCCTGCATGGTTTTATACCAGATCCCTTTATCCAATGAGCGCTTGTCAAAATATTCCTTCCAATCATCATAACCCTTCTTTTTAAATTTAGGTAAGACTTCTGAATAATCCAAAATTATATTAGTTCCTTTTCCATTTCCAAGGGATGCCTTCAAGAATTTGAAGCAAATACGAAACTACAAACTACTAAAATACTAAAATACCTAATTGATAACGTTAACCTAACCTTGAATGATAAACCCGACGTGTCTATTGGTTAGGCAACGGGCAAAGACGCACGACGGGACGCAAGTAGGATCCAGTCGCTGTCTTAACCCGAGCGATACGAGTGACTCCGGTGGAGTCAGGGAAAACTTCCTCCACGACACCCAAAGGCCAGTACAGTGGAGGCGAATTGTCGGTTATAAGAATCACGACCGTGCCGACAGCGACTGGATCGACCGGCGTGTTCCATTTGCGACGCGATTGCAATGTGTGGAGGTATCCACCTCTCCAGCGCTTCCAAAACGACTGTACTAAACTATCTAGCAACTCGTGTCTAGCAGTAATAGTCCTTTCCTCTATTTCCTCCGCAGGCAAGTACTTTAAAGGCGTGAGATTCAAAAAGTGCGCTGGAGTTAAAGCTAGCGGTTCCGAAGGGTCGCTAGAGAGCGTCCTACAAAGAGGTCTAGTATTCATAACGGACTCGATTTGAGTAAGCACGGTGCTTAACTCTTCAAACGAGAGAATAGTATCACCTACGACTCGATATAAGTGAGACTTTAAACTTTTTATATTAGCCTCCCAATTGCCGCCGAAGTGACTAGCAGTCGGGACATTGAGTGACCAATCTATACGATTCTCAGCTAACATATGACCGAATTCGTTGTTATGATGTTTTGAGCAAAGAAATTCATGAAGTTCCGAAAGTTTGCGCTTTGCGCCTATGTAATTAGTCCCGTTGTCCGAATAAATCCTACTCACGGGGCCACGTCTAGACAGGAACCGCTTCAAAGCGCCCATAAAACTAGCTGTGCTAAGATCACCAGCTAGTTCTATGTGCACCGCACGCGTGGTCAAGCAGACGAACAGACACACGTAGGCCTTGGTGGAACGAATACCTCGACCGCGAGACATAGTGACCTTAAACGGACCGGCGTAGTCTGTGCCCGTGTGGACAAACGGTTTGGCGGTTTGAACGATGCGACAAGAACGATGATCTGCCATCTCAGGGAAACTTGGCTTAGGGCGAAGACGAAAGCAAGGAATGCACTTGTGGATCCTATTCCTAATTAAATTGCGTGCAGAAAGTATCCAGTATTTCTGACGCAATAGTGACAACAGCAGGTCGGGACCTGCGTGGCAGTTTAACTTATGATGGTATTCCACTAACAAGTTCAAAATGAGATCCTTACTTGGAAGCAAAATAGGGTATTTCCGATCATAATTTAAATCTGAGTTTCTTAAACGGCCTCCGACTCTGACGAGTCCGTCTTTGAGGAACGGTTTTAAGTGTCTAAAGGTAGGACTACAATCTTTGCCTTCCCTGATTCTAGCGATCTCAGTGGAGAAATGAAAGCGCTGAAGTTCACGAAGGACGAGTAGTTCAGCGAAGTTGTAATCTGCTGCTGACATCTAGCGAAACGACAAACGTAGATTACTACTCGAAGCAATTTACTCCAAGACGAGATACGATCGACCAAAGAAAGAATAGGAGATCCTTCATTTGGTGTAGCGGATAGCAACAAATGTTTCTTCTCTTCGGGTGCTTCAGACACCGAAGAGGGATTGAAGGGAACGACAGGCCACCGTGAGACGTCCAAGTGAGCCCACGGAGGACCACTGAACCAAAGCGGATGGTCAAGAATTTGAGAAGGTGTGAGTTCACGTGACAGACAATCTGCGGGATTTTCCGTACCGGACACGTGATATAAATTTTGTGGAGATAGGTCGTTTTGTATTTTCGACACTCTGTTGGCCACAAAGGTGTTCCACCGATGGGGCGACGAATGTACCCAACAGAGAGCGACTGTCGAATCCGAAAATGCGAATATATTGCGAAAAACAATGCGGTTTTGACAAGCGACTACAACATTTTTTATTAGTTGAGCTAGCACAAGAATAGCACATAGCTCAAGACGAGCGAGAGAAACGACCTTCTTAGGAGACACCTTAGACTTAGCGGTTAACAACTTAACTATATTGCCATCGCTATTTTGGACGTGGAAGTAAATCACTCCCCCGTATGCCTTCTCACTGGCGTCCGCGAAAGCCAAGATAGTGACCACACTATCGGCGACGATACCAACGTGACGTGGGATTTTTATATTACCGAGCAAAGGAAGCTCTTCCTTAAAGCGAGTCCACAGCCTCACTATATTTTCAGGTGGGGTATCATCCCAGTCACAATCACACAGCCAAAGCTGTTTGATCAGAAGTTTGGCATACAGGACGACTGGCGCGACAAATCCCATGACGTCCCATATTTTAGCGACACACGACAATATTGTACGCTTAGTACAATTTTCAAAGGGGGTACTAACTTTCATGCCGAAGTGGTCCGACGTTGGCGACCAACACAAGCCCAGTACCTTATGTTGGTCGGACTCGTCGAATTCTTTGACAGCTGGCAGGCGATGCGAAGGCGGAATCGAATCCAAGACGACTTGGGAGTTACTGGTCCATTTAACTAATTCAAATTGACCAGCTTTCATGAGACCTATCATTTCCGAAGCGGTGGAAATGCCCTGGTCTTCCGTGAGAGCGGAATGGACAAAATCGTCCATATACAAACCTTCAGCGACAATATTTTTTGCCTGAGGGTAAGAGTCACCCTCGTCCTCTGCCAGCTGCTTGATAGTTCGCAGCGCATGAAAGGGGCTAGACTTGAGCCCAAAACGACACGATTAAATTCATAAACCTGTAAAGGTTCTTGCGGGGAAAAGCGATACAAAATGCGTTGGAAACGCCGATCAGATTCTCGGATTCCAATGCTGAGAAACATTTGACGAATGTCTGCGGAAAGAGCGATCGAAAATAAACGAAAACCAATAATAATATTAAAAAGATTCCCTTGTAGGTTTTGCCCACCATACAAGAGATCATTTCTCTAAATGATCGCGGGCGGTAGTTTTACAACTACCATCGAGAACGACACGAAGTTTGGTTGTGACCTTATCATCTCGGACCACACCATGATGCGGAATAAAATATGAAATTTCTGAAGAATCAGAATTTGTAGGTGAAATATAACCCTTTCCTAAATACTCGCGGATGACACCGTCATACGCGACCTTTAATTGTGGAGAAGCTTGCATCTTCCTTTCCAAGCAGTAAAACCGACGTTCACTTGCTTGACGCGAGTTACCAAGGGATTCGACATCACCCTTGAAAAGCAAAGCAACCACGTATCATCCGTCACTATCCCGAGTGGTAGTGCGGTTGTAAAACTCCTCACACAATTTGTCATCCGGGCTGAGCAGCGGGGGGACGTCTACTTCCTCCAATTCCCAGAACTTTCAGATCGCAGAGTCCAACGGATCAGCGGTACAACAATATGAAACGGTCGTGTTGCTGTCAACGCGTACCGGGGCATCACCTACAATAACATAGCCAAGGACAGTTTCCAATGCGAGAGGCGAGAAATGTGGGGCTTGTCCTGGCACCTTGTTCGACAAGAGTAAATGCGGGAAAATTGAAGCACCGATCAATACTTGAATCGGGCCTGGAGAAAAATACGTATCGTCTGCCAACGGTAAATTTTTGAAGTTAGACAAAAGAGAGGCGTCGACCGTAGCAGTTGGCAAACGTTCGGTAATTTTATCTACTACCAAAGACTCGATATTATAATTTATGTTGCGGTCGAAACGAGAATGAAATTTAATTTTTACGGAACCCTGAATTGTTTTACTCGAACCTCCTATTCCCTTTACGGTAGAACAGGCAGGTCGATTATTTATGTTCAAACCTAAGCGTTGACAACATTCGCGAGTTATAAAATTACTTTGAGAAGCGCTGTCCAATAATGCCCTGAAACTATGTTCAATTCCGCGAGAATCCACGATAATGATACGTGCGGTTGCTATGAGTACCGTGGTAAGAGGTCGAATCATGTGGCTACACCCACCATGATTATCGGATAATGAACACAACGCTATGTCAGTGTGCGTGTGAACAGTGGTTGAGTCACTAGGAGCGTCCTCTGTCGAGGGCCGGGAGCGGGTTTGACTCCCGAAACACAAGAGAGTATGATGTTTGTGATTACATTTCCTACATGTAGATGTTGACCCACACGCAGAAACACGATGACCACTACTTAGGCAATTTATACATAAATTGTTAGACTTAATGAATTTAAAACGTTGATCTGGGTTATAACTATTAAAAACCCTACATTTATAAATGTAATTATGATGCTCATTGCATAGATTACACGCGGCGGACTCAGAACCAGATGTACTCGCGTAAGCCTGTGTAGATTTTGTAGATTTACGATCGGATCCTCTGTTGCTGACGACTCGAGCAACAGGAGATGACGTACGTTCTAATACCTTTATGTGTTCGCGAACAAAAATTATTAAATCAGAAAAAGATGGAATTTCGGAATTATTCGATCTTAATTGATGATTAGATTCGAAAGTACGCGCAGTGTCTGGATCAAGTTTTTTAAGAGCGATATGCAACAAAATAAAATCAGATAGGTCATTGACCTTTGTGTTTTTTAACACGGCTACAGACGATGCGAATTTATCGAGAAAAGATTCTAAACTACTAGGGTTTCCTGACGAAATAGATTTAAATTCAAATAATTGGTCTAGGTATGAAGTCGCTGATTGACGCTTATCTTCATACCGTTTACAAAGTAAATCAAAAATAAGAGGGTAGTTGTCAGCGGTTGGAGATATGCCGGCGCAGACAGAGCGTGCCTTGGCAGTCAACCTTCCTATTAAATAATATAACCTCTCACTGTCTGTCAGAGAAACATTATTGTGTACGGCGTTGCGATAACTAGCTATAAATAAAGGCCAATTTTTAATATCTCCGTTAAATTCGGGTATTTCGATAGGAGGCAATCGAGGTGACCTTTGAACCTGACTACGAGATTGGACCTGTAGTTTTTCCTCGGCTCGTTTTACACGGCCTAATAGGTCTTCGAACGAAGAAAGCGCCTGATAGTTGATGACGTAATCAGGATTTAATTTAAGCTCATGATCAACAATATCATCCAACACACTTTCAAAATCTGCACGCATTGAATCTACTGTTTTAACGTCACAGAGGAAGGATTCCTTATTGAATTCTTCCGAATCGATATGTTTTAAACTATCGCATATACTTTGCATACGACAAAATATACGATCCCGCTTAGAAACCAGTCGCCTGAGCGTTAAGTCAATGGGCGGCATGTTAGCGATTTATGAATACGAAATAATAAAGAAAGGATTAATATAAGAAAGAATTAATATTAACTATTCTATTGTGCAGATGTACTAATTGATAGTTTTGTTAACTAACCTAGCCGGGCAGTCGGTGCGCACACGTGTTGACCTACTTGACCGAACCGGTTTTCGAACAAATTGAAACTTATTTTAAATAAGCGAACCAACGCGGTAATTACGACAAAGCGGAATATCTGCTAGTACCAATTACTAGCTAGGATAACAAAACGAATACTATAAAAATTATGCGGTGGTGAGCGACATACGAACGATACGAAATTACGCGATGATTACGACAAGCGAATTATCTGCTAGTACCAATTACTAGCTAGAATAACGACACGAAACGAATACGATAGAAATTAAATTATTGCGGTGTTGAGCGAAATATAAACGATGCTACTTAATCTAATGCGGAGTTTACGAGATTTTAACGAAATACCTAACTTGCCTCGTGGCGAAGTATTTGGTACAAATACGCGGGTTTAACTAAATGAACGACCTAGGATGTCCTAGGGAATGGCTGACACTGATTTTACGACACTTATACGGCTGAAGGACCAAATGTTTGCGCTGGTTTTTTGCTAATAATTTAAACAATTATAAATTGGCACAGCTAAAAAATGGAGGAATTACGTATTGGTATGGACCACGTGGAAATGAGCAATACGCTTATAAGGAAGGATTGCACATACCTCGATTCCCCGGAACAGCTTCCTGACACGTAGCACATCACACGGAGAAGACAGAAGCGAGAAGATCACACCAATTTCACCACCTTTTATTAATGTTTCGAGAGCGTGTATTATCGCGATGGATTATGGTCAGCCATTGCCCGATTGGGCATCGACAACGGAGGTTTTGTGCGGGAATGATTTAGAAGTGGGGATTACCTGTGCCAATCAACAAACTAATTGTCTATGTATCCGCGCAACCACATTGTAAGGTCAAGAACCTGTGCAAAAACGTACGATTCTATTCTCTACGTCTCAATATGCTTGAAAGACAGAGAAAGGTGTCATACCATTACACTCTTACGCGCCCCGCCCACTCCCACAAAATACTACAATTAGAAAGAAAAAGAAATATTACTTACGCAAAAAATGCATTAGTGGTGTATAGAAAATTGCGAGTGTGTGTTTGAGCGGAAATTTTTCGGCAAAAAGACCGTTATTGACTCGCACGTCAGTCAGTGCATAGCGGCGCCCTTTGATGAGCGCACACGCATACATTTGTTATCGCAAGACCGCGCGCCATTGTTGTGATTCTAAGAAAAGTTTTAGTTCTTATTGTGATTAAAGACGATTTATGATAGTTGGATTAGTGCATAGGTTATTGTGAGATATTGTTAAGTGTTAGTGTAATATTAGTTAGTTAATTAGGCATTTATTAGTTAGTTTTGTGATTTAGGTTAGGTTTGTGAGTTTTTTAGTTTAATTATGCCTCAAATAAGGTACAAAGCTACCGAGTACACTGACATGTTACTTATGTACGGAGAATGTCACCAAAATGCGGCTTTAGCATTGCGTACATATCGGGAGAGTATGCTCGAGAAGTGAACACTGTGGATGATTTAAAAATAAGAATAATTAATGCCTTCGACAAACTTAAAAGAACAGATCCCCATCTGTTCTTTAACTTGTTAAGACGAGTCCGTGAAAATTTAATAAGACGATGTCGCTTGTGCATGATGAACAATGGTGGACACTTTGATTTAAAAATTTGACTATTGATGATTTACGTCCCGCACCGCCGCCGCCCGCTGCACCCCGCTCTACGCCGCGCAAAGGTCAGTGACTTTTCGAAGATAAAGCGTGTTTAGTTTTTATGAAGTCGATTCTGCTATTTATTTTGTTTGAAAATTGCAATTTTTAAATTTTCCATTAACTACTAATTTTCGTGTTTTAAAACGTTTTTATGGACTAGTACTGTGCTCGTTTTAATTTAATGTCGTAAGTCCAGATCCACATTGTATGTTACTAGCAGCCCATCCCGGCTTCGCACGGGTGGACATTTAAAAAAATATATAGCCTATGTTACTCGGTAAAGATGTAGGTTTCTAACGGTGAAAGAATTTTTAAAATTGGTCGAGTATATTTAGAGTTAAATCGTAACAAACAAATAAATCTTTCCTCTTTATAATATTATTATTATAGTTTAGATTACCAGTAGGTAACCATATTCAATATAAGTAGTAATAGGTGTATAAGGATTCAGATAAATACCTGTATTGATCTAATCCATGGAAAATATTCATAAAATGGTCCATTTTCTTCGAGAGAGTGAAGTCTAGCTTCATTCAAGGAACAGCCACAACCAGCACAGATATTAGTATGACCTAATATTCTAGGTGTGTTTACATCAGCATTTTGTAACAATACATAACAAGCATGACATAATGCATCTTCCATGGGAAGCTGAAAACAAAACAATGGGTGTTGGTAGTTGTCACATACCATAAGTTAGTTAGTAAGTAGACAGATATGTAATCT
Source organism: Noctua pronuba (assembly GCA_905220335.1). Lineage (NCBI taxonomy): Eukaryota > Metazoa > Arthropoda > Insecta > Lepidoptera > Noctuidae > Noctua > Noctua pronuba. The sequence goes on from LR999892.1 coordinate 8,231,631, forward strand.
CACGCGTCCACGATAAGTTAAGACCTGAAGTTCGATTGTATTAAATAATATTTTATTTTTATATACAATGAGGGCTCGCATTCAGATTTCAAGTTATTGTGCACGCATACTCTACTTAACTGCCCTGCAGATAAGATACTTACATGTTCAATTCTCAGCCAAATAGATAAGACTATTAGCAACTCTTGAGGCAGAGTTGTAACAACATGCCTCTGTATTCGTTGAACGCGTAACCCACAGTTCAGGCAACGCAATATTTTGTATCACAAACGAAAAGTCCAAATCACAGTCAAGTCCTTGTTAGAAAAAAGCCGAAGTCACCGAATAAAACGACACTATCAATATCCATAAAACGAAGCCGAGGTAGATTTTTTATCGAACGGAAGAGCAAAATCGGAGAACACACAAAAACAGACGCAGACTGAATGAATGATTGACACTTGACAGTCTGGAGTCACCACTCACCCGATAGTTTTTTGGAATGTTTTTGACTTGGAGCTAAGTCTTTTGAGCCATTACTTTATTAGATTTTTGCTTGAATTATATTTGTTTATTTGAAGCGTTGATTTATATTAAAAAAACGCATATATATTATAAAACCGCAACACTAATAGTAGGTAGATATTCGTTATCATCGGTAACAAGTAACAACACTATCACAACGAATTAATAAATCGGCCAAAGGACGTGATTCTAGACCGTAATAAACTGCACTTTTAGTGCATGAATGAATGAATGAAACATACATTAATTATCAAAGGTACTAAGTACTGCAAAGTAAACAAGAAGTCTTTTTTTTTTCGTTTTTTTTATCCAGTGCTTGATAAGTTTCAAAATTAACAACTTAATTCTAGTTTTCATTTATTTGGGGTTGGGTTTAGAATCGCGTCCTCTGAATTCGATGATTCTGTCACTGTGGGGGGGTCAAGGGGGGTTTATCTGAAGCGCCCCCATGCGATTTTAGCTGCCGGAAAATTTTAAAATTATTTTCTAACAATATTGGTAAATCACTAACTAAACGTGAAACGGAACGATTATTTAACTAAAGTCTTACGTTTTTGACGTTACATGTGTCAAAATCATCTCAAAATGCGTAAAAAAAAAAAAAAAAAAAAAAGATAAAAAAAAGAAAAAGAGAAAAAAAAGAAAAAAAAAAAAAAAAATAGAAAGATCCTTTTTTAAAAATCGTGGAAGCTATAAATTATGTTTATAAATTCAAGTAATTATAAAAGTCAATATTTTTGTGTTTCATTGAGTGCAAGAGCGAGCGAAGCGAGCTCGGGACTTGGGGCACCCCGACTCGGACAGGTTAGGTTAGAAGGGGATGGCGGGGTCGAGTGAGCGAGCGAAGCGAGCGATTAGACCCCGCCATCCCCTTCGTGGTTATTTTTTTTGTAAACCATTCAGAAGTAGGAGCCCCGGGAAGCGGGGCTCCGTCGACCGGGCTTCCTTCGACTGCGCCACGTTGACTGGCAACAACTAACTCAACTCTCCCCCCTCTAAATCAGGTTTATAATGTCAAAAACATTAAGCAAACATAACACCAAATTGACATTTAAAAAAATTTATATAAAAAAACTATGCATCTCCGGCAGGGGGGGGAAGTGGGGGGTGACTCTACAACTCCCCCCCCTCCCCCTCCCACCTCCCACACCTCCCAATTCGGAGGACGCGATTCTAAACCTTACCCTTTATTTGTACTATCTTGTAATTTACTTTATCTGGGCATTTCTGGGGCACAGATGGGCATGGTTCTTTTTGTTGTGTTGTGTTAATTCCTTTTCAAATTTTCCTTAATAAAAATCGTGCATTAAAAAAACAAAAAACTTAATTCCAATCTGTAAATCAATCGGGAAAAAATCTGTATATGGCAGCCCCAAAATTTACCTGTCATGGCGGCGACTCTTTTGCGAACATTGCTTGTTGGTATTAAAACACCGCGATTCTTGTGTTCCGCTTCACAGAACTCCTTCACCTTTAATATCATTTCTCGACCTGCACTTTTTACAACTTTTGGCATCGTAAATAAACCTTATAACGCACTAATCCAATAATAAACTCACAAAATATCTACCACAACAAACGCACCTTGACAACATCGACAAACGACAACATGGCCGATCTCCCCATCTGTCAAATTTAGTTCCACAATTGTCCGCGGGACTTCTTTCGTGAAATGGACTTTATATCGGGCTCATTAGGCAAACGATCATCTTTTTCTTTGCCAGTGTAAATAATAAAGCGATTTGCAAAACCTGTCACAGAACAAAGAACAAATAATTTGAAGCCTCATTTATGGGGTTTGTTGGGCAAGTACTGCTTTATAAAATGACCCATCTTGGTGGCACACATCTGTTCATCAATGGACAAACGTTGACTAAGTGGAATACTGGAAAATTTTTCATTGAGGTGGTCAATTATTGGGCGAAGCTTGTGAAGTCGGTCATGCTGGGGATGATCAGTTGGTAAATGATTATTATTATCGTTGAAGTGGAGGATACGTCTTATTTTTTCAAATTTATTTATTGGCATCGCTTTTATTATTGCCTCAAACCCATGTTTGTTTGCCCAGTACCCACGTACACTCGGGTAGAGGTAGATGCTCATATAAATCAAGATTCCCAAATACTTCCTCAGATCTCCTAATGTTATAACTTCAGGTCGATCAGGTTTATTTTGTACAGCATATTTGTTTGTTTCATTAACTATGTGCGCTAAAAATTCTTCAGTAAAAAATATGAAAAGAACTGGAATGGTGTCTGAAGATTCATCAAACATTCAGGATAATCATCAGATCCAAGAAATGTCGTAAGATTTTCATTGAGTGTCATAGATTGATTTTTCCATATCAACCTCTGAACATCTAATGATTGTACTGGTGTAGTATTGCTGCTTGAGGGAAGAGCATCTTCAACAAACAAAGGAGGATCAGAAGTTATTTCTTCGTTCTGATTATTGTCAATAGCCTGACTCTCAACATCTTTTTCCAAAACATCTAACAAATCTTGTTGGGTTGGATAAAAATCAAGATCGTCACCATCTGACTCCAAATCGTCCTCGGAAATGGCGCCGTCTTCTAGCTGCCGCAACCAAAATTCGATGTCACCGCCTCTATTATTATTCTGTGCCATTTCTACAACAAAAAAAGCAACTGCAAGCATACCATACCAAAACAAAACCAACAAAGCAGGATACCTGGTGTAAGGCGTAATTTATACCATTAGTGCATGTTGTCCCATTTTTGCATCAAAACAAAAAAAGCTTTCTTTTCACATAACAGTTACTGAATATTGAAAATAGCAAATGTGATTTGATAAATAATAGTCTTACCTTTAGAAAATATTTTTTGTTGCACGCAATAACGAACGATTTTCCAGATAGACGCCGCTAAAGTTCAGTAAAATCTTCCCGATTATTAGTCTGGTAAATGAGTGCTCAAAAGGGGTATGTGGTTGGAAAAGTCGAAAGCAGAAAATCTGACTTATGAACTTTGTTTGGACTAGTTAGAAGATAAACATATTAAAAGTCCTGACCCCTCCGAGGTGAGCCCGAGGGATGGGGGGGCAAAGAAGGTCCCGTTTTTTGGTTTTTTGCTTATATCTCGAAAACGATGCGTCGTATAAAATTTTGTTGTACTACATAATAAAACCTCATAAAATTCTCTACAACTTTGTTTATTACACTTTTTATCTATCTCCAATATTTGCATAGCTGTGAGCTCCGAAAAATGACCGATTTTCAAAAATGTGTTAAATTTTCTGTCTCGTTCTTTGTTTTCTTGTTTATATCTTGAAAACGGTGCGTCGCATGAAATTTAGTTGTAGTAAAGAATGAAACCTGATAAAATTCTCTACATTTTTGCCTTCCACATTTTTTATCTATCTTCAATCGCCTAGCTATGAGCCTCGAAAAAGGTGGATTTTTTTAAATATGTTCTTCACTCCTACGTTTCTTATCACACATTGCTCTTTTATATTTTTTTTTCTTAAAAACTAGACAACCGGACTATTTAACACTTGCCGCCTCTTTGGGCATGACGGGCCTGGTTGTGGTTCGTCAGGGTTCGCCTCTTCTTCTTTCTCATCATCTGTTGAATCATTATCAGAAGATGGAACGCTACTGCTACTTCTGCTACATCATCCTCGCCGTCGTCGTCATCGTCGTTGTGTTGCAACGAATGAATGCCATTTGTGCAACTTCCATTGCAATTGTGACAAATAGTAGAGCATATCATGGAGGCTTTCCTACACCCACATCTAGCACTACTACAATCAGTGGTGCATCGGCAAAATATTAACTTTAGTATTTCTTCCGGTGCAGCTGGTTCTTTGGTTTGAACAGGAAACAAAAGGTTGCTTTCAGTCCGTTTCCATCCCCATAGTTCAGGGGAAAGGTCTTGTCCAAGCCAAGCCTGGACCTGATGGTAAGTACGGAAAGAATGCTCCATCGCTGCTCCCTCAGTTGGTGGTAGGGAGGAAATGTCTGGTTTGACATTTGATACTGACTAGAGGAAACGCTGGTAGCGATAGTTATTAAGAGAAGTCTCCTTCTGTTTTGCTCCATACCACCTTAAAAAGCATAAGTTTCCATTTTTTCTTATGTCATCATGCGATGAAGAGTGGTTTGAAAACACTTCTGCGGCTTGACGGATATCGGGACTTTTTAAGTAAAGTTTACAGAAACCAACTTTACTTCTCCGAACTGCAGCAGAAGTGGTGTCGCAGCCCGTGAAGGCATGAAGAAACAATACGTCTTTCAGGCCTAGTTGTTGCAGTTCCTGACTTGAATAACAGGTAGTAGGTACTTTACCTCTACTAGGTTTAACAAATATAACATCCCGATCAGGAGGGGTCCTTGCTATAAGTAGAACTACCAAATCAACATCTTCCCCAATCACTGCAACTTGAGATTCCTTTGACTTTTCAATGGCAGTAGTGACCACCACTAAGTCAGCATCGTCTGGCGCTTGTAAGCGTAAGTGAGAAATAATAAATAATTTTGGCATTCAAATGGTTACAATGTGCTATAGAGATAGAACACATTTTAAAAATCGCTCGTTTTTCGGAACTCACAGCTATGCAACTATTGAAGATGATATAAAGTAGGAAAGACAAAATTGTAGAAAGTTTTGCCAGCTTTTATTATACAGTACAATATTATTCCATGCGGTGCATCGTTTTCGAGATGTAATAAAAAAACTCAAAAACCGGTACAGACAATTGGACTCATTTTTGAAAAATCTATTTTTTTTTTCACAGGTTTGCAATGATAAGAGATAAATAAAAAAAAATATAGCAAAGTTGTAGAGAATTTTATCAGATTTCATTGTGTAGTACAACAAGTATTCGTGCGACACACCGTTTTCGAGATGCAAACCAAAAACAACGAACGGGACAGAGAATTGGACAATTTTTTAAAAATTTATCGTTTTTCGGAGCTCATACCAATTCAACGATACTCAACTCAACTCAACTCAAAGCATTTATTTCAAATAGACCCATGACAGGCACTTTTGCATAGTCAAAAATAAGCTACCTACAGTCCCGCCACAGGCATAATAACTGTGAATGGACTGTAGTTGCCCATTCGAAAATAGTAGATCTCATGGAGAAGAATGGGCAAGAAACTCCATGGACACTCTTTTCAAATCAAGTTATATGTTACATAGTCCTGGGTACAATATTGTTGCTTCTATATGTGAGCACAGTGTAGAGATAGGAAAATAAAACAAAGCTACAGTTAAAACCATAAAGATTAGGATAAGCCCTACTAACCATAATAGCAAGTCTACGTGGTACTCACACTTACAAAAACTCAAATAATGCTTCTAATTTATATAAAACAATGGTTATCAAAGTAACTAAGTTTCCAAACGAGAAAAAAAAATAAAAGAAATGATGAAAGAACTAAAGGGGGAGCATCTCTTCCAAACATTAAAATCTTAGTATGTGCGCCCAAGTGGCAGTGGAGCAGGACCAGCATTGAGCCAAGCATTTTTATCTACGATATACTCTTCTAACTTATAATATGCTCGCTTACATAGTGTTTGTTTTATGCATTTTTTAAATTTTTTCTCATTCAGTTGTAAAATGTCAAGTGGTATTTTATTGTAACATTTTACACAGTACCCCATAAAAGATGTGCGTACTTTTGACAATCTGAAACGTGGTTGATCTAATTTGTCCTTATTTCTAGTATTAATATTATGCCTGTCGCTTATTTTACTAAAAAGATGAATGTTTTTCCGAACAAACATAATGTTTTCATAAATATATTGACAAGGTACCGTCATGATGTTAATCTGTTTAAACAATTCTCTTAGAGACTCGCGTCTGCGTAGGTTATAGATGGCTCTTACAGCCCTCTTTTGCAGAATAAATATGGAGTCAATATCTGCAGCCCGACCCCACAGCAGAATACCGTAAGACATGATGCTATGGAAGTAACTAAAATAGACCAGTCTCGCGGTATCCACGTCTGTTAATTGCCGGATTTTACGGACAGCATAAGCGGCTGAACTTAGCCGCCCTGCAAGTGCTGTTAAGTGAGGACTCCATTGCAGTTTCGAGTCAAGCGTAATACCCAAGAAAACTGTCTTTTCGACGAATTCGAGTATCTCCTTGTTCAATACAACGTTACATTCACTACTTCTTACATTCGGTAACGCGAATCTTATGCATTTAGTTTTCTTCCCATTTAACACCAAATTGTTTACAGTAAACCAGTTATGAATCTTAAGCATAGCGGTATTTATGTCGTCAAAATCTTGTGCACGTCTGTTAACTTTAAAAATCAGTGATGTGTCATCAGCGAATAACACCATTTGAGGTCGACTTTTCAGTAACTGAGGTAAATCATTAATATATACTATGAAAAGGAAAGGGCCCAGTATTGGGCCTTGCGGTACCCCCATTTTTACTTTTAATCCTAACGAATTTACGCCATTTATTTGTACTTGCTGCATTCGATCATTTAAATATGATTTTACTAAGCTAAGTGCTTGTTTTCCTAGTCCGTAATGCTCAAGTTTCAGCAACAGTGTGTCGTGATCCACGCAATCAAATGCCTTGGATAGGTCGCAAAAAATGCCTATTGCATCTTTTGCCTCTTCCCATGCATCAAAGATGTGCTTTAGCAAGGTGACACCGGCGTCAGTAGTGCAACGGCCTTTGGTGAAACCATATTGTTGATCGTGTAAGATGTGATTTCGATTAAAATTATTGAGCATTTGATTTAGCATCACTTTTTCAAACACCTTGCTGAAAACCGGCAAAATAGATACGGGTCTATAATTATTTGTGTCTTTGCTGTCTCCAGATTTAAAAAGTGGTATAACTTTACTACACTTCATCAAATCCGGAAATACCCCTTGGTCTACACATAAATTAAATATTAAAGCTAAATAGGGAGCTACTGTCTCAACAATCGATTGACAAACTTTAGTTGACATGCCCCAAAGGTCTTCAGTAGTTTTTATTTTAATTTGCTTAAAAGCCTTCATAACGACCATAGGGTTTATATGTGAAAATTTAAATTCAACAGGACAGGCTGAAACATTCTCTTTTAATAAATTAATGGCAAGGGATGGCGAAGAATCTAGCGTTTCTGTGGTTTTGACTGGAATATTGGTAAAGAACGTTGCGAATTCCTGAGCAACATCGACATTTGCGCTAATGAGCCCTCGGGAAGAGTCCAGTGTGTAATCAGTGTTGTGTCTTTTGTTTCTATTAGTTTCATTGTTTATAATTTTCCAAACTGTTTTAATCTTGTTGTCTGCAGATTTCAACTTGTTGCTAATAAATAAGGCTTTAGCTGCCTTGCAGGTATTTTTGAAAATTTTAGAAAAAGTAGCAACATACTTATTAAACGTTTCCGTGTTGATATAAGGCTTAAGGCCATACAATTCAAAAAGTCTTTCCCGACTTTTTCTGATGCCTTTAGTTGCCCAGTCACTGAATAAAAACTTCGGGCAGATAGTTTTAGTTTTCTTCTTAAAGGTATTATTGAATTCAGTTTGCACTAATGAAAAGAATTCTTCATATATAGTATTAACATTCTTCATATTTAGGCCCTGCATACCTAACTTGTCAATTATAGTGCTATTAAATGTGATCAAGGCACTGGAAGTTATTGGTCTAGTTTGTATCTGTACTTTTTGTAATGCTGTGTTAAATTCAAAAGACACAGTTTGACCACAGTGATCAGAGGGGAGGTAATTTACAACAGCCTTCTCCAAATAGTCGCAGCAACAGAAAACATTATCAATGCAAGTGGAAGTTGTTGTAGTTATTCTAGTTGGTTCTAAAAACACATTCGACAAATTGAAAGATTTAAAAAGGCTTAATAGTCTACTGCTATTAGAGTTATTTTCTAAAATATTAATATTAAAATCACCGCAGATAATTACTGATTTATTACCACTTGAAAGTTTACCCAAAACTTCTTCCATAACTGACTCAAAAATAGAGTAGTTTATATAATTAGGGGGTCTGTATACGCACACTATAACATGCTTATCCAGCTCAACACATGACAATTCAATGCTATGCTCAACTGAGAGTTCAACTATGTCTTTACGTGGTTTTGATTTAAAACAATTTTTAATTAAAATTAACGAACCTCCCCGCAGCATTGATTTTCGGTTAAAGCAACTGACCACGCTATAATTCTCATAACTAATTTGCATTTCATAATCTTTCATCCAATGTTCAGTAATGCAGACAATATCAAACTTGGTTTTTTCTAAAAATAGTTCTATTTCTAATTGTTTGGAAGAAAAACCCTGAATATTTTGATGAAACAATTTCAAGGAATTCTGCTCAACCCCTTTTTTACAATTTATTGATTGAGAGCTAGAAGATACCTTACAGTTGAAAAGTGTAACTAAATTGTCACTCGTACCTTCTATTGTCTTAGTGACTAGTTTAAATCTAAATTAATATGTGTATAATTACAATTAGTATAATTACTAATTTTAGTAAAACTATTTACAAAAAACTGCGACATACCACTTATGTCTGTGTTTATATTAAAAGCTAATAGCCGTGCTATTTGACGTCTAAAACTAATAGGCAGGTACGCATTATTCCTCCTCCATCCTGATAAGAGATAGATAAAAAATTTGAAAAGCAACGTTGAAGAGAATTTTATGATGTTTTATTATGTAGTACAACAAAATTTAATACGATGCATCGTTTTGGAGATATAAGCAAAAAACCAAAAAACAGGACCTTCTTTGCCCCCCCCATCCCCCGGGCTCACCTCGGAGGGGTCAGGACTTTTAATATGTTTATCTTCTAACTAGTCCAAACAAAGTTCATAAGTCAGATTTTCTGCTTTCAACTTTTCCAACCACAATCATTCATTGCCCAGGCTATATAGAAACACGCGCCAAACGGTAAAATGACGTACAGCAACAAATAATGACGTCCAATGTCACTATTTCAGTTATTTTTTTATTGGTGAGGAGCAAAGGAATCTATAGCAAACAGCCAAATCTGTTAAACTCAAAATTATGGCAGGGTATGGTTTCGTAAAGTTACTGATTCATTTTTGGGACACTATGCATGTAAGGGTTCATCCGGCTCCATGGATAACCCCTGGAGTTAGGATGGCAATGAGACGGCGTGACAGGGCTTTTAGAAAATATAGACGGGATCGCAGTGAGGAGAACTGGAACCTGTACAAGTTGGCTAGAAACCGCTGCAACCAGATGGTAAGGGCATCTAAACGCCGATACATTTGTGAAAATGTCCACAATTCTTCACCGGCTGATATTTGGAAGTTTCTCAAATCACTTGGCATAACAAAGTCCCCCTCTAGTATTTTACCTTCTAATCTATCCTTGAATGCTCTAAATAAACATTTTGCAACGTAAGCTACGCTTTCAGTTGATATTAAGAATAAAACTATTCATGACATAACTTCCAAGCCAATGTTACCTCCTGACTCTTTCTCTTTCTCCCCCGTGACTAACCTTGAGGTCCTTAAATTTTTTACCTCGATTAAATCTAGGGCTTTGGGCTGTGATGGGATCAGCAGAGTAATGTTATCTTTTATGACTGATAACGTAATTCCTATTGTTACTCACATCATAAATTTTTCTCTATATACTGGTGTGTTTCCAGCTTTGTGGCGTAAGGCCTACATTATCCCTCTTCCAAAAATTTCCAGTCCCAGTATGCCAATTCACTACAGACCCATATCCATTCTCCCTTTCCTTTCCAAGATCCTTGAAGCAGCTGCTCTTAGGCAAATATCTTCTTACGTTCTCAAGAATAACCTGTTGTCCAAATTCCAATCTGGTTTTCGGCCCGGCCACAGCACAGCCACAGCCCTGCTTAAGGTTACTGAAGACATTAGGGATGGCTTGGAGAATTCGAGGGTGTTGGTTTTAATCGATTTTTCCAACGCTTTTAACACCGTGGACCACGATATTCTCTTAGCCATACTGTCTCAAATTGGGGTCTCCTCGTTGTCACGTGATTGGTTTTCATCATATCTTCGTGGTCGCCAGCAGGCGGTGCGTGCTGATCAGGATTATTCCGTTTGGTGCGACCTGGCAACTGGTGTTCCACAAGGCGGTATACTCTCTCCTCTCTTATTTTCGTTATTTATAAACTCTATTACTACTATCCTCAAGTGCTCTTACCATCTATACGCTGATGACCTGCAACTTTACGCTCAATCCGACATTGCTAACCTTAATAATTGCATCTCATTACTTAATGTAGATCTTCAAACTATCGGAGAGTGGTCTGCTAAATTCGGCGTTGCTGTCAACGTCGGGAAATGCCAGGCCATCCTCATAGGTAGTTCGTACTATCTGAGAAATCTGGATACTAGCCAGCTAATGCCGCTTGTGTTCGACAACTCTGTGATCTCTCTCTCACCACACGTAAAAGACTTGGGCCTGCACATTGACGAGACACTTAGTTGGAATAAGCAGGTGGCTCAGGTTTGCCAGAAACTCACTTACTCGCTGCGGTCTCTCTATAGATTCAAACATTTTCTCCCATCTAGCACTAAATTAACTTTGGTCCAGTCACTTGTGGTTCCCATTATCGACTATGCTGATGTTTGTTACTCTGATCTATCCCAAGAACTTTTAAACAAATTGGATCGTCTTCTCAATAATTGTATTCGCTTTGTTTTTGGCCTTCGCAAGTACGATCACATCTGTTCATATCGTTCTCAGCTTAAGTGGCTGCCTATCCGACTCAGGAGGTCCCTCAGATCTCTCTGTATGCTCTTCACTATTTTGACGGATCCTCGTGCTCCCGATTACCTAAAAGAATATTTCAAAGTGTTGGGCAGTTCACACAATCGTAACCTTCGAGCTTCTAAAAACATACTCCTTGAAATTCCCTCACATCGTACTGGTTTTATGTCCAATTCTTACGCTGTCTCAACTATAAAGCTCTGGAACGCGCTACCCCTTGGCATTAAAAAAGCTGAAAGCAAAATGGCTTTCAAAAGAACAGTACGGAAGTACTATTTGAAATCAGACTAAATTGCTCATAAGTTTGTCATTAGTAGTCATAGTAATTATTAGAATGTTTCTCGTATTTTGGACTATTTGTATGTATTATAATATATATTAGTTTATTTCATTTTATTTGTATATATATGTATTAGTATGTGCCTATTTATGTATTTCAATTTATGTTAACATAATGATATTTTTCTTATTTATTTTTTTGTACTCTATCACTATGCTGTCCTATTTGACCCCAAGGTTGACTGGTAGAGAATGCCTTGTGGCATTAAGTCCGCCTATGTACCACTTTTGTACATGAAGTTTAAATAAATAAATAAAAAAATAGTTTTTTCAGTTGGCGTTCGAGTAGTGAGTAATACAAGTAAGTCAACATCTTCACCAACAACAATAGTTGTATTTGTCAAATTGAATTGCTCTATTGCTGTTTCAATAATTAATCAATACATCTGCATCATTATTAGCTTGTTTTACTAATATATTTTCAGCAGTAAACTTTTCTTTCAACAGTGAAATGAACCGAGACTTTTTTTTTTTTTTTTTTTTTTATTATTATATCATGCAATCAGTCCTTCTGACTATGAGCAGATGAGTTGAACGGCTGTTATTCATGAGGAGATATACCCCAATAGGAACATCCTCCATATTAATATATTGGCTTAGTCAGCGCCGCCGAGATCCAAGGTTCTGCGCCGTTTCAGGCGATCTAGACAGTCTGGCAGTGTGAGCTGGACAGCGAGCTGGTTAAGATGGTTATCCAGTCTTGTTTTGTATTTGCGTGCGAATGTCTTTATTTCATCCTTCACTGTTGGCATGCTCAGGTATTCGTGTACTTCACTGTTTCTAATGAACCAGGGTGCATTGCTAATTTGCTTAAGAATGTGGTTCTGAGCTCTTTGGATTATATTTATGTTGGAATCACAGCAGGCTCCCCATAACTGAATCTCATAGGTCCAGACTGGTTTTATGATAGTCTTGTAAATCAGCAGCTTGTTGTCCAGTGACAGTTTTGAGTTTCTACCCAGGAGCCAGTAGAGGCCCGTGTATTTGAGGTTGATCTGGTTACGTTTTGTTTCAATGTGTTTCCGCCATGTCAACCTGCGGTCCAAGTGTAGTCCGAGGTATTTAGCTGTATCACTCTGAGTCAACTCTCTTCTGCTAAGGTTAACAGGGGGACAAGTTTCTCTTCGCAGTGTAAAGGTGACCTGCACTGATTTATTAGCACTCACTTTTATACGCCATTTGTCAAACCAGTTGCTTATTTCATCAAGGCTTTGTTGAAGTTTCGCAGTGGCATCTGCAGGGTCTTTACTAGAAGCTAATATTCCCGTATCATCTGCATAGGTAGCAATAGTAACTCCAGGTGTTACTGGCATATCTGATGTGTATATGGTGTACAAAACCGGGCCGAGAACGGAGCCTTGTGGCACACCAGCAAGTATCTCGTGAAAACCTGACGAGCAGTCATCTTCTTTGACTTGGAATATTCTATTGTTGAGATATGATTCTAATATTTGATAGAAATTGTAAAGCAGCAGCAATTTGATTTTATAGAGCAATCCCTTATGCCATACCCGGTCAAAGGCCTGTTGAACGTCAAGGAAGGCCGAAGAGCAATATTCTTTCTTCTCAAGACTGTCACTGATATGTCTGCACACTCTGTGTATTTGTTCAATGGTGCTGTGCTCAGGTCTGAACCCAAATTGGTGGTCTGGAGTTACGGAGTTTTCGTACATAGCACGTGAGAGTCGTCTGAGTAGTATCTTTTCTAGGACCTTGGATATTATAGGCAATAAACTAATTGGCCTGTAAGATGATAGTTCATGTGCTGGCTTTCCAGGTTTATAGACCATGATCACTTGTGAGACCTTCCATAGTGCAGGAAAGTAGGATGTTCTAATAATACAATTGAATAATGTAGTCAAATATACTATTGCTTTTCGTGGCAATTCTGACAGGATCTTTCTATCTATGAGGTCAAATCCTGGGGATTTTTTATTGTCTAGTTGGCGGATGGTTCTTGTCAATTCTCCGGGTGCAACTGCTTTTAGAGGCAAATTAAGTTGGAAGTCTTGTTGGAGAACGTCATCTATGTCAGCTTCATTAGAACCCGGACTGGCTTCGTTAGGAACAAATACTTTGGCAAGGTGATCAGCGTAAGCATTCAACTTTTCCTGTTTCGTTCTGGCCCACTTGTTTCTTTCTAATCGTAGAGGTGGCTTTGAGGGTTTATTGGCTGGTTCATACTTTTACATGCCTTCCAGATGGAGTAGTCAGTGCTTGCAGTAGCAGTTAGCGATAATAGCTTTGCCTCGACTGTGGCATTTTTTGCTTCTTTTATGGTTTGTTTCAGAATTTTACCGTAATTATTGTTTAACACCCTTTTATCATGGGGATGCCGGCTAGAGTGCCACACTCTGCGTAGTCTCCTTTTCTCCAGAATCATTTCTTTAATTTCTTGTGGAACATAAGCCTGCCTTACATTATTACGATTCACCTCTTCTGTGCTATTCCAGCAAGCCTTCTGGACCGCGACTGTGAACGCTAAGAATGCATCATCAATTTCGTCCTCGTTCTGTAAGGAAACTCGTAGCTGTAAGGAATCCTCAACTAGGCATCGAAAAAGTTTCCAGTTAGTCTGATTATTATACAGTCTAGGTTTTCTCTGGTTCTTCAAGATATTGGCACTGATTGTTAGTATAACAGGGATGTGGTTTGAGGTTCCATCTAGGCAAGAGTCAATTTGGTAAAAGAGTCTAGATAGTCCCTTCATTAAGAAGAAGTCCAAGACATCAGGCAATTTATTTGGGTCAGTCGGCCAGTGGGTAGGCTCAGGTGTAGCTATTGTTGTAAGGTGGTTCTTATCAACACACTTTTTAAGTTCCCTGCCTCGCGTGGTAATTAGTCTCGAGCCCCATTGCAGATGCTTGGAGTTCCAGTCTCCTCCAGCTATGAACCGAGGTCCTAGGCTTTCGATGTACGCAGTGAACTGTTCTTCTGTTATTCTGTGCTTTGGGGGACAATATGCTGATGAGATATTGAAGTGGCCATTTCTATCTCGGATATTTACCGTGGTAGCTTGGATATGGTCTGTTTGGAACTGAGCAAGCTCATGGTGTTCAATTGAGGATCTAATTAAGATACCTGCTCCTCCGTGCGCAGTTCCATCAGGATGGTTCGTTGAGTAAATGTTGTAATTTGTTATCTTTATTTGACTATTGTTAGTGAAATGGGACTCAGATATATAGATCGTAGAATATCTAGGTCATGCATTTTTAACAACATTTCAACCTCAATTTTGTTGGGAGTTAGACCATTGGCGTTCCAATTTTTAGTTTGTTTAGCTCGAGGACAGTTTATTGACCAGTGTTGTCAAGAGCCCCAACATGTTGCTCATTTGTTGTAAGATAATATCAATTTTTTGAGATTGTTTGATGAATATTTCCTCTATTCTTGTGTATGATAATTGTTGATAAGTTTCTTGTTCATGTGGAGAGTCGGAAAATTGATGTGGCTGTTTGTTTTTGAGGACTTCGCTATACTTTTTTGATGTTTGGGTGTTGTTGTGGCTATGGTTTGTGTTCAGTTCTGGTTCTTTATCGTGTACAATGGTGGGAAATTGAGATGGATTTCTTTCCCTGCTTAAGTAGGTTCGCTTCTGTGTTTTTCTAGCCAGTATATCTTTGTAGACCTCACAGCCTTTATAATTTGAAGGATGAGGTCCATGGCAGAGAGCACATGTAGCTGGTGTGGAACGATCAACCTTTGGGCAGTTTTTGGTCAGATGTGAATCTGCACATTTAAGACAACGAGCCGGCCTCATACAGTAATTTTTGGTGTGTCCGTACTGTTGACACCTTTGACATTGGACAATGGTGTTCTTTTTTTTTTGGGTCTTCCACAGTAACAGCTTGAGATGAACCGAGATGAACCGAGACTTGTTGTGGTTATTTGTAAGAAATTTCTGTTGACTGGTTGGGACTGTCATAAGTTCATCAAATAACATATCAGAAGATGAAGATGTTGCTAAAGTTAGACGACGTTGTTCTGCAGCTTTGATATTTCTCGTGCAATCATCATAGCCATCAAATACGACAGTAACTCTGGAACCAAAATGTCTACGTACATATTGAACGTATTTATCTAAGATAACGTTGAATGTTTCTTCGCTATTCCACACAACGCGGTGTAGTAAGTATCCTCCGTCAATGATGTATGTCGCATTAGTGTTGTTAATATCAATATTTACTTTTTCAAAACAATCGTAAATGGTAGATTTCTGTGTTTTACGCATCCCGATGTCATCAAATAACGATAAAGGGTAAGGAGCTAATTCATATTCAAAATATTTTTCTATTTCATCTTGAAATGCTGCAGTAATACTTATGCGTTGGAACCATAATACAGGGTCAATAGGTACTTTTTCTTCATGAACTTTTATGGAACTAGTCATAGCTAAAAGAGAAACAACTTTGTCAGCGCGTTTTAATTTAATATTATTGAATGTCAGTCCTGTCATTTTTGCCATAGAAGCAAGTCCAACTTCACGAGCTTTATAACAATTAATTTTATCGTCACCAACGACACCACTCGCAATAGAAACAATTTTGTTAACATCTGGAAAAGGATCATGCGTTAAGAACCACTCTAAAAGTCTTCGTATGTCTCTAGCATCTTTTTTTACTCGTGAATCACTTGCATCAACATGCTGCTCGGTCGTATCCATCCTAACATTAGCACAGGGTACTGCATAAGTACAGCATAAGGCAAGGTTTTGTGCAGGAATGATTTAGAGGTAGGGATTACCCGTGCCAATCAACAAACTAATTTGTCTATGTATCCGCGCAACCATTCCCCGGGCTTGAAGGGATGCCTTCAAGAATTTGAAGCAAATACGACAACTAAAATATACGATACCTATTGCGAAACTAAATACCTAATTATTAATGTTAACCTAACCTTGAATGATAAACCCGATGAGTCTATTGGTTAGGCAACGGGCAAAGACGCACGACGGGACGCAAGTAGGATCCAGTAGCTGTCTTAACCCGAGCGATACGAGTGACTCCGGTGGAGTCAGGGAAAACTTCAATTCTTATTCTTTATTGCACACAAAACAACAAAAATATATATACAAATTGCAATAACATAGCTTATGTACAATGGCGAGCTTAACCCAGAATTGGGTTTTCTTACAGCAAACCAAATTTCGATAGCGAAATTTGCATAAGAGGATATACCTATGTGCATTAACATAACAAACATCTCGTTACTTAAATGAATTAATTTTATAAACTAAACTACATACATACAGTATAATACACGTAATACATACAATATAATTATATACAATACAATGCCTATAGAATCCTATTTGCTTACATATCGATCATTTCGACAGGAAATGTTCCCTTATTCCTTTCCTGAACACTTCTAACGAAGGGCTATCCCGCAAGGAGTGTGGAAGTGAATTCCAAAGGCGCACAGCACGAACAGTAAATGATCCATCATACCGACTTGAGGAGTGAGCAGGGAAACGAAGGAGAAGAGATGATGATGAGCGACAAGGTTTACCTCTAGGAACAAGGTACTCAAAGCTTTCCCGAAGATATGAAGGAGCCTTAGAATTGTGAAGAATGGAAAAGAGAAAAGAAAGAGTGTGACAATCACGACGCTGCCGAATAGGTAACCACTTCAGCTGCTTCCGAAATTCCGACACATGGTCGTACTTACGAAGTCCGAAAATGAAGCGGATACACAAATTCTGCAGACGTTCGAGTTTATTAAAAAGTTCCTCAGTCGCATCAAGAAAACAGACATCAGCATAGTCTAGAAGGGGAAGAAGAAGAGATTGAGCAAGAGTAATTTTAGTTTCAAAAGGCAGGAATTTCTGAAGTCGCTTAAGAGACCGATACGAACAAAACACCCTCCTGCTTACTTCAGCAATGTGAACATGCCAAGATAGGTTACAGTCCAAGAATACACCCAAGTCTTTGACTTTCTTGGAGTAGGGTATACCGATACCATCGTACATAACAGGCGGGAGTGACTGATGACTCAATAAATTGACAAAGTATCTGCCACGAATAATGAGAGCTTGTGATTTTGTTGGATTGACTAACAGTCCAAAACTTTTAGCCCACAGACTGATGTTTTGAAGATCATTATTGATGGCATCGATGGCTCCAGGAAGCTCTTCGATTTTAAAATGACGATAAATCTGCAGGTCGTCTGCATAGAGATGATAATGTGAAGTTAATATCATAGTGACAGCGTTAATGAAAATGGAGAAAAGAAGAGGAGAAAGAACGCCACCCTGAGGAATACCCGCAGAGAGATCGCACCAATCAGAGCAAGCCTCATCTAAGTGTACCGACTGCGAGCGACCCCGAAGATATGAATCAAACCAAGCAGTCACAGGAGGAGATATGTTTAGAGAGGAGAGTATACCTAAGAGGATGTCAAAATCAACTGAATTAAAAGCACTGCTAAAGTCCAATAGAACCAACACCGTAAGTTGTCGGTTTTCCATGGCCAATCGGATGTCATCAGTTATTTTAACTAGGGCTGAAACAGTGCTATGGCCAGGACGAAATCCAGACTGATAAGGGCTAAGCAGGCTATTAGAGGAAAGGTAATGCGATACTTGATTATTGACAACACTCTCAAAGACTTTGGACAGGATTGGAAGTATTGAAATTGGGCGAAACTGGGTTATTGAAGAGGGATTAGAAACTTTGGGAAGAGGCAAAACGTAGGCCTTCTTCCAAGCAGAAGGAAAGGAGCCAGTAAAGAGTGAATAATTTACAATGTGTAAAATTACAGGAATAAGGTCATCAAGGATAGGAAGAAACATCTGAAGTTGAAGGCCATCATCACCTACTGCTTTGGTAGAAATAGATGTAATGGCCCGCTTGATATCCCCTTCTGTAACCGGGTGAAAAGAGAATGAAGTACATAATGGCAGAGAAAGATTAGAGCGATTGTTAAGAGTGGAAGATTTAACGCTGTCATCCAGAGTCACTGGTGATTTGGAAAAATGAAAATTAATTGTGTTTAGGTCAATATCAGTCGTGGTGCCATTCTCAACTTTGCCGATTCCAAGGGATTTGAGAAATTGCCATACTTGTGCTGTGTTGGAGTTTTTAATTGAGTCGTGTATGTGACGCCTTTTAGCATCCCTACACATACGACCGCAGCGATTACGCAATTTCTTATAGAGAGACCAATTCTCATCAGTAGGGTCCCTTTTGTGTCGCCTTTTCGCCTTATCCCTTTTAGACATCGCGCTTTTAATTGTTTCAGACAACCATGGGGCTGGTAGATGCTTAACCCTGACCTTTTTTAGTGGAGCATGCACATCATAAAGTTTCAACACTATCTTGGCAAATTCGGCCACCTTAGTTTCCAAGTCATTGCTGCCATAAACAGAAGACCAATCAATATTACCCGCATCCTCTCCCAAACGCTCCAGATCAATGTTCTTGAAACTACGCAGCAAGAGAAATTTTGATTTGCGTTTAGGAGGGCGAATTTTATACGATATAAATAAAAGATCGTGGTAAGAAAAGGAGGCAGTAAGTTGCCCGTATGTGGCTACTTTCTTTGGATCAGAAACTAGAATAAGGTCTAGTAGTGAGGGATTGCAGTGAGGAGCATGGTGAGTAGCGTTGAGCTGTAGAATGTGCATGTTGACAGAAGAGACAAGGGACCTGAGTTTACGGCTGCGCACATCATCTTTGATCAGACAGGTGTTGAAGTCTCCGAGGATTATAGTGTCGTCATATAAAGAAGAATAATATTCAAGGTTTGTTTCAAAAGAAGGGAAATAATCAATGTGACAGGAGGGACTATAGTAGACACCTAAAAGTAATTTTGTGTGATTAAATGTTATTTCGATAAAAAGGTGTTCAGCAGATTTTGAATAATTACTCGGAGACTGATCGATAACTTTGTAAATAATATCTCCACGAAGATAGATGGCGATCCCCCCACCACCCTTGCCCGTTCTGTCATTACGCACAAGCCTGTAGCCGGGTAACGAATATTGCGTTGAAGAAAGAGCAGGTTTAAGAAAAGTTTCAGAGACAAGTACAGCATGAGTAAGATCTGAGTCAAATGAGGATAATAAATCGGTATGATGGGCTGGTATGCTTTGAGCATTAATATGGACTGCGTTGAAAAATTTGCTGTAGCAAGAAAAGGTAGAAGAAAGTTGGTCGCGTAAGTGTACAGAATCATCACTGAACGCACTAGCATAGCTCTCGTCAGACGAACAAGGAGAAGAGCAGGAAACAAAACTGTCATCAATATTGTCTAACATGACATAATATGATATAAATATTAAACTAAATTATTCAAAGCTATTTCTAAATAAATACTAAAATAAAAATTCTACTTATTCTATATCAAAGATCCTCGATGCACCAAAGAACAAAGATTAAATAGCGGGTACCCAAGTCATTAAAAAAAAAAGAAATATATTATTTTAGTTTCCGAACGTGCAAGCTACAATCAAACTTAGTTGTCAAAATGTCAAAACATTATTTAAAAAGAATATTATGAGTGACCGACACAAGATAAAAAAAAAAAAAAAAAGTATGCCTTAAAACATGGTGTGTGCGATCATTTGGCCTGCCTCCGCGATCTCTTGTCCGAAGCAGGGTTGCTAATAGGTGAAGATGCTACCTTCTCAGCCGAATCAGCAGGTGTAGATGCAGGAAACCGCGCAACAAGTTGTTGAAGTTCGGTAGCCGATTCAATCTTTCGACGCGACTTGTCTGGGAGCATGATGACAATTTTGCCCTCGGAGGTCCAACACTGCTTCACACTGAAGTGATTGCGAGCGGCCAGAAACACGTCGTGCCTAGGCTTAGTTAGGAACTCCGAGAAGACCAGACCAGACCCTTTCAGCATTGTCTTTTTACGCGATACCTCGCTGCGCAAATTGTAGCAATTGAACCGAATAAGAAGAGGACGTGGCTTGCCTGAACTAACTCCCAAGCGATGGCAGGATGTGATGTCCGAAGAAGAGACGTTTGCAATCTTCATCTTATCCGTCAAAGTAAGGACAGCCTGGGAAGTGTAGTCCTCATCCTTCTGCTCAGGAAGACCATGTAGGAGCAGAACTTGCCTACGAGATGCCATTTCATGGCGGACTAAGCCCGCAGTCAGCAACTCCATCTGAGTCTTCAGCGCACTCATCGTTTTCCAAATGAAGCACTTGAAATCCATGAAGTCCCGAGAGAGGCTGGCTACTGTCTTGTGTGAGGCCTCATTACTGCTGACATTCTTCAAATCCTCCTCATAGGTGTCCATCCGTGTGGTGAGTGTGGCAGACAACTCCTCCATGCAGTTTGACAACTTGGCATACAGGTCCATTTTGTGAAAATATGTGTTTTTTCAGGTTATGTTAAAAGAAATGGAGAATTTATAAGTGCAGTGAGTGCATCGGAGGATAAACTAAAGTTTTAGAGCATGTGCACCCTATTAAACTATAATAAACTATTTTATATAATTATATTAAATGAGAGCTATTAAAACTTGTTGTCACTTAGGCTACCCTCACAAAAAAAAAGAACTTCCTCCACGACACCCAAAGGCCAGTGCAGTGGAGGCGAATTGTCGGTTGTAAGAATCACGACCGTGCCGACAGCGACTGGATCGACCGGCGTGTTCCATTTGCGACGCGATTGCAACGTGTGGAGGTATCCACCTCTCCAGCGCTTCCAAAACGACTGTACCAAACTATCTAGCAACTCGTGTCTAGCAGTTATAGTCCTTTCCTCTATTTCCTCCGCAGGCAAGTACTTTAAAGGCGTGAGATTCAAAAAGTGCGCTGGAGTTAAAGCTAGCGGTTCCGAAGGATCGCTAGAGAGCGTCCTACAAAGAGGTCTAGTATTCATTATTGACTCGATTTGAGTAAGCACGGTGCTTAACTCTTCAAACGAGAGAATAGTATCACCTACGACTCGATATAAGTGAGACTTTAAACTTTTTATATTAGCCTCCCAATTGCCGCCGAAGTGACTAGCAGTCGGGACATTGAGTGACCAATCTATACGATTCTCAGCTAACATATGACCGAATTCGTTATTATGATGTTTCGAGCAAAGAAATTCGTGAAGTTCCGAAAGTTTGCGCTTTGCGCCTATGTAATTAGTCCCGTTGTCCGAATAAATCCTACTCACGGGGCCACGCCTAGACAGGAACCGCTTCAAAGCACCCATAAAACTAGCTGTGCTAAGATCACCAGCTAGTTCTATGTGCACCGCACGCGTGGTCAAGCAGACGAACAGACACACGTAGGCCTTGGTGGAACGAATACCTCGACCGCGAGACATAGTGACCTTAAACGGACCGGCGTAGTCTGTGCCCGTGTGGACAAACGGTTTGGCGGTTTGAACGACGCGACAAGAACGATGATCTGCCATCTCAGGGAAACTTGGCTTAGGGCGAAGACGAAAGCAAGGAATGCACTTGTGGATCCTATTCCTAATTAAATTGCGTGCAGAAAGTATCCAGTATTTCTGACGCAATAGTGACAACAGCAGGTCGGGGCCTGCGTGGCAGTTTAACTTATGATGATATTCGACTAACAAATTCAAAATGAGATCCTTACTTGGAAGCAAAATGGGATATTTCCGATCATAACTTAAATCTGAATTTCTTAAACGGCCTCCGACTCTGACGAGTCCGTCTTTGAGGAACGGTTTTAGGTGTCTAAAGGTAGGACTACAATCTTTGCCTTTCTTCTTTTCGGGTGCTTCAGACTCCGAAGAGGGATTGAAGGGAACGACAGGCCACCGTCAGACATCCAAGTGAGCCCACGGAGGACCACTGAACCAAAGCGGATGGTCAATAATTTGAGAAGGTGTGAGTCCACGTGACAGACAATCTGCGGGATTTTCCGTACCGGACACGTGATACAAGTTTTGTGGAGATAGGTCGTTTTGTATTTTCGACACTCTGTTGGCCACAAAGGTGTTCCACCGATGGGGCGACGAATGTACCCAACAGAGAGCGACTGTCGAATCCGAAAATGCGAATATATTACGAAAAACAATGCGGTTTTGACAAGCAACTACTACATTTTATATTAGTTGAGCTAGCACAAGAATAGCACATAGCTCAAGACGAGCGAGAGAAACGACCTTCTTAGGAGACACCTTAGACTTAGCGGTTAACAACTTAACTATATTGCCATCGCTATTTTGGACGTGGAAGTAAATCACTCCCCCGTATGCCTTCCCACTGGCGTCCGCGAAAGCCAAGATAGTGACCACACTATCGGCGACGATACCAACGTGACGTGGGATTTTTATATTACCGAGCAAAGGAAGCTCTTCCTTGAAGCGAGTCCACAGCCTCACTATATTTTCAGGTGGGGTATCATCCCAGTCACAATCGCACAGCCAAAGCTGTTTGATCAGAAGTTTGGCGTACAGGACGACAGGCGCGACAAATCCCATGACGTCCCATATTTTAGCGACACACGACAATATTGTACGCTTAGTACAATTCTCAAAGGGGGTACAAATTTTCATGCCGAAGTGGTCCGACGTTGGCGACCAACACAAGCCCAGTACCTTATGTTGGTCGGACTCGTCGAATTCTTTGACAGCTGGCAGGCGATGCGAAGGCGGAATCGAATCCAAGACGACTTGGGAGTTACTGGTTCATTTAACTAATTCAAATTGACCAGCTTTCATGAGACCTATCATTTCCGAAGCGGTGGAAATGCCCTGGTCTTCCGTGAGAACGGAATGGACAAAATCGTCCATATACAAACCTGCAGCGACAATATTTTTTGCCTGAGGGTAAGAGTCACCCTCATCCTCTGCCAGCTGCTTGATAGTTCGCGCGCTGCGCGAATCACGGTAGCCGAATGAAAGGGGCTAGACTTGAGCCCAAAAACGACACGATTAAATTCATAAACCTGTAAAGGTTCTTGCGGGGAAAAGCGATACAAAATACGTTGGAAACGCCGATCAGATTCTCGGACTCCAATGCTGAGAAACATTTGACGAATGTCTGCGGAAAGAGCGATCGAAAACAAACGAAAACCAATAATAATATTAAAGAGATTCCCTTGTAGGTTTTGCCCACCATACAAGAGATCATTTAGCGAAACGCGGGTTTTACAACTACCATCGAGAACGATACGAAGTTTGGTTGTGACCTTATCATCTCGGATCACACCATGATGCGGAATAAAATATGAAATTTCTGAAGAATCAGAATTTGTAGGTGAAATATAATCCTTTCCTAAATACTTGTGGATGACACTGTCGTACGCGACCTTTAATTGTGGAGAAGCTTGCATCTTCCTTTCCAAGCAGTAAAGCCGACGTTCACTTGCTTGACGCGAGTTACCAAGGGATTCGACATCACCCTTGAAAGCTAAAGCAACCACGTACCGTCCTTCACTATCCCGAGTGGTAGTGCGGTTGTAAAACTCCTCACACAATTTGTCATCCGAGCTGAGCAGCGGGGGGACGTCTACTTCCTCCAATTCCCAGAACTTTCGGATCGCAGAGTCCAACGGATCAGCGGTACAACAATATGAAACGGTCGTGTTGCTGTCAACACGTACCGGGGCATCACCTACAATAACATAGCCAAGGACAGTTTCCAATGCGAGAGGCGAGAAGTGTGGGGCTTGTCCTGGCACCTTGTTCGACAAGAGTAAATGCGGGAAAATCGAAGCACCGATCAATACTTGAATCGGGCCTGGAGAAAAATATGTATCGTCTGCCAACGGTAAATTTTTGAGATTAGACAAAAGAGAGGCGTCGACCGTGGCAGTTGGCAAACGTTCGGTAATTGTATCTACTACCAAAGACTCGATATTATAATTTATGTTGCGGTTGAAACGAGAATGAAATTTAATTTTTACGGAACCCTGAATTGTTTTACTCGAACCTCCTATTCCCTTTACGGTAGAACAGGCAGGTCGATTATTTATGTTCAAACCTAAGCGTTGACAACATTCGCGAGTTATAAAATTACTTTGAGAAGCGCTGTCTAACAATGCCCTGAAACTATGTTCAATTCCGCGAGAATCCATGATAATGATACGTGCGGTTGCTATGAGTACCGTGGTAAGAGGTCGAATCATGTGGCTACACCCACCATGATTATCGGATAATGAACACAACGCTATGTCAGTGTGTGTGTGAAGAGTGGATGAGTCACTGGGCGCGTTAGATACAGAGGTCGGCCGGGAGCGGGTTTGACTTCCAAAGCACAAGAGAGTGTGATGTTTGTGGTTACATTTCCTACATGTAGATGTTGACCCACACGCAGAAACACGATGACCACTACTAAGGCAATTTATACATAAATTGTTAGACTTAATGAATTTAAAACGTTGATCTGGGTTATAACTATTAAAAACCCTACATTTATAAATGTAATTATGATGCTCATTGCATAGATTACACGCGGCGGACTCGGAACCAGATGTACTCGCGTAAGCCTGTGTAGGTTTTGTAGATTTACGATCGGATCCTCTGTTGCTGACGACTCGAGCAACAGGAGATGACGTACGTTCTAATACCTTTATATGATCACGAACAAAAATAACTAAATCAGAAAAAGATGGAATTTCGGAATTATTCTATCTTAATTGATGATTAGATTCGAAAGTACGCGCAGTGTCTGGATCAAGTTTTTTAAGAGCGATATGCAACAAAATAAAATCAGATAGGTCATTGACCTTTGTGTTTTTTAACGCGGCTACAGACGATGCGAATTTATCGAGAAAAGATTCTAAACTACTAGGGGTTCCTGACGAAATAGATTTAAATTCAAATAATTGGTCTAGGTATGAAGTCGCTGATTGACGCTTATCTTCATACCGTTTACAAAGTAAATCAAAAATAAGAGGGTAGTTGTCAGCGGTTGGAGATATGCCGGCGCAAACAGAGCGCGCCTTGGCGGTCAACTTTCCTATTAAATAATATAACCTCTCACTGTCTGTCAGAGAAACAATAATGTTTCTCTGACAGACAGTGAGAGGTGTACGGCGTTGCGATAACTAGCGATAAATAGAGGCCAATTTTTAATATCTCCGTTAAATTCGGGTATTTCGATAGGAGGCAATCGAGGTGACCTTTGAACTCGTTTTACTCGGCCTAATAGGTCTTCGAACGAAGAAAGCGCCTGATAGTTGATGACGTAATCAGGATTTAATTTAAGCTCATGATCAACAATATCATCCAACACACTTTCAAAATCTGCCGCATTGAATCTACTGTTTTAACGTCACAGAGGAAGGATTCCTTATTGAATTCTTCCGAATCGATATGTTTTAAAGTATCACAGATACTTTGCATGCGGGAAAAAATGCGGTCCCGCTTAGAAACGAGTCGCCTGAGCGTTAAGTCAATGGGAATGTTAGCGATTTATGAAACACGAAATAATTAAGAAAGGAAATAATATAAGAAAGAATTAATATTAACTGATAGTTTTGTTAACTAACTAACCTGGCCGGGCAGTCGATGCGCACACGTGCTCTGTGACCTACTTGACCGAACCGGTTTTCGAACAAATTGAAACTTATTTAAATAAGTGAACCAACGCGACTATTACGACAAAGCGGAATATCTGCTAGTACTAATTAGAAAGAAAGAAGAAAGAAAGAAAAAATATTTATTTGTCGCAGGGACATGACGTGCATCATACAGAATAACAAAAAAAAAATACAATAAACATAGGTAGGTACAACGCATAACAAATATTTATAATTTGAACTGGACGGGACAAAAAAAAGAAATACGTTAACATCTTGCACGTCCTGACTGCGACAAGCAGGTTACCACTCAGCATGATGCTGTACTATGGGGAGCCCACAGCACAGCGCTGGTTTTCAGTGGTCACCCGGGAAAAAAAAAAAAAGAACACGTACGGAAGCCAAGACAGATATACAAATATTTTTAACATTAATAGGGAAATAAAATAAATAGTACTCGGGTTATAATATAAAACAATTGTCTATAAGAATTATAATAAACACTACAAAAAAATATATAACTATGTGTGCAGGCTTAACAAAATAAACATAAATACATAATGACGACACGGTCTATTTTTTTCTCGCTCCCACCCTTGCGTCGCTTCGCCTGCGCGCGCGCTGCTGTTCAAACGACTTCGTCCTACCCCACATTTCTCCTCTGCGCCTGTTAGCGCGATGACGCAGTACCTTGCGTCATAAAGGTGGTGCGGTGTCGCACGAGTCTTTTGTGCTCACGCGACGCGTCTCACGTGATTAGTTACTAGGGCGTTGCCGATGGCTACCTTGCTAACAAGTAACGTGTTTTCCTGGAAAACGTAATGCCGTCTCGAGTCGCTTGGATAGATATGCCTTGCCGATAGATGATAAACCTTATGCGAGTATTTATTTATAATGTATTTGCTGTTCATACTTTTGTTTTTCTAAAAGGACTTTTTTCAAATGTAATTTAAAATTTTCTTTTGTTTTTAGGGATCTTATGGGAGGTGGCACATCATTCCAGCAGCGAGTGGTGGCATACTTGAAACATCCCCTGAAGGCTGTGGTCTTATGTCGAGGCATCGAGAGCGGATTGGCCGTGGAACGAGCAGAGTAGCTGTAGTGCTCGTGCCTCCAGCTAACTTTACTGAACAGATATTCCGGTTTGTGTGTTTTTATGATACCGAACATCAAAACTGATAAGTGTAGTTTCCGTCGTGCAGCCATTTTTAGGATGTTATGTTCGTTTAGATACGGTGTGATGTGATGCCTCCGGGGTATGTTTAAGCAGTAACGAGCACATGCATTTTGTACTCGTTGTATTAAACGTTCAGTACGTGAAAGAATGCATGGCCCGTAAACAGTGTCGCAATAATTTAGTTTGGATAGTACTAGGCTATCCACCAATCGCTTCCTCACTGCGACACTAAGGAAATCTCTTACTCTGTACAGAACCTTTAATCTGTAAAAACAGTTTTTTACTACGCCATTTACATGCTCCTCAAAACGTAGTTCCGGATCAGTAATCAGCCCTAGGTTACAAACGATTTCTACTTTTTGTATACTTTCACCCATTATTTTTACATCAGGTTTAGCAGAAAGAATTGTTATAATTTGATTTCTGCTCCCCATGACCATGAACTTAGATTTTTGAGGGTTCAGTACTAGAGAATTGTCCCTAGACCACATAGCAATTCTATCAAGCTCCTCATTGAGGGTACGTACGGCGGCTGCAGTGTTACTGGCGTTAAATGAGCGTCATCCGCGTAAACATGATACTTGCAGTTCTTTATGCATGTCGTTACTAGCTAGGATAACGACACGAAACGAATACGATAGAAATTATGCGGTGTATGAAACTACGCGGTGATGAGCGAAATACGAAACGACAGGGACGATACGATACGATAGAATTGGTAAATGATTGCGGTGTTGAGCGAAATATAAACGATGCTACTTAAGCTAATGCGGAGTTTACGAGATTTTAACGAAATACCTACTAACTTGCCTCGTGGCGAAGTATTTGGTACAAATACGCGGGTTTAACGAAACGAACTACCTAGGATGTCCTAGGGAATGGCTGACACTGATTTTACGACACTTATTCGGCTGAAGGACCAAATGTTTGCGCTGGTTTTTTGCTAATAATTCAAATAACTAGAAATTGGCACAGATCAAAGATGGGGGAATTGCATATTGATTTGGAACATTAAGAAAATGAACAGTACGCTTATAAGGAAGGGTTGCACATACCTCGATTCCCCGGAGCAGCTTCCTGGAGCGTGGCACATAACACGGAGACCAACGAAAACGAGAAGAACACACCAATTTCACCACTTTTTATTAATATATCGAGAGCATGTGTTATCGCGATGGATTATGGTCAGCCATTGCGGGTTTGCATAGACAACGGAGGTTTTGTGCAGGAATGATTTAGAGGTAGGGATTACCCGTGCCAATCAACTAACTAATTTGTCTATGTATCCGCGCAACCATAGCCTATATGTTGCCCAGACTTAATACCTATACAACAAAAAAAAAACTTTCAAATCCGTCTAGTAGTTCCGAAGATTAGCGTGTACAAACAAACAGACAGATTATTTTTTTTGGATTCGTACTCTATTACTGTTTCTAAACCCCCCTCAATTTTTTTTTTTGAATAGATTCAATGTACAGACACAGTTTTTTTACTGTCTTATTATATGTATAGATGTATAAGCTTTTATTCGGATTGTGGAGAAAGTAATTTAGTATACCTGTCGTGGTGCTAATCTGCCCTCTAGAATATTTATCATAGACTGCTGTAGTTCAGAAGGGTTGTCTCTCAGTATTCTGTCACTTTGTCTACGTAGAATAGAAGACCCACATAAAAGACACACATTAGTGTGGCCTTGTTGGCTTGGTCCAGCTTGTTGGTTATCACTGCTTGAAACTTCTTGTTGCAACTCATGATTGACACTAAACATCGCAAGATCTCTGCATGCTTCGCAAACATAGTCATCTTCAGTAATCTGAAATCAATTGAAAATATTGTTATCTGGAATTGATCCCTATCAAAGCCTTCTAATAACACTGAACCAATATTATTGTATCTCTCTTGTATTCATAAAAATGGCCAGTTCTATGTGTCAACATATAATATAAATACAAATTAAAGTCAAAAATATAAATGTGTTATGTATCTAAAAAATGAAAAGTAATAATACAGGTACATAACTAAGAATAGCTACTTACGATTCGGGAATGTACCCAGCTATAAGGAGCGGCACGAAACTTTAGCGCTGACCGTTATTGCGCAGAAGTAAAAATTAAGGTACCTGAGGGGGGCTAGCGGGATGAAGGGCGAGCGTGCGTAGCGCCGATTGGCTCTCCAGTCGCATTCTGTTCCCCGCGCCGATATGACGCTCCGCGCACATCCCGTGTACAGTCGCATCATTAATTGTATTGTTATTGCTGTTAATTTTTGTTGTTGTTTTTTGTTTAGTTTGAATTTGTTCGTTAAATATAGTTTTTTTAAGTTTGTTTGTGACTTTAAAGTGAATATGCCTAATACCGTTTTCAAAAGACAGGCAAGGAAAATGGTTTATGACGTGAATTGTTTTTTAAAAGGGAATCTAACGAATTAATTGATTCTTTGAAACAAATTAAAAATGAGATTAACGAAGCTACAAATATTTTACTCAGTCTTTCGAACAGCAGCACTGTACATTTGAGCCAAATAAAACAAACTGCCGAAATTATTAAGGCGGGAAACATTAAATTAAATGGCGATCAGCGATTTAGGGAAAATCCAAAAAAGGACAGCAGAGTCTACTAAAACGTCAATTGCAACGGTAAGGAACATCTCCAATCAAGCCAATAGTTCTGATTTGATCACAGTGTTCAGAACGCCTGGCAAAAAACGTTCCAGAACAAAACCGGTCATAAATATTGATAACTTCGATCAAGGAGTAATAAAGAGGTGCATTCAGAACTTTCACAACACAAATAATGAACTTCCTACCGTCGGAAAGCTTAAAAGGAAGCTAGAGGAAGACATTAATTTCAAAGGCTCAGAACGAAGTCTTCGGCGAATAATTAAGAGTTTGGGATTTCGGTGGAAAAACACCGAAAACAACCGGAAAGTACTGATTGAGACTTCAAATATACGTTTGAAACGTATCTAATATTTACGTAAAATAAAGCAATGTCGTCTAGAGGGAAGGCCTATTGTTTATACAGACGAATCTACGTAGATTCATCGCACTCGTCTTCAAAAGCCTGGACCGATGGTACTACTAAGGGCCTAAAAAAACCTGTTTTAAAAGGACAGCGGGTTGTCATAGTCCACGCCGGGTCTGAAACTGGGTTTATACCCATGCGTTGCTGACTTTTAAAGCTGGTACCAAATCAGGCGACTACCACGACAACATGAATTTTGAGAATTATGAGAAATGGCTCCGAACTCAGTTAATGCCCAACTTACCACCCAATTCCGTCGTGGTAGTCGACAACGCGGCCTATCACAATAAACAGTGGGATCGCGCACCAATCTCTACTTCCAAAAAAGTTGA
Organism: Noctua pronuba; assembly: GCA_905220335.1. Classification (NCBI taxonomy): domain Eukaryota; kingdom Metazoa; phylum Arthropoda; class Insecta; order Lepidoptera; family Noctuidae; genus Noctua; species Noctua pronuba. The sequence continues at coordinate 8,262,175 of LR999892.1, forward strand.
CATGCAGGGTTGGCTAACTGAAAAAGGCATACAGTACGAGGAAACACTTTTGAAACCTCAGTTGTACAATTTAATGCGGGTTAACAAGGATAAATTTAAAACATTTTCGATTGATCGAATCCTAGCTGAACAAGGCCATCAAGTGCTCAGACTACCACCATACCACCCAGATCTAAATCCCATCGAAATGGCATGGTCCGATATTAAACAATATGTAGGCAGCAAAAATGTTAAATGGAGTGTTGCTAAATGTATAGAGCTGAATGTATAAAGGTGAAGGATATAGAAGAGCAATATGCAAAGAGTGATCATGTCGTGGATTTGGTAACAGAGGAATCCATTATTCACGTTAATGGAGACAGTTCAGACGATAGCATTAGTGAGTTTGGTGAAGATGACGCTGCTAGTGCCGACGAACGAAGGAGCCCTGAGCCCGGGCTGTCAATAAGTAAAAGGCCCTGTCAAGACACCATTGAAGGCGTGACACCATTGTCTGATTCAGATTAGGCTTAAATGTAAAATAAAAATTGTCAAATTGCCAAATAATGTTTTTATTTTTCTACTCCCCACAAAACTTGTTAAAAATTATATCTTAAGTACTTACTATAAATCTTCCACATTTCGTGCAGCGCTAGACCTACTATTTGGCATTACATTAAAATAATGTCATTAACGTTATTTAGCTAATAATTGTATTGCGTGCGCGACAGTACCCATGCGCAGCAATCCCCTCCGCGTATCGTTCGGCGCTAGACTTACGTGCCGCTACTTGTACACAGTAATGTAGTCACTCTAGTATCAAGTTCCAAGGCATAATATCGTCGTAGTGTATTGACGCATATATTACAGTTGATACACAGGATTCGTGTCGGTCTGCCACGACGACCTTCCATCTTAGCGGTTTCAAACACTAGTTCAATAGTAACTAATCCAAACAATTAGGCAAGATCGGTGTCCAGTAAAGAAAAAGCACAATGTCACACAGGGAAAATCTCGAGAGTCCTTAAACACGCACAGGGTCACACAGGGCAATATCACAGTCCATAAGCAGTCCGGGTCAAGTAAAAATTAAAGAAAACGGGAAAAACAATCGAAAACAAAACACAGAGCGCAAGAGTCAGTGATCGAGTAATTCGAGTATGGTATCAACCTCAGCAACCAATCAACAATCGTCAATAGCCAAGCTATTTTTTTTTTAGATTTGGGATACTAGTCTTTTTGCCAGTCATTTATTAAAAAAAAAAAAAAAAAAAAATCATTTATTTCAGGCATGATGCGCCCATACGGAAGCAAGTTTAAACAAATTACATAATTGAATTGAATTTCAGAAAATTAGAAAAATTACAGAATTATAGAAAAAAAAAATAACAATTGCATTTAAAATGATTAAAAATAAAATAAATAAAAATTAATGAAAAATTGTTAGCAGGAATATTGACAGTCGTATACAAATAAAAAATTAGCTTCATATATGGCTCTCAATATTCCATTGTCAGAATCATGTACTCGGCTCATAAAGGAGGCCCTCGCTTTCCGTAATACAGCATAGAAATCATCTACTCTGTTCTCCGCAAACATGCCGGACGCACTACACCTCCACGGTAGCCCAAATATACACCTAAATGCGTTGTTATATTGCACACGTAAGGTGTTGTAAGCGCGTTGTGTGTGCTTGTACCAGAGGTGGCCAGTATAAAGCGACCGACAGTACGCATTGAACAGAGTGACTTTAACTTGATTGGTACATTTAGCGAAACGCCGAGCAAGCATGTTACTTTTCGCTGCCAATATTCTCCTCTGTCTTTCCAAATCCTCATCGTCACGCAGTTTATCCGTTACGATATGACCGAGATATTTAAAACTCTTAACAACTTTTAGTTTGGTGCTACATAGTGATATATCAGGCGTAGGTAATGGACTGTTATCGTACCTAAATACCAACACTTCCGTTTTCTTAACGTTGTATTTGAGACCATGCTTACCAGCGTACACTTCACAAATGTTCAGTAGCTTTTGCAACGCCTTGACAGAGGGGCTGAGCAGGACCATATCGTCTGCGTAGCTGAGATTATTTACCGAGACATTATCAATAGAACAGCCGACCCCGGCTCTGCTCAGCTCCTCTATCAAGTCGTTAACATATAAATTAAATATTGTAGGGGATGTCGAACCACCCTGTCTCACCCCGGAATTGAGGGTGTATTCACCGGATATACTTTCTCCCCACTTTACAACGTTTGTTTGACCCTCGTACCAATATTTCATGATATTAATCACTTCAGGTGGTATACCTGCATTGTACATCTTATTCCAGAGGACATTGTAATTTACAGAGTCAAAAGCACGACTTAAATCAAGAAAACAGGCATAAATATTTGTTTTTCTGTCCAAATAGTACTGGACAGTTTTCTTTAACGAGAATATGGCGGTATCAGTCGAAAGATTTGGACGAAAACCAAATTGTGCATTGTGTAACTTTATATTCTTCGATAGATGTGGGTACACTAACCTTTCGAATATTTTAGAAAACACAGTTGCTAATGAAATAGGTCTATAATTATTAACATCCGATATGTCACCTTTTTTATCTTTAACGAGTGGAATTACTACAGTTTTCATAAAACTTTTAGGTAATTAACCGTGCCTCAGAAATAACTCGTACAGCACAGATAGTTTCTCAGCTAGCTGAGGACCTCCTAGCACAATATGATCCAGCGTCAGACCATCATGCCCCGGCGACTTACCGCGTTTCATTCCACGCACACATTCCCACACCATATCAGGTGTTATAGCGACACTCAGCTGATTAACCGCCGGCGCACAACAGCCGACACCTGTATCACACGGCTCACCAACGAAACCTGTTTTAAATTGCGCAACAAACTCCTCCGCGATTTGTTTTGGCTCCTCAATTCCATTTACACTTAACGCGCGACTTGGTTTGTGCGATAACTTATTTGTTGATTTCCAAAATTGTTTAAAATCACGGGAGGCTCTTTGCTGCGCAATAACGTCATTAAAAGTAATTCATTTATTTTTTAAACGTGTTTTTACCTCCCTGCAAGGAACCCTTACACTTAAAAATAAACTGCATTGTTAATTCACTTACTCCATTTAATTATAAAAACAAAATAAAACTGATTATAAATCATTAATGCTGTACTTACTGTCACTTGGCAGAATAAATATAAAATGGCAACACTAAACGGTAATGAAAAAATCAAATAACTTTTCATTTAAAATATTTTTTTTATCCGGCCTGAACTAGATAATGTGATACTTTGAAAAAACGTAGAAAAATAATGGAACTTCCTTCGTATATAAGTCACGTTTAGACGCTCAAAGGACATCAACCACTTTGTATGGCGTTTGGGCTTGAACATGAACATAAAAATATTGCACTATTTTTGATTTTATTGAGTGGCTTACAGTACATAGAAAACATATATATAGGAAGTTTTGTATCAAATTGTTTAATATAATAATAAAAAATAAAACTTCAACACTTTAAAGTAAATCAATTTATTTGTAAAATTATTCATTTTCATACCTGGCCCAGCTTAAATACCATATCACAGACATGATGTGAGCGCAGCAACCTACAGTCCTTCGGCCGACTATGCAATTGCAGCAATAATGCTTAATAGCTTGTATGCCTTGATTGTGATCTTCATATAATATATCGATACCTTAATTGGCAAACCAGCTAACTCCTTATGAGCAAATTTTTCAAGAGACACTTAAAACTCTATTATAATTTTTGTAAACTACTTATAAAGAAATCTAAAATCCCGTTGGTAGATATTAACCTAAATTCTTATTTTTTATACTGTCAGATCTTTTAAAAAAAATATTTACAAAACTACAGCGTTTTTCGGAGTTATCTGTTTTCCTTTCCTGTAAAACTATGAGATACTGGAGTTGGCTGCATAGCTCTATAAAGGTTTATTAAAAAAAAAAGATAGTTTTTTGTTTAAATTTTAATCAGAAAAGGTAATTACTTAATGTAATAATTATCAAATATTTAATGATATAATCAAAGAATGTCAAAGATAGGTAGGTATAATATTTTAGGCTTCATGAGGAAGGTTGTCATAATAATTTTGGTAATCTCTTGGCATTGAGTTCTTTAGTTGCAGTAAATCTAAGAACTTTTTTTTTGTAATTTTCCTGCGTTCGTTGTATAAGTTGGGTAAATTATGAAAAGGAATGTTGTTAATCCGACCATTCCTGCGTTGACTGAGTAATTGGTATTCTTCGGTGAATTTAAGTTTATAAAATATTTCTCCAGGGGGTGTATACTTAAGAGCTCTTATGTCGGTAACCTGAAACATGGAAATATTATTTAAAGTACCATCCAGTATATTAGTCTTAATAACAAATTTAATGTGTAATTTAATAGTAGTTTATGTACCTTCGGGTCTCCCTTCATCTTTCCTGGCCTTATGGAGTTGTAAAATTGCAAATTTTTAAAATTCTTGAAATAAGAATAGCTTAAGTATTCAACAGTATAAGGTTTTGATTTTTTTGCATTCTTGCAAATAGAAATGTACTCAGCTGGAACGTTTATAACTTGATTTCATCTTTTATCCGTTACAGATGTCACACAAATCTTTCTTAGGTTTAAATAAAGCTATTTTTTGTACGGTTAGAGTGTTTGTAAAAGTCGCAATAGATAGTGCTTTTACATTTTTTGTCTGACAATAATCTGTATACATTTTACAAAGCTGCTGTTTGGATGTTATGTCTGATTGTATGTATTTCTGGGTTGTCCTTTTCCTACAGTAGTGTGAAGGCATTTTGGATAACTCATCTAAAAAGTCTTGTAATTTTTTTATTTCTTGGTCAAAGGGCTTTCTGGGAGTAGTTCTTGGTAATTGTTCATCATTAGTCATTCCAGCAGCATCAACCTTCCAACCCCAGATACTAGATTTACCAATAGAAAAAGTATTTAAAAATAACGTCTTACAGACTCTAATCATATCCTCACCTTTTTTTAGGTGGTAAATAAAAGTATTGACTCTTTTAGATTTTTGAGGGTCTTTCCTATCTCTTTGCCTATTAGTATGCACAATTTTTACTAAATTATCAACTTAAACTCGTTTTTCAGCCCAAGTCATATTCCAAAATTTATCAAATAACATTTTTCTGTCATCTTCAGATATAATATGACACCGAATAACACTATTCCTCTTTTCCTTGCAACTACAGCGGGGCTTCAACTCCTTTTTTGGTTTCATTATATTTCTTTGCCACTCTCCATCTACTTTTTTCTTACCGCAGTATTGTTTACCATTTTCTCTATTCTTTTTATTAACTTCAATTGCCCATTCTTCCTTATTTACTTGAAACCTTTTCTTTCTTTTTGCAATGGGCTCATCTGATTCCGAATCACTGTAATTGACTAATTTATTAATTAATTCAAGATAGACAGTTGGGATTTGAGGTGTAGTTTCATGAGTTGGTAGTTCTTCCTGTGTCAAAGGTACGACCAAATCGTCATCCGATTTATCATTACTTGAAGAGGGATACGCATAAGTGGGTTCAAAACTATTAGGTGCATTTTCAGAATCGTAGTTATGTGATTGTGTTAGGTGAGGAGATAGCAAACTTGAACTGAAATGTTCTATTTCAAGCGGAAATATGTCTTCAATAACCACATTTTCGACTATTTCATACGTCTGCGTATTAGAACATCTTTGGTTACTAAAACTCTTATTGACAATCAATTCAGGGCTAAATGCGTCATCCACACCAGGCTGTTCATTTTCAATACAATCAATGTAGCCATTATCAAAGAAAGTCGAAGAAGCAGAATTAGAAGCTGTGCTATCATGCCCAACCATAGCATCGTAGGGTTTTGGAAATTGGTTATTAATAAACAAAACAGAGTCAGGGTTATTGGTTTGATCAAGATCATCTGTTCATTTTGTATGCTTATTTGCAATATTTTTTTAGCGCGTGAGTTGGAAATCTGCATGCAAAACAAAAGAAACCATCACCATAAGCACAAAAAATAGCCAAAAGAAAAAAAGAAACTTTTTACTTGAAAATTATATAAAAAATCATTAATTTAATACTCAAAATAAAAGTATAAAATTCATGACAAAATAATTTAACTTTAAATAAAAAATAATTTCCACAGACAAAAATGGATAACTCCCAAAACTAGTGTAAAAAAGTAAAAAGCAAACCGGCTAACTCCAAACCAAAATTAAAACTAAAAAATATCAAATGAATTATCGTTTTGTGAAAAAGTAAATAAATTTATATATACCATACCTTGTATTAATGTGCAACTGTTTTTGAACTCTCCTTCTTGTTTTAACGGGTCTAAACAATTTTCTAATAATCAACGCGGAGCGGCAACCACACACGACTCGAACGCCATACAAAATGGCCGACTTAGTGGAGTTAGCTTTCAAAATCGTAACGTTTCTTTCTACGTGGAGTTGGCTGATTTTCGAATAGCGATTTATGGAGAGAATTATGATTATATCGGAGTTGTCGTTTTTGTAAATAAAGCCGTATTTTTGTTGCATACTATCTAAACAAAAAAAAAAAGATATATACAAAATATATTTTACGGCCTATATGTCGGCTTTGTATTTTCCCTGCCAATAATGTGCAATTCTCGACCGAAGGAAATCCTTGTAAAAGGTCACTGGCTCTATCGATGCACACTTCAATAGTATAGGAACCATCATTTCTTATGTGCTCCCCATACTAAGACTTTGCCTGTTTAATCTGATATGTTCCACATGCTAATAACACAAGTTCATCAAATGTTAATCTAGGAAATTCAACAATTTCAATAGTAGCGTTTAAGTTGAAGAATTGTGTCCGTCCGCGTTTCATTTACCAGATTTACAATTTGTCCTGCATCTGGTCTATCTGATACCCTTTGGTGGAACATGTTTATCAATGCGGCAGCTATTTCAAAATCTGTCATAGCATGAGTGGATGCAGTATTGAAAAATTCACTCCTAAATATTTTATAGGACATTTTAAAAATCCCATTTACTGCTTCGACAATCCACCTGCACATTGTGACCGTTCTTGACTTATTAGCTGCCGCTGTTGATAATTGAGTTTCACCTTGTTGTAGGGATAAAGGAAAGTGAACAGTATAGTTGCACTGTTGTAGTGGGCAACGGGGCACAATTCCTGAAACCCCTATCCAGCAAAAAAACATCCCCAGGTTGAAAATACCTTCGTAAAGTATTGTTTTCATTATTAAATTCATTAATCATGATATCTGCATCCGATGTTGTTGCTGGATAGGGACCAAGTACATCTATCACTCACTCAGCGGACATACAGCGACCTACGCGTTCAATATAATAATGCACTGAGAGTACTGCTACGGCTGCCGTGGCGTTGTAGTGCGTCGGGGATGTTTGCAGATAATAATATTGATGGTTTTGCCGCCATTATTAGGAGTAGATGTGCATATAGAGGTGTTATAGCGTGTGTGTTGGGTAGGCAGGAGTTTAAGTAAAAGTCACCCGTAGTACCTACTCACAGTTATATTGGGGCGAAGCTCTTATGATTTAGGCTATTCGTATAGTAATCATCCTTGTAAAAATGATTTTTTTTTAATGTGCAATAAAGACTTTAAAATAATGATCGGGTTGGGTTTAGAATCGCGTCCTCTGAATTCGAGGATTCTGTCACTGTGGGGGGGTCAAGGGGGTTTATCTGAAGCGCCCCCATGCGATTTTAGCTGCCGGAAATATTTAAAATTATTTTCTAAAAATATTGGTAAATCACTAACTAAACGTGAAACAGAATGAATATTTAACTAAAGTCTAACGTTTTTGACGTTAAATCTGTCAAAATCATCTCAAAATGCGTAATAAATATTATTATGAATAAATATAATATGATTTTGAATGAAATATCGAAAAGACACTTTTTTTAAAATGGTGGAAGCTATAAATTATGTTTATAAATTAAAGTGTGTTTCGTGTTTCATTGAGTGCAAGAGCGAGCGAAGCGAGCTCGGGACCTGGGGCACCCCGACTCGGACAGGTTAGGTTAGAAGGGGATGGCGGGGTCGAGTAAGCGAGCGAAGCGAGCGATTAGACCCCGCCATCCCCTTCTTTCTTCTTTTTTTGTAAACCATTCAGAAGTAGGAGCCCCGCGAAGCGGGGCTCCGGCGACCGGGCTTCCCTCGACTTTGCCACGTTGACTGGCAACAACTAACTCAACTCTCTCCCCTGTAAATCAGGTTTATAATGTCAAAAATTTAATTAAAAAATTAAGCAAACATAACACCAAATTAAGTTTTTAAAAATTCATAAAAAAAAACTATTCGCCTCCGGCAGGGGGGGGAAATGGGGGGTGACACTACAACTCCCTCCCCTCCCCCTCCCACCTCCCATACCTCCCAATTCGGAGGACGCGATTCTAAACCTTACCCGTCTTCTCCTGTGAGTGATTTCAACACCACAATTTATACAATGCATAGATTCACTAGGCAAAATCGGGAAGTCCATATTCATGCGCGGGTCGTCATATAAAACGGGTTCATTATCCGAAGAAATGCCAGGGTAAACGTTTAAAGCGGATTCTGAGTCCAAGAGTGAGCCGGGGTCGTTAGGTAAAAAATCATCAGAATCCATTTTGAAAAGCGTAAGTCGTCAAAAATATCCAAAGTCAAAATAATATTCACAATAGTATACGAACAAGAGCACGGACACAGAGCGAAATACATTGACATTGGATCACCAATCGGTTCTGGATCGGGGTTGCCAGTTCTCTGCACTAGGAATCAGTTATCGATTTCAAATCGATTTTTAACACTTCAAAAAAAAAATGTTGTTCTACATAATAGTAGATTATACAACAAGTGAAAAAAAAGGGAATTTAATTCGAGGGACCAAGTTGGATCCCGAGAGCAGCGAAGGATTCTAGAGTAGAATCCCGAGCGTAGCAAGGGATTCTAGAGTAGAATCTTGAGCGGAGTGAGGGATACAAGAACCGAGATCAATTTTTTTTTCCCGAGTTGTGTACTCTTCTTTTTACCATTGACTGCGAGAAAATAAATAGAAGTATAGTATTTATAGTTCTCGTGGGTTAATAATAACAGCCACTCGGGTCGATCTTCAAGGTTAAGCTTACCAAGGTCGGTCTGTGGATGGGTGACCACTAATTATTTACATACCGAGTTTCCTCCGTGCCTCGGAAAGTATGTAAAGCCGTTGGGCCGAGAGTCATTTGAAGTTCTTTGATAGTGGTTACAGGAAGTCAGTAGCCCGGAAGTCTGACAACCAGTCTTACCAAGGGGTACCGTATAACGCACCCAGCAGGTCAGAACTAACTGGGTTGAGTTCTGGGTTAGATAGGCAGTCGCTCCATGTAAAATACTGATATTCAGCTGCATCCGATTAGACTGGAAGCCGACCCCAATAAAGTTGGGATAAGTCTAGGCAGATGAGTCTTTCTTACGTTTTATTAAATAATAAGAGAACAAAGGATTAAATACAAACATTAAAAATGTATATTGAAATTAAAACAATTTTTGAAATTCAGACTTGTCGGCACGTTTTATTTATTTTTTGTTCATAATTCGTGCTTGTTCCAAATTCAAAAAGTCTTTATTCACTCAGTGAGTAAAAGAGCGTTTTATTCACTGTTATTGATGAATAAAATGCCCTTTTTCGAGTGGCAATGGTAAAAACTATATTTTTTTATTTGTGTGAGGTTAAGATGATGATGATGCTAATGATGAATATTCCAACAGCTAGATAAAGCTCGGTCTTCCATCAAACATTTTAATGTTTTGAAGCTCTCGAATTGAAACATCGAATATCGATGTTATTTTTTTGAGTTTTTATTTTGGCAACCCTAACTCAATGCATCCCGCATGTTGCACAACAAAGCAACTGTCACCATACACAACCAATAATCAATTAAAAATCTTTTTTATTCGTTTTTAATATCATTTAGTTTGACACTCCCAAAAGAAACCAATGTTTATTAAATATTATTACTAAATTATTTATGAATTTCTTTTTTCCCAATACAGCTGTTCACCTGTTAGCCCATTTTGGTTGATGTCCTTTAACTCAGCTAAAAGGAGATTGCCCATGGACAGTACTCTTGATAAATGACTTGTGTCTCAAAACCTTAAACGGCATGAAATATCTAAAATAAAAAAATATTTTTTAAAGACTTAATGATTATTTATAATGGGATAGTTTTTTGAACATTAATTAGTACTTTTAAGTTTCCGACTATAAAGTACGCCATTTTTTACTATTACCTGTCATTCTAGGGATGTCAATTTATTATATGGCAGGTAAAGTTGTGCGCCGCTGCACAGTGTGTTGTTTATTACTAAGACAGGACTTTTTGTGTTGTGATTATGGCGAGTTAAAAATTAAGGGACTGGGTTTCATTTTACCTGATATTCTTATAGTTATAACTTATGTATATTTTATATTGTAAGTATAAGTTACAATGACCGATAGAAAAACGTCTAAATATTAGGTGTATGGTGTATACCCTACATATTTAAACTTTTAATATATAATATAATACAGGGTGTAAACGGACCCTTCACCAAGCCGTCAACCAAGCATTCTGTACATCAAACTAAGTAACTTTATGCAAATTTTTTTGCTGGGAAACGATTTTTTTTTTGGGTTGAAAAATCACGTTTTACGGTAGAACTCAATGTAACGCACTCAGAACATCGTGCTGATGGATGGATTGAATATTGCGAGGGTCTTGGAGGTGTTTCAAGTAAAAATCTTACTTTAAAAACATGTATTTAAAAAAAAACTCGTGAAAAAGTTGGAACTTTGACCCCCAATATCTCCGTAACTAGAAGGTTCCCAGGTATGGTCTAGAACAAAAAAATGATCGCAATGACGAGGAGAACAAGTGCCTTTCGACTTCGTTAAGGGTCTTTTTACACCCTTTATATACACGCTTAAATTTTGATCGTTTTAATCCCTTGGACCGGTGGTTTAACTTACAAAATACAATTCATCAAAAGCGTGCACAGCACTGTATCCCTTAAAAAAAAAAAAATTAAGTGATAACGTAATACTCGCAAAATGAATCAATTCAGTAGTAGCCCCACGAGCTAGTTGCCTACGCGTGCGTCGCGTCGTCCTACCTACAAGTTAGGTTATTGACTCGCTCAGCTGATGTTCGCGTTAACAAATTAAATGATTCCAAATCTTCCTTCATACTTTTACGGGCTTAAGACCGTCATAATCGTAATCGTGCCGTTATGGCGAATTTAAAAATGTGGAATCAAAATTATTTATAATGATTTAAAATAAGTTCTGTTACATACCTAAATCACCTTTGATTTATTTAATACTAAGGGACACTTCGCGGTACGTAATAATTGTTCGCGCACTTGATGACTACACTCACTAATCACGTGTGTCAAAAATGATCATTTCGTTGATTAAATAGTCCTACACGCGTAAAAGTCGATTCGTCCGTCCACAGAATATTAACTTCGCGATTGTTTAATATCCACTGGCATGATTGCAAGTGGTTTGGTTCGCTGTAGAGACGACTTGCCGCTTGCGCATCAAAACCCCCGATCGCGTAAAATTGCACCATGGCAACGAACTCCAGGTTGGAGTACACGTAATTACGAGACGCCATTACTTTCGCGCGACAAGGATTATCGTAACAACAACACACCGATGACGCCTTAGAGAAACTGAATTGTTTACATGACGTAGTCCTGTGATGCCCTTAGCGCGCGGGGTGCGTGGGGCGCGCGGCTTTTGAATTGCCAATCAAATGGGGTTTGGGGGCGGGGCTTGGTCTAGGATTGGCTAATTTTTGTGAGTCCACGTTGACTGCGCTTACGCATAATAGTTGTTAGTACCGAATGCTGCCTACTTACGTTTCGCATCGTTTTTTCACTCATGCGAGAATTAATTCGAGTTTAAAAAAAAAAGTATTTTATTTTTTAATTTTATCTTCACAAATCGATAGTGTTTCATGGACCGGATCGATTCTCCGCGGGATTAAAACGATCAAAATTTAACAGTGTATATAAAGGGTGTAAAAAGACCTGTTCTAGACCATACCTGGGAATCTTCTATTTACGGAGATATTGGGTGTCAAAGTTTCAACTTTTTCACAAGTTTTTTTTGAAATACATGTTTTTAATGTTAGATTTTTACTTTAAATACCTCCACCACCCCCGTACTATTCAATTCATCAATCAGCACAATGTTTTGAGTGCGTTACATTGTGTTCTACCATAAAATGTGATTTTTCACCCTAAAAAAAAAGTCGTTTCCCAGCAATAATTTTTGCGTAAAGTTACTTAGTTTGATATACATAATGCTTGGTTGACGGTTTCGTGAAGGGTCCGTTTACACCCTGTATATATATCGACGGTTGAAAGGCTAATTGATATAAGCGACATTTTGTAAAACTTGCAGGTGGACTGATCAAAGTTATTTTTTTGGGAAAAAAAATCATAAAAAAACAACTATTTGACTGACTCTTATTTATTTATTACAGTTTATCCCTAATTAAGTAAGGAAGTTTTTTAAGTTATTACTGTTGAAAATTGTGTATTAATTTAGAAAATTTATGTTGGTTAGCCCAAAATGCATCAAAGGACATGTAATGAAATGGGCGTAAAATATTTTTTTTTTGAACAGCTATCATTTGTGGTTTTTCTGATAGAAAAAAATATTCAGAATATCCTTACAAAAACAAAAAAATATTAAAACCACCAATATTTAATAAATAAATATTTTATATCCAGATATTTTTTGTAACATAATATTATTTTTGCACACTGAAACACAAAGAAAAGAGGGTGAAATATCATTTTAGAGAAAATTATACACCTTAAAGTTATTTAAAATATTTTAAAACAATATTAGATGGCTTTATAATAAAACCAACGAATTTTCACCATAATTTGTATGTATGGCATTGATTCCTTTGCTTGCTAATGGAATCTATTAAAACCTTGTGTCAGTAAGGTAGTCACACTTGTCAGTTGTTTCATACCCTTTGTCTCATTGTCAAAAAGTTGCTATTTTTCCGTTTGATGAATATTTAGGTTTATTTTATTTGTAATTTCTACTTGACATTAATAAAATCATCATCTGAGAGGGGCTTATAAAGTTCTTGATGGTGTGTAATCCGCCAACCCGCACCAGGCCAGCGAGGTGGACTAAGGCTTAACCCTTCGCATTCTGAAAAGAGGCCCATGTCCAGCAAGCAGACAGTCGTCATCTTCCTGCCCTTGTCCAATTCTACTTGGGGTCGGCGCAACACACACAATTCATCCATCTTTTCTTTGGCCTTCCTCAACCTCTCCATCTATTAACATTTATATCCATCACTCTTTTAGTAACATGCGTTTCATCCCTCCTCATTACATGTGCATACCAAGTCAGACGGCTTCCTTTTAATTTTTCTGTAACAGGCGCAACTTACAAACTTCCTCTAATAAACTCGTTCCTTATCTTATCCATTCTTGTTACTCCACACATCCATCTCATTGAGATGATCTCAACATTCTCATCTCGGCAACATACAATCGTTTTTCATCCACCTTCTTCACAGCCCAGCATTCTGATCCATACAGTACGATAAGCCACAATAACGATAAGCACAGTAACGGGCTGAATTTATTTTTTAATAGCAAAATTGTATTAACGCAGAAACACTACTTACAATAAGAATAAATTATTTATATATACATGTATATATATATATATGATAAGGATAATGAATTTATATGTACCATCCTTATTTTCTCCTACAATTTGGGATTTGAAGTCGGTAAATTGGAGAATGACTACTGATGGTTATAAGTCTCCTCCAAGGCAGGAGTACACCAGACAGTCCAGATTGGATTGGACCTGTTAACCTTTTGTAAATAGTCGCTCCAGCAGGTTGGTATAAAAAAATGACTACGAAAATGACTATGAAAAATGTTCCCTTATTCCAACCTGCTAGACCTGATCTATACATATAATAAGACAGTAAAAAAACTGTGTCTGTACATTGAATAAATTAAAAAAAAAAAAAATTGAGGGGGGTTTAGAAAAAGTAATAGAGCACGAATCCAAAAAAAAAATTCTGTCTGTTTGTCTGTTTGTCTGTTTGTCTGTTTGTTTGTACACGCTAATCTTCGGAACTACTAGACGGATTTGAAAGATTTTTTTTTTGTTGTATAGGTATTAAGTCTGGGCAACATATAGGCTATAATTTATCTTGGAAACTTGAACACCTGATGCAGAACCGCAATAGAATAGCTAAACTATAAGAGATACAAAAATGGCACCATATCAAAAATTGTTCCACGTGATGAGCATTTTCTGCTGAGAGAATAAATTTGAAGATCTGGAACACCTGATGTGGAACTCCAAGAGTCCAGCTACACCATAACACATATATGAATGACGTTTTAGCAAAAAATGTTCAATCTGATGACCACTCTCTGTTGACTTATAAAATCGAAGATCTGGAACACCTGTTGTGGAACTCCAAGAGCCCAGCTACACCATAACACATATAGGAATGACGTTTTAGCAAAAATTGTTCAATCTGATGACCACTCTCTGTTGATTTATAAAAATCGAAGATCTGGAACACCTGTTGTGGAACTCCAAGAGCCCAGCTACACCATAACACATATAGGAATGACGTCTTAGCAAAAGTTGTTCGGTCTGATGGGCATTTCCTGTTGACTTATAAAAATCGGAGATCAGAAACATCTGATGTGGAAATCCAAGCTATCACTAATTTCACTGTATAATTATAAAATAACATAAGCTGGGAGTACCTCCACGCGGTGAAGGCGGTAACAGTTTAGGACTGATATTCGATGACGACGGTATATCATTGAAAATTTGACTCTACTGGACAAAACTCCTATTTACTTTTTATTTTATCGAATAAATATGCCTTCGGGCTTATGTTATTTGAGTGTTTTAGACTTTTTCCACTTATCTTCGTGACACGGTAGCCTACCCGGTAACGCAGGGGAGCAGTCACTTAGATTTTAATTGATCAGGTATCTTCACAATAAAACTATAACCATGCCTAGAAAGAGGTCAAACCTTTCCCAATGTTCCAAAGGAGCTAAAAGATTGAGGATCATAAGATCCCAAGAATCAACCGAAGAACGTCAGGAGAGACTTGATGCTGTTCGAGAACATCAGGCTGCAACTCGCTCCGTGGAAACCTCTTCCTCTCTTCTCTTCTCTTCCTCTTGGATAACGAAGCACGCCTGCGTTCTCAGCGTATTTACGCATCTACATCCAGGTCTCTAGAGAACTGTGAAAAATACGATGCGCGACTGACCGCTGATCGTGAACGTCATGCATTGTCTCGCGAATCGGAGACGTTCACGGATAGAGAATTACGCTTGAGTTCCAAGCGTATCTACACATCGACTTCTAGGTCTCTAGAGACAAGTGGGGAACGTGATGCGCGACTGACCGCTGATCGTGAACGTCACGCATTGTCTCGCGAGTCGGAGACGTTCACGGATAGAGAATTACGCTTGAGTTCCAAGCGTATCTACGCATCGACTTCTGACTTACAAAAATGAAAGATATGGAACGTCTCGAATCGTCTCGCGCATCCCGTTGTTTTCCCGTCCCCGGGCTCTTAGAATTCGACATCAGACGTTTCAGATCTTCGATTCTGACGACCCCGTTGTCGCTGGCATAAGCAACAGGATCCGCGTACGAAGTCGCGGGCAGAAGCTAGTAGTGAAATAAAAGTAAAGTATTTTAAGCTCATATTTTTTATTTGTATTTATTCTACCTCTTCATTTTCAACATCTTCCCTTACAATTATATTATCTAGAAACTGTGCAGGCGGTAATATGTTGTTTTGATGCCGAGCCCACCCAAGATACCATATGATTGTCATTACATGAGCACAGCTTCCGACAGTTCGCTTCCCTATAATACAGCTACAGTAATATTCACAAATTCTCTCCTCCCAATTATTTGATTCGGTTAACTTTATCAAGACATAAGTATAATATACTTTATTGCTTTGATGTCTTGACCTGATCCTACCTCTTAGTAATACTGTGTCATGTGATGACATTATGCCTGGGACATTTGTGATTTCTAAGTTTTCACTTATTTCAACCAAAAATGTCCCATTTGCACGAATATGCTCCCCATAATAAGATCTGGCTTGCTTTATTTGGTAAATTCCAAGACTGAACAAAACCAAGTCTGACATTTCCATTACAGGGAACATATTTATTTGTGGTAATTGGGCATCATTTATTCTTATAAAACTAGCTCAGCGTCTATTTAATTGATGCTCAAGCACATATTCACCTAAATAGTTCGGCATGTTTACTCTTTGCATTGCTCTATCTAAGATAGCTTGAGCATCAGAACGGTCGGTTATAAGCGGATGAAAATTGTTCAATATTGCTGCGCAAATTCTAAAATCGCTCATTAAGTTTTTTGATGCTACATTAAAATATTTATTTCTGAACATCTTGAAATCACGTTTAAACCGACCATTTACTACTTCAATTACCCATCTGCACAATGTTACAAGTCGAGATTTATTTGCTTTTATTGTGGACAATTGTGTTTCACCTACATCTAGAGTCTCTGGCTTGTATACTGAGAATCCTAATGAGGTCAGTAGTCCTATAGCATCCCGAAACCCTCTATCTAGCAAAAACACATCATTTTCTCTAAAATAATTTCTGAGAGCACCACTGGGTGCAAAAAGCTGGTTCATTATCTGGGCATCAGAAGTTGTTGCAGCATACGGACCATAAACATCTAAAATAAATCCATCTGTGGTTACCATTATAAATGGTTTCAATAGATTGGCATATTTATGTAAGCTATAGGTTTTTTTTTGGAATAAGTAGTTAGACGTCTTTTGCAAATAAATATATGTGCCATCAAAGATTACTATAGGATTACTTTCTTGCGTGCCAAAGAGACCCTGTGGAATCAAACGATTTCTACTGGACAAGCTTGCTCTTGGGATATTACTAATACCCAAATGTAAGGGTACATATGATTCCAATAAGCAACCACGGGCCTTCTTTACATACTGACAGACTGTATAAGTTGATAAACGAAACAAAGAGGCAATGCGTCGAAAAGGTTCTCCAGTCCTTATTTTGATTAAATACATACCAAGTCCTGTTTTAGGTTTTCTACATAAATTGGACAATTGAGGTATGCAAGATAATATTGCCAGAAAGTTCAAAACAGTCAAGCCTGTCCAGTATCGACAAGTAGTATTATTCATGTTTTCAACATTTTCAAAGTCTATGGTATTATTCACATCCCTCCGTAACAAGTCAAGCATTTCAGTAATATGCACCTGGTTGAATTCAGTTACAAATTCAAATTCAACAAGAAAGTCCCAATTGTATAAACTTAAATGTTCTTCACACACCCTAGCATTTTGAGTGATATACAGTTTCTGATGTGTGAGAATATTTTTCTTTAAAAACAATGGCACACGTTTCCTTTCCTGATTCATACAATCCGGAACAAAACAATGAGTAGTGGTATCTGGAGTCCGACTATAACCATCTAATGTAAGGCTTACAAGTGGTTCTCGCAGAATATTTTCAATGTCTGTGCTGGCAGAACTGAGAAGCTCCACTACAGAGCTCGATCCACTGATGAGTTGATTTGGTTCTTGCGGAATGTTCTCATTATCAATGCTTGCAGTATTTATGACGAATAATCCAGATCCACTTTCTACAGGTAGTGGTGGTTGCCGATGTGCCCTTAGCCAACAAGCATTACATGCCCGGGCGTTCGAAGGCATCTGCAATTGAAGGCACAATTCGTTTTAGTAATTATAATGTGGGTGAATAATTTTACAAACAGAAAAACTGAGTAGATCACCCAAGTTAAGCTTTAATTGCTGCTGAATTAACTTGATATCATTATGGTGTAGATTTTTAACTAATTTAGAGTTCTTTTAACTGTAATAATCTATACAACAAGCAGGTACACTTACTTCTAGAGGGCTGATTATATTGGCGGCATAAATCCATTCAGCATCACCATCATTTAGTTGATGAGATCGTCTCCCAGTTCTTCTGGCAATGGATATCCCACAACATACACAAATTGAATCATGACCAACTTGACGTTCACCTATATTGCCTTCATTCCTGTTATTTGATTCAAGAATCAATAGGCTTTTTTTTTTTTTTTTTTTTTTTTTTACCGATGGGAAATCATCAAATGACTTCTCCCGCTCTGGGTGGAGTGGGAGGGAGTGTCAGACTCTTACTGACTAAAACCCATCCATGTTCCTTCATTGCCCTTTGTGTTCCAGGGCCACGGTATCTCTTTCGAACAGTCCCGCAGCCCCGGCAGGCATCGGCCCTTGCGGGCCCCTTCCTGGTTGCTGACATCTCTTTGAGGCGCGCGTGGAACACGAACGCGCCGTCGACACGGCCTGTCGTCATAAGACGGACGGACGGTGAGCTAACCCATTACTCACCGTCCACAGGCCCGCGCCTACGGTGGCCGGGAGCCACCACGTGGCCCCCGACGCCCGGTGCGTCGCCCGCGGCGGCTGGGACGAGAGATTCTCTCCCTCTCACGTCCCGCCACCTCCTTCGCTAGCATGACTGCTTCGCAGAAGGAGGTGACGGCTTCCCATTCCCTCTGGCTCCGGACCATGGCCTGAACCAGGGCCGGGCGCGAGAGGTCGCCGCCGCCTATCGCCGTTACGAGGACACGGCGGAGCTCCGCCCAAGCGGGGCAGACCTCCACGGTGTGCGCCACCGTGTCCTCCGGACGATCCTCGCAATGATAGCACCCGGGCGTTTCCTCCCGCCCGATTAGGTGCAGGAACCTCCCGAAACAACCGTGTCCGGTGAGGACCTGCGTCAGGCGGAAGGTGAGGGCGCCGTGGCGCCTCTCTAGCCACTCCTCAAAGAGGGGACTTATCGCCACTATTGTGGCGTGCCCTGCACTGGGTTGCGACAGTCGCTGTCTCCATGTCGCCATGAGATCGCGTCGGAGGTCTGTCCGCTGAGCGGTGATTTGCCGCGGCAGCGGAGTTTCCCCCCGACGTAGTGCCCCCGCGCGCCATTCATGCAGGCGCGCGAGGACTATCGCCTCCAGATCCCATGGCGGCAATCCGGCTAGGAGGCTCGCCGCCTCGCGGGAGATCGTGCGGTACCCCCGGATCAGCCTTACGGCTACGACCTTTTGGGGCGCGTTCAGGTAGTGCGCGGCACGCCGCTTAATTGAACGCGCCCACACCGGGGCCCCGTAAAGGGCCATGGACCGCACGACCCCCGCGTAGAGCCTACGGCAGGAGGCGTTTGGACCCCTCAGGTTGGGCAAGAGCCGCTTGAAGGCAGCCCCGGCCCGTTCCAGTTTGGGAGCCAAACGTCGGAAATGCTCAACGAAGTTCCACCGGCTGTCGAGGACGAGTCCTAGGTACTTCAAAGTCGACTCGACGCCGATGGGAACCCCTCCTACCGTCAGCGTGGATCCCGACGGTGGCGCATTCCGAGGCCCATGAAAGCTCATGGCCTCGGACTTGTGCAAGGCCACCTCGAGACCCAATTGCCGGATCCTCTCTACGACTATCGCAACCCCGCGTGTCATCAGTTCGGCCGCCGCCTCGTGCGACCTCCCTTGTGCCAGTACCAGCGTGTCGTCAGCGTAACAGACTACGCTGACGCCGCTAGGGAGGTCGGCGGAATCAATAAGCTAACACATTCTTGACATAGGTAGTCTTCATCGGTTACCTAAAACAAGAAAAACTTATATTTTAATCTATAACGGAATTTGGTTATTTGTTAAGATTTTATACTCTGATGGTTATGTTATGACCATATTAAACAGCAACATACCTGTCTGGCAATCCATTCTTCTAATACAGAGATAATCTTCAGATCCATATGTGTTGCATTGTACCGATATGGTTGTGCAATTGGTATAGCAATCCAGCAATTAATGCAGCGACGCATGATGGTGAGGATTACCTGAAAAATAAAAACAGTGTGGTTTCAGGGCCTGTAAAGAGTCAGTCTACCGTAATAAATTCATTGTGTTATAAGGCAAATCTTTCTCTTATGAAGTATTTTTTATATAGCCACAAGACTATCGAGTATTTTAAGTCGTGCGACTTAACTCGATCGTTTGTTAGAATCCCGTACAGAAAATAGGTACTAACCTTTACAGCTGTGATAAATGAGTGTAAAATTGATGTGCAAAATCGAAGTCCGAGTGAGAAATCAGGGTCGTCAGTATCACCGGTCGTTATGTCCAAATCGTGTGCAGTATCAAAGAATCCAAATTAAAAGCCAGGTCAAATAAAGATACACTTAAAACAACTTGAACACAAATAACACAACAAAAACACAAAGAAATAACAAATTCAAATCGCTTGTGTCCGTTGTAACGCAAACGACATTAAATTGAATTTTGACACTTGATTGACATTCACATTTCACAATGACAATAATGACATCCAACCGAAAAGTGATACCAAAATCAATAATTATTGTGGGTTGCAATTTATTTTTTAAATTATAAATATTTAAAAACATAATAACTAAGGAAGGGTGGTTTAAAAAAATAATAAAAAAGTATCAAAAGTTTCCTTAATTTATGTACTTTCAGAAAAATATAATCTCTTTCCTGTTCATAGCAGCTTGGAATAAAAGCCCAGCCTTCATACAAAAACCTAACATGTCCTTTAGTTATTTTTTGAGAAAGGCAAAATGGCTCAAATGCCTACTGTAAATAAAATAGCTGAAAGTAAACTGGCTCAAGCATCGACCTAGAATAAAATAATACGAGAGAAAATGAATTTAGCGCCAAGTCAACTGACAATTAAATATACTCAATGAGCATAAGTAACATGATGGTGTTGCACCAGAGTGAAGTAGTTTGAAACAGATGCCCATTAGAGGTATTGCAGATTGAAATAAAATGAACCCTTACTAGATTATAGTAGATATTGTTGCTTAGGCCATCATAATTCAGCAACGTCCATAAGATATTTTTGAGGTTGGTATGCCACTTTATACAATTTTAGACAGTGTCTTGTATAAAGAGTGTAAAAAGACCCTTAACGAAGCCGAAAGGCACTTGTTCTCCTCGTCATTGTGATAATTTTTTTGTTCTGGACTATACCTGGGAACCTTCTAGTAACGGAGATATTGGGGGTCAAAGTTACAATTTTTTCACAAGTTTTTTTTTAAATACTACTTTTTAAGGTTCTAACTTTACTCCAATTACCTCCATGGTCCGTTTACTATTCAAAGCATCCATCAGCAGTAAGTTTTGAGCGCATTTTATTGAGTTTAACTGTAAAAGGTGATTTTTGACCCCAAAAAAAAATTTCGTTTCCCAGCAAAAAATTTTGCGTAAAGTTACTTAGTTTGATGTACAGAATGCTTGGTTGACGGCTTGGTGAAGGGTCTGTTTACACCCCGTATTAAAAAAAAATACATTTTTGTGTAATCATTCAAGATGTTGATTCAATCTAAGCCTAGGCAGTAGTATCACCACGGAATATATTGTAAGTACTTTTGTATCACTTTATAAATAAAACAACAAGATTAAATTGTTATTAATTATAATTTATTCAAAATCAGTCTTCAACATGGACGTACCTAATTTAAATCAGTAAGTAACAATCATACATTAATATTTAAAAAAAAACTTTTCAGTAACTTGTAATAAATCAGAAATATAAAAAATAACAATCGCGTCAGAAAACAATCAAAAGTTAACATTCCTTATCAAAAAACAATAGAAAACCGATATTTTTCATAAGAAAAAAACAAACAATTATAGATTATCATTCTATCATCAAAAAGCAAAAAAAAAGAAATGTGACATTCATTATAAAACAAAATTTTAAATGTTGACGATGACAAAGAACCTTAAGCTTCTATCTCATCTTCAATATCTGTATCTATCAGAAGGGTGAATATCACGGCAGCAAATTTTACGTGTCCACGTTGAGAATCGAGGTGTAAAATGATAGGATGTTTCTTATTTTTTTTTATAGTGAACTACGTAACTTGGTTCAATTAGGGCCACATTTTTTGTTTTTATAAGTACATATAAATAATCAGGAAAAAAAAATCGCCTTAAAATTCAAGTTTGGTGGCTTGTCCCAGTTCCATTTTTTGATATAATTGCATTCACCAAAGTAACAATTTGGGGTAAAATAGCAAATAAACGATTTCCTTAGTATATGCATAAGACACACTATCTAAAAACAATTAAACCATATTAGAAAATCTAATTTAAAAGCACAGGACACTCGATCAAAGTTTGTCCTAGCAAAAATCAAAATTTTGTTCGCACTTTTTCAATTTACTATAACACGAAGCTTCGGGCGTGTGTGATCAATAGTGTTTTATTATTTCGCAACTCTAAGTCTTTGGCCAGCACTTGCGCGTAACAGATATGTGATTAGTGCTTTGATTACCCCCCAAAAACGTAAGTACTCACCTTGAGTGGGACGGGGGACAAGAATTGTTCAATTTTTGGTGGATCGATTTGCTGTCGATTTTAAAGTGTTTTAATAGTAAGCTACACGTTATAGCTAGTGATTAGGGTTTCGTATAAATCAGTAACATCAATTTAATTGGAACTTAAAACCCCTATTTTTAAAGATTTTTTATTATGCCTGGTCCCAATTTTGGTGGCTCAATTTTGGTGGCTTTGGTGGCGTTTTCCCACCACCAAAATTGAAAACGAGCCACCAAATTTTAAGTATGTACTGTATATGTATGGTTTGTACCTATATAGCCAGTTTTTACGTTGCAGGACAGTTTGATTAGCAAACAAATAAATGTTATGTACTTGGCAGTAAGTAAGACCAATTATTATAAGGGTGGTATACTAATGATCAAGTTTCTTATTAATATATTTTTATTTTGTTGCTTTTACGAATGCCAAAACAGACCAGCGAAGAGAGGCTGGTTAAAAAGAGATTGGCAAAAATAAAGAGCTATCCCAAACAGGCTGAAACACTGCGAAAACGAGTTATGAGGAAAAAAGAAAAGATGAGAGAAGATTAATTATATTTGAAAACTAAAAATTCCTTTCTTAGATTTAAAGACTGATTGTAGAAACCATTGATCTAGTCTGGTGATTAGCATCAAAATATTGAGTTAAGGTTTTTTAGTTTAACTGAAATCTGCAGAGCGTTGGTGAAATGGTAATAATCTGTTTGCTGTTTCACTGTGTCTCTCCTTGGATTTAATATTTTTTATTTTGTTTGGAACAACAAAGAATTACATAATAAAGCATTGAGTCCAAGAATAGCCCTTTCCGTAGCTCGCTGATCAACCTCGAATTTATGGACCAGCCATACCGAGAGTATCCACGTTTCAGCCCTGTAAGTTATAACAGGCAGGACGTACTGGTTAAAGACCGTAGTCTTTTGGCTCTGTGCAATACGCGACGAGAAGACCGTACAAAGTTTCCCAAAAGTTACCCAGCCCAGCTGAATTCTTCTATCAGTCTCCCTCTTAAAGTCGTTCTTACCAAACTGTAGAGTTTTCCCTAGATAAACATATTCTCGAACAACCTCGAGAGGACCGCCATTGACAACAATAGGTCCTGGTTCCGGGTGACGTGATCTTTGAAAATCACCTGGGTTTTGTCCAAGTTCACCCAGAGATCAATGCGTATTGATGAATCAACTAGGCCATCCAGCATCTGCTGCATGACGATTTCATCTGCAATGGAAATCTCAAGTGTGAGATGTACTCGCCGTTGATGTTAATACCAGGTGCGTTGGTGAGGGGCTGCGGGACTGTTCGAAAGAGATACCGCGGCCCTGGAACACAAAGGGCTAAGAAGGAACACGGACACAAGTCTGACACTCCCTTTCAATCCGCCCAGAGCGGGGGGTAATTTGATGATTTCCCATACAAAAAAAAAAGGTGCTTTGGTGAACAATTTCGGCTAAATTACGTCCCCTTGGTTCACCCCCTGACGCAATGGGATATGCTCTGTTTGCTGGTTCTGAGTTTGGATGGTGATTGTGATGTTTTCATAAAGAGTTCTCAGCACTTGGATGTATCGCCAGTCAACTTGGCATCGCTGCAGAGACTCCAGAACTGACCAGGTCTCGACAGAGTCAAAAGTCTTCTCGTATTCCACGAATGTAAGACACAGCAGCCGATTATACTCTTCGAACTTCTGTATAATCTGCCGCACTGTGTGGATGTGGTCTATGGTGCTGAATCCTCTTCGAAACCTGTCCTGCTCCGGTGGCTGGAAATCGTCGAGTCTTCGCGCTAGACGATTCGTGATGACTTTTGAAAACAGCTAATACACTTGGCTAAGGAGCGAAATGGGTCAGTAATTCTTGAAAAGGGTCTTGTACCCCTTTTTAAAGCAAAGAACGACCACGCTCCTTCACCACGCTTCTTGAGTTCTCCCAGAGAACAGGACCGAGTTGAAAAGCTCCCGTAGCTCTCTTAATACAGGACTTCCTCCCGCTTTCAGGAGCTCCGTTCTTACCCCATCCTCACCAGGCGCTTTTCCATTTTTAAGCTGTCTAAGTGACGCCCCGATTTTGTTTTGGCTGAATTCTGGTAGGTCTTCTGTGAAATGGCGGGTTAAGGTGGCTCTGGAATCCTTATTTTCGGGATCAGGTCGAGATGCATGCGATGCGTACAACTTGCCGTAGAAGTTTTCTACTTCCGGCAGAATCTCCGGCTTCGAAACGACCTTATCTCCACTAGATTTGGACTTTATTAACACTTGGTCTTTATTATTAATTTTGTTTACAATAAAAATATTTATGTTTTTTTGTTTTCGTTTTTTTTTTGTGTCATAAACTCATATTGATAGATCAGATAAATAATAATAAATATTTTTTAACAACCGATGAAGTTATTGAGGAGAACGAGAATTTGTGAGATTAGTTACATTGAGCTTTATTAGTGAGATTGAGGTTTGTGACGGAGAAATTAAATTTTGGTGCCACTGATTTTCAATTTTGGTGGGCACTGTCGATTTTGGTGGGCGATTTTCAATTTTGGTGGCCACACTAGACTTTGAACTAAAATATCTCAAAAAGTTATCGAGATTTTCTCAGACCTCTTGAAGATCCTTCCAGCTTGGAGTTTCTATTCTTATACCAGCCCCTTATTTTTCACGAATAATGAAGAAAAAATTTCGCCACCAAAATTGAATAAAAATGCACGTTGTTGATATTCACCCAGAACATCTTTGCCAAGGCGGTGCGGAAAGTTAGTGTATTCTAGGTGAAAAATTTTGGGAATGACCCCTGTATCACAAAGCTTTTTAATATCTTTGTGTTTGGCCGTAGTTATAGGCAAAGATGTTTTATACTTCGGCTGCACTACCTTAGGTCTTGAAATTATGGCTATAGAATCGGTCTCAGCATCTTTATCCATGCTGTATTTGACAGTCATGACATTGGGTGACGACTTTTTGAATGTCGCCACCCGAACCTTACTAATCTTTCCGGTTAAATTGCCTTTGAAATACTTTTCTGAAAACTCTTCGTAATTCATAAAATCGTTGTGCGTAAGAGTTTCTACGTAATATGGGCCGGGATCTTTACGAGCTAACTGGAAAACAGTTGCCCACTGCGACGGTGCCCATATTATAGTATTTCTAACAGAATTTTCAATTGTGGCATGGATGCTATCGACAGTCATTTCCGTATACCCTGGAAGCAGATAATTCATTTGTATTGTTTCAATGTGTTTTGTTTCAAGCAGTGCGCTATGTATGGCGGCTAAAACTATTTTGTTTTTATTCTGCCCAAGGCATGAGTCTGAATAAAGAATTAAATTTGTTACAGAACCACGTGAATCGACTTCAGCAATATACTTTTGTAAGATTGTAGCTATTTCATTACCTCCTCTTTTTCCTTCGGTTTCTCCCCACGTATAACAAAAGCCATTTCTGGTACCACTTTCATAAAAACAAAGGTTGTACACTATATTTCCTAGTATAAAAAAAGCAGCATACTCTCCCCATGCGGGGTGTTCAGTACCTTTTGAAGATCAAAAGAAGTACAAATCATTGCGTTATTCTTCTTGCTTAGTTCGCAGTGAAAAGCTAATCTATCTTTTGATGCCTTTTTTTCCTTTAAATGACTTAACATTTCAGGATTTTCTTTTTCATTGTGGCCTTCAAAACGTAAACATTTGACACATTTATCCTTCTTTGGAACGTGGAAACCAATATTGAAATTCTTGTTGAAAATGTTACGAAATATTTTTTCACCAACAACATCTATACCCTCTGATGTTTTTGACTGTTTGTAAATCCTATAGAGGTTTTTTATGTTTTTAAATTCCGTCTGGTACTGTCTTTACGACAGTAATGGGATGGTAGTGCTGGTAAACTTTTGATAAAATTAATGGCCGACTCCTTTACTGAGTGAGGCGTTTTATTTTTAGGAACAGTTTTACCTCTGCTCTCCTCTTTTGACAACCCAAACGATGCATTGGCTAAGGTGTAACTGACATATTTTGGGCTAACACCCAAAGTGTCTACTAGAATTTTTTTACAAACCTTACGTCGGCCTTCACCATCATTAATATAATAGAAATATGTATTTTGCCTCACACCAGAGTCTTTTGACCTCTTTCGTTTTATGTCAGTTTTAGTCATGCCTACTAGCCAATCTTTTTTTCTTTGGGATGGTAGTCCCCAAAAATAATCAAAGATATTTTTTGTTTTTTCTTCGGAAACATTATTGCAGTCGTTACCACAGTTTTTTCCTAGGCATGGATTAGGCTTAAGTGATCTTGCACTTACAATACTTCCGTCTTTTTTCACATACTCTTTTCCTTTTTCTCGCAAGTTTTTTGCTTCTTTGCGTTTATTATTTTTTTTCTTTTTCAATCCTGCTTCACCCACTTTAGCGTCTTCTGATCTTATTTTTTTTTGCCTTTTTGAGGTTCATTGCTTTCATTTGATGAAGATTCATCCCCAGTTTCTTTCCAAGAAGAGGAATCCCATACGAAGTCCTCTTCCTCAGATAGAAAATCGACATAACTCTTATTAATTTTGCTTCTCTTGTTATTTTTTTTAAGAGTTTTTGTTCTCTGCTTCTATCTCATCTTCATCGGCGTCAAGGGACTTCCTCAGCAACTTTCATTTCTTTTCAACTCCATTTAGTTATCATTCTTTGACTCGAGTTTGCCCTGGCGGTTGAGAGAATGTCATGCTCACTCAAATGTCTCGCTGATGGTGGCGGGTGTGTCGGATCATTTAGTTCCCTTCAAAATGGTTGAGTTGAATGGTGCTGATCCATGCGTCATGTTCGTGAACGGGCGCTGTCAGTTGGGACTGGTCATCTCTTAGCTGCCATGGTTTATTTTAACTACTTTGTTTTTAAATTGTTGATCTAATCTTTTACTCTGGACGCTCTTAATGTGCACATCTTTCTACATTGTTCTCACATATATGTATTATCTCAACATGAATGATGTAACCAAGACCTTGTAAAAATATTTTGATTGAAAAGAGTGTCCATGGAGTTTCTTGCCCATTCTTCTCCATAGAGATCTACGCTTTGGAATGGGCAACTACAGTACTTTCACAAGTTATTATGCCTTGTGTCTGGGACTGTAGCTTCGCCTTCTTTGTTTTTCTGACATTCAAAAGTGCCT
The DNA here is from genome assembly GCA_905220335.1 of Noctua pronuba. NCBI lineage: Eukaryota > Metazoa > Arthropoda > Insecta > Lepidoptera > Noctuidae > Noctua > Noctua pronuba. The sequence continues at coordinate 8,289,809 of LR999892.1, forward strand.
GTTATGGTCTAATTGAAATAAATGCTTTGAGTTTGAGTTGAGTTAACTCCATCTCACCCTCAGGAATTACTTCCGTTAATGTAGAAAGAAGTTCAGGTTCATTTTCTTTGTCATTTTTTTCATTTGTAGTTTTGTTTCTCTTGTTCCTTTTTTTAGATTTAAGTTGATTAACATTTGAATCATTATTGTTCTCTGCTTCTAAGTCATCTTCATCTGCTTCAAGAGATTTCCTCAGCAACTCCATCTCGCTCTCAGCAATTACTTCCGTTAATGTAGAAATAAGTTCAGGTTCTTTTTCTTTTTTTTCATTTTTAAATATCAGTTCGTCATCATCGTTTTCTTTTTGTGGAAATATATCACTTGAGTTTTCCTTATTCCACACTCCTTCAGTATTCTCAACCTATAATAAAAAAAAATAAGAAATGCTATTTCCACGCGGATAAAGTCTTAGGTAAAAGCTAGTATTACAATTAATAATTAATACATACATACCGACTCAAATTCAATATCTATTCGTATATCTTCTGTATAAATCTTTTCTTTGGTTCGATCTTTGTTAGTAATATCTCCTAATAGGGCTTTGGTGGTACTGTCATGATCATCCTAAAAGGAAAAAAAAATACTTAAATCAACGATGAATAATAAAATAATAATGCGATGCGATGTGGGGATGAGGAGGGGTTAAGTAAACAACATGACGTGTATTACTTTGAGAGTCAATTGTGAACTGAGACTCAACTGTACTCAGCTACAGTCCTCAACTGTCCTCTCTCCTTTAATAGGTGGTTTAAATATACATAGATAGTACGTGACTACGTGCTAACACTAAGCTTACGGAAAACAGTATACGAGACAAACTTAACCCTGGACAATACGTGACATGCTGATGTACAACATACGTGACTTCTCACCACATCACCCCTCTTAAAGAAAAAAAAAAAAAAATAACTTACGGTTTTTTTTTTCCCTTTTTTTTTCTTAAAACATTTTAAACTTATATTCTAACTCCTACAATACAATTTTGTTCTATTCTTATGAATTACATCTATCTTATTATCATTCTTTTTTACAATTACATTTGGTGACTCGTCCTTTATAACTTTAAATGGTCCATTATAAATACATTCTAATTTATTGCCTGTTTCGTTTTTTATTAATATCCAGTCACCTTCTTTATAATTTATTGAATTAAGGTTCTTATCATAACAATTTTTCCTCGCTAACTTACTTGCTATCAAATTTTCTTTCGCATCATTTTGAGCCCTCTGCAATCTAAACTTAAATTCTAAAGGATAATCATCAAAATTGTACAATGGTTCAACACTTTCACCTTGAAGACTACTTGGTAACCTGCAAATTTTACCGAAAACTAATTCATAAGGTGTATATTTGGTCACAGTATTAACTGTAGTGTTATATGAAAAGCACCAATATGGAATCCAAGAACTCCATGACGATGGATTATTCTCCGTCTGTATCCTTAAATACGCGCCTAAAGTTTTGTGAACATTTTCCAAGGATCCTATACTCTCATGATGATATGATGTCGACAAGATTTTATAATTAATAATAAAATTCTTATAGGTATAAAGGCCTATTTACCTGTGACTCTTTTTCCATATTGCTGTTATCTGAGCTTGAGGGAATCGTATTCACAAATGGAAATCTTTGGATTTGGTCATAGTAGGATTGACTTCCTAATAGTGTAAAACCACTATTTTCATCAGCTTCATTAGTTTTACTGTTTTCATTTTCGGCACTTGTAGGTATTTCAGTCATCTGTTCAGACAACTCTTTCACTATCTGTTTCTTAAAATACAACCGGCGTTGTGATTCCATAGTTGCTGAAATTAAATCATATCTATTTAAGAACATTTTATATTGATAATTATTTCTAATGTACATTATCTGTTTGCAAACAAAACTAGGCATAATGTCGGCGAAAGCGTGACTTGTTGTGTGTGTGACTTACTCAATTTTTATAATAAGTAGGCACACCAAAAACACGCCTAGCTGGCATTCGCGCCTTGCCATGCTTTTTATTTTACGAAGCCTTAATGGGTCCGGCCGTTATGGTTTCACTCCTGCACGCCCTCAGGAACGAATTTTCACGAATTTGGATTCAAATTCAAAGAATTTGTGGGAGCGTGCGGGCCGGGGGCGTGCATGAGGAGAGAACCATAAACGGATAGGTAGGTATTTTTTTTTTGTTTGGGGCATAACAACCAAGAAAAAAAAATTACCTACCTACTCGTATCAGTTTACCTATATTCAAGTATTGTTGTACTTAGTTTTGGGTCAAATACCTATTCAACCCAAAACTACGTAGGTGTTAGTACTGCAAAGTACTTTCACTATTCACTATTTTCACATACGGATTTCTAATTACGAGTAGGTAGATAAATAATTATTTTTTTCACTCATCTAAATACGTAACTACAATAAGTAAGAATATTGCAATTACCGAGTTACCTACAAAAGTTATGTATTTCGTAAACAAGTAACGAACACGAATATAATGAAGGCTTGAATTTAATGTAGGTACAGTCAGCAACAGAAGTCGTTGAACTTAATTTGTTTCCAATATTTCCTAATCATTATTTTTTGCATAAGTTATTGACTATGGTAAATTACAAAACAACTTGTCATAATTGAACTACAAAAGTCGCTGAACTCAGTTTAACCATTAATTGCTATACATTACTACCGACAAAATAGTATGATCTGTAATAAATACAAAAGTCGCTGAGCATAACTAATTTCCTACATTTCGTGTTTGCTCCAAGGCACTATCTGGCGAAGCGCAGCGCACCGCATTTTTCATAATTAAAACATTGCCGAATAAACACAGCTACTAGTCCAGAATATAAATTAAATAATATTAATACATATTGAAATTAAAAACTAGGACAATATTTATTTATTTCTAGTATAAAACAAATATCAATAATGGGTAGGCACTACATACATAATAAAATACAGAATATTAAAATATATTTGACAGTAATATTACAATATTTAAAAAACAACTACGAGTTTACGATATGTTTACATGCGATCTTATTTTTCTAAACAATAAATTAACCGGCGTTGAAACTGAGTAACGTTTCTTAGTGAAAAAACAGATAATTGAAGGTAGAAGAAAAAATAATAATGTTTATTTCCCTTCAATTATTTGTTTTGTTTGTTACTTGACCAACCAGTTCTACCGAGTTCATCGGTACCGTGTTCTCATAAAACAAATAACTCGATCCATAATGCCTTATAACGCACATATTGGTGAACACGAACGCCATAGGATTGTTTTGTTAAAAGAACAAGGTTATACAGTTACGGAAATTGCTTTAGATCTAGGAGTTTCGGTAAGTCTTGTGCTCGTAAAATTTAAATGATTTGTTGCATGTCACAAGTTCAAATAAAACTAAAAGTTACAGGCCAAATATGACGTTCTACTATCGGTCTAGTTGTTTACAAAGTTCATTTGTGATTTATTTTTAACTTAAGTAAACAATATTCGGACTATATTATACGGGGTGTAAACAGACCCTTCACCAAGCCGTCAACCAAGCATTCTGTACATCAAACTAAGTAACTTTACGCAAAAATTTTTGCTGGGAAATGAAATTTTTTTTTGGGGTCAAAAATCACATTTTACGGTAAAACTCAATATAAAGCGCTCAAAACTTATTGCTGATGGATGCTTTGAATAGTAAACGGACCATGGAGGTAATTGGAGTAAAGTTAGAACCTTTAAAAGTAGTATTTAAAAAAAAACTTGTGAAAAAATTGGAACTTTGACCCCCAATATCTCCGTAACTAGAAGGTTCCCAGGTATGGTGTAGAACAAAAAAATGATCACAATGACGAGGAGAACAAGTGCCTTTCGGCTTCGTTAAGGGTCTTTTTACACCCTTTATGTATGACTTAGTATTTTACTAAATACATATGGAAGTATATACGGCTTACTGCTAACAAGAAAACATTTGTTTAATTTTTTGTTTGTTTGTTCCTGCTAATCTAAATTTAGGGTTCCGCGCAAAAAAAATCCTATGAAATTGAAAACCAAATCCGAATTAATCCGACATTCACGCGAACGAAGTCGCGGGCACAGCTAGTATAGTTATATATTATATAAGGTTTCACTAATAGTTATTATATACATTTTTAGCGCAACACGGTATACTTATGGCTTCGACGATGGGCTGACTCTGGAAATGTTAGCGAAAGAAAAAAATCCGGTAGACCTAGAAAAACGTCACGGCAACAGGATCATAATATCATTAGACGTATCAGACAAGACGGTTTTACAAGGACGAGTGAACTGGCCTTAGCTAATAATGTGTCTATGAATACTGTGAGACGGCGTCTTCACGAAGCAGGTATTCATCATAGAACACCGGCAAGAAAAATAAAATTATCCCCACGACACAAACTGCAACGATTGCAATTTGCCGAAAGTCATATAGATTTTGGTTTTTCGAATGTGATCTTTTCGGACGAAAAAACATTTAGATCATCTGAGCAGGGACGTATTCGACTTTGGAGAATAAATAACACACGTTACGAAGAAAACAATGTTATAGAAAACAGATCTAGTGGCCGAATATCTGTGGCTTTCTGGGGATGGATGTGTTCTAGTGGCCCTGGAGAGCTAATCGATATAGGAGGACGTTTGAACAGCGAGGGTTACAAAGAAATTTTAAATGACGTTTTGCTACCTACAGCGCAAATCATGTTTCCTGATGTGAGACCTCTTAAATTCATTCACGATAATTGCTCTATTCATAAAGCTCGTGTTTGCAGAGTTTGGTTTAATGATAATCAGGGGCAAATTATTGAGATACCTTTCCCGCCCAAAAGCCCCGATCTCAACCCCATAGAGAACCTGTGGGGTCTTATGGTGCAATCATAGGATCCGGACACTCCCCGAACAAAAGTAAATATAAAAAATCACGCATTAAGCATCTGGGAAGACTTCAGGGGGCGAGATACATGCCACAATATGGTCAATTCAATGCGTGAACGTCTCCAAGCGGTCATCGATGCTAATGGAGGGCACACACGATTTTGATTAATGTTTATTAATTTTTATTAATGTTTATTAATGTTTCTTGATTATTATTATTTTGTTTATTAATGATGGTTAACATATTACATTTTTTATATTATCATATTTTTCATTTTCATATTACATTTTTTATATTTTTATCGTATATTTAGTGAATAAAGAAAAAAATGATTGATTTGATGACTGTTTTATTAGTTGTATAAGATCAACTCGAACTAACATCACCAATTTCTAGGCTTACTATAAAATATCAGCATATACCTAAAACATCACAAGACCACAACTATTTAATTGTGAAATAAATCAGAACGTTGTTAAAAAGTTAATGGTGTATTCTGTAGTATCTTGTATTCAATTATAAGATTCAACAACTCATGCATTGTCAAGTTAAAAAACTCGCTCATTACATGTTTAGCGACTTACGGCAAAATGATAGTTACTGACTTATGGTGTAATGATGTTTAGCGACTTATAACATATTAATGCTTAGCGATTTTGTAACATTGAAATGATAACCTTATTTTGTATTCTATTTTGGTAAGTGATTTATGGTCCGTTTTAGTGTTCAGGTGTTTTGTAAATTTGTATCTGTTCATGCACTTTCGTTGCTGACTGTACCTATTGTAAATCAAAAACAAGGCGGCTAGCGTAATTACAGATCTTTTTATTGATTATCACATAGATAAAACAAAATACTTTATGTTTACCAGAAAAAATCAACCGTCTGTCTTCACTCGCTCGCACACGACGCACTTCCTTCAGTATTGGCGGCTTACTGACGCGCCCGCGCGGGTGGGTAAGGTACTCGTAACGGACACTTACACAGAGAACGCAATAAATTGAACTTAGTTCCAAGCAAGTAAGAATTAGCTAATCTCATTCATTTATTGGATATCCTATGTGTTAAAACCGATTTGATAAAGTGATGCAAATGCCAATTATGCAAATACTGAATTTAATAAAAATGTTAAAACCGCCATAACACAAATGAGATAGTTAGGTCAAAATAACCGAAGTGACATTACTCATTATCCTTAATAGAGGCTAAACGGGTCAAGAGACATAGTTAATTAATATAACCTAATGCAAAATGGTTCAAACGACACGGTTTTTTAATGTAGTTCAATGCAAAATGGGCTAAACGACATAGCTTATTGTTTTGATTTCATGCAAAATAGGCCAAACGACAAAAGCACAACCAGGGCGAAAAAGCCAAATGCCTTAATCAACACACGTTATAAAAGTTCGAAAAAACAAAATAGCTTAAGTTATCGAGTCCTCAAATTTGTCTAATTTTGTGTCGTATAGACCAATGAGCTTAGAAATGAGGCCTGTTTTGCTGTGAGTGCTAAGCGCCAAAAAAGTAGTCAAAAAAATTTGAAACCTGACTCAAACGACGGAGAAAAATTTGCTGATTCCGAATATGTATATAACTCAATATCGCAAAAAATGTCGCTTATACCAATTAGCCTTTCAACCGTCGATATAATATAATATATAATATATAAGGTCTAACTTTTTAAACACGAAATATTTCAAGAGTAACTTCTATAGGTCGTAAAGTCACCATAGCAACAAAAAAAAATTTTTACGGGGTGTAAACGGACCCTTCACTAAGCCGTCAACCAAGCCTTCTGTACATCAAACTAAGTAACTTTACGCAAAAATTATTGCTGGGAAACGACTTTTTTTTTTGGAGTGAAAAATCACGTTTTATGGTAGGACTCAATGTTACGCACTCAGAACATTGTGCTGATGGATGGATTGAATAGTATGGGGGTCGTGGAGGTGTTTAAAGTAAAAATCTTACTTTCAAAACATGTATTTCAAAAAAAACTTGCGAAAAAGTCGGAACTTTGACCCCCAGTATCTCCGTAACTAGAAGGTTCCCAGGTATGGTCTAGAACAAAAAAATGATCGCATTGACGGGGAGAACAAGTGCCTTTCGGCTTCGTTAAGGGTCTTTTTACACCCTTTATAATAAAACAGTAAAAAAACTGTGTCTGTACATTGAATATATTAAAAAAAAAAAATTGAGGGGGGTTTAGAATCAGTACTAGAGCAAGAATCCAAAAAAAAAATGTTGTCTGTTTGTTTGTACACGCTAATCTTCAGAACTACTGGACGGATTTGAATATTTTTTTTGTTGTTGTATAGATATTAAGTCTGGGCAACATCCCAACTAGCAAAATAATCCTGAAATGCGATTTTATAATGCTACGTGGACTTATAAAGCTCCTATGAAGGTTTTGGTGGTTGCTACTACGCTTTTAACAGCATAAATACATGCTGTTTTTACTCAAGTACGTTGTATCCTATAATTTGTACTTATATCCGTATATAGGATCATATTTCCTGACAAATATAGGATCAAGACTCCTATAAAAGCATGAAATAAGAGTAATTACACTCAAGAGTAATTACTCCGGTAAGTCAGACTTAAATGCGCCTATAAGATAACATCTGCGGGCCATTTAAATCTTAATACTCCCGTAGGAGCATGTACCAGGAAGATATGCACTGAGGAGCAATTACTCTTGTTATTTTTACTTATAGCCTCATATAAGCTAATATTTTGTGGTCAATATAAGTAAATTAAAGTTAAATTACTTTAAGTCATTTATGTATCTGGTTTGGTTTAACATAAGCTTAGAAGTAACTGTTAAATGAATTTCATATCCACGTTTTAAAAATAATAAATCACCAAGATTATAACAGCACTCGGTAGGATAAAATGTTCTCTATATTTTTTTTTTCAGATTTCACGTATGCCGTTTTAAACCTAGACATATTTATATAGGCATTCCACAGTAGTGTTATTGTCTAAGTAATCTCAAACAATCCTGGTTAAAACTCTTAAGAAGCCACTTTTGCTTGTTACGACCACTACAGGCGAAAACACGCTTTATATAGTTTTGCAAATTCTATTGTAGGATTTGACATCAGCCATTTTGATTACAACAGTTTTTGTCTACAATTATTTAAAAATGGATTTAAATAAGTGGAAGCGGTTTAAAAAAAGTGGATCTTATAAAAGAAAAGTTAAAAAAACATATAAAGAAATGTTAACAGCAGTGAGCACCGATTTTTTAAATTTAAGTGGTGAAGACCGTATAGCGAATTCTAGCGAGGGTTCCGGACAAGATAATTGTAGTACTACTTTAGATGGAAGAGGTTCGGACTACGAAAGTACCAAATCTTTGAGCGATATTGAAAGTGATAATCAGAAAGAACTTTCAGATTATGACAAAAATTTAGAACTGCGTCATTCTATTAAAAACTGGGCTTTACACTTCAATATTTCTCATGCTGCATTAAACTCTTTACTTGAAATCTATACATATAATACATATAATAAGACAGTAAAAAAACTGTGTCTGTACATTGAAGATATTTAAAAAAAAAAAATTGAGGGGGGTTTAGAAACAGTAATAGAGCACGAATCCAAAAAAAAAATTCTGTCTGTTTGTCTGTTTATCTGTTTGTCTGTTTGTCTGTTTGTCTGTTTGTCTGTTTGTTTGTACACGCTAATCTTCGGAACTACTAGACGGATTTGAAAGATTTTTTTTTTGTTGTGTAGGTATTAAGTCTGGGCAACATATAGGCTATAATTTATCTTGGAAACTTGAACACCTGATGCAGAACCGCAATAGAATAGCTAAACTATAAGAGATACAAAAATGGTACCATAGCAAAAATTGTTCCACGTGATGAGCATTTTCTGCTGAAAGAATAAATTTGAAGATCTGGAACACCTGATGTGGAACTCCAAGAGTCCAGCTACACTATAAAATATATAGGAATGACGTCTTAGCAAAAATTGTTCAATCTGATGACCACTCTCTGTTGATTTATAAAAATCGAAGATCTGGAACACCTGTTGTGGAACTCCAAGAGCCCAGCTACACCATAACACATATAGGAATGACGTCTTAGCAAACATTTTTCAATCTGATGAGCACTCTCTGTTGACTTATAAAATCGGAGATCTGGAACACCTGTTGTGGAACTCCAAGAGCCCAGCTACACCATAACACATATAGGAATGACGTCTTAGCAAAAATTGTTCAATCTGATGACCACTCTCTGTTGATTTATAAAAATCGAAGATCTGGAACACCTGTTGTGGAACTCCAAGAGCCCAGCTACACCATAACACATATAGGAATGACGTCTTAGCAAAAGTTGTTCGGTCTGATGGGCTTTTCCTGTTGACTTATAAAAATCGAAGATCAGAAACATCTGATGTGGAAATCAAAGCTATCACTAATTTATAATTATAAAATAACATAAGCTGGGAGTATCTCCACGCGGTGAAGGCGGTAACAGTTTAGGACTGATATTCGATGACGACGGTATATCATTGAAAATTTGACTCTACTGGACAAAACTCCTATTTATTTTTTTACTTTATCGAATAAATATGCCTTCGGGCTTATGTTATTTGAGTGTTTTAGACTTTTTCCACTTATCTTCGTGACGCGGTAGCCTACCCGGTAACGCAGGGGAGCAGTCACTTAGATTTTAATTGATCAGGTATCTTCACAATAAAACTATAACCATGGCTAGAAAGAGGTCAAATCTTTCCCAATGTTCCAAAGGAGCTAAAAGATTGAGGATCATAAGATCCCAAGAATCTACCGAAGAACGTCAGGAGAGACTTGATGCTGTTCGAGAACATCAGGCTGCAACTCGCTCCGTGGAAACCTCTTCCTCTCTTCTCTTCTCTTCCTCTTGGATAACGAAGCACGCCTGCGTTCTCAGCGTATTTACGCATCTACATTCAGGTCTCTAGAGAACTGTGAAGAACATGATACGCGACTGACCGCTGATCGTGAACGTCATGCATTGTCTCGCGAATCGGAGACGTTCACGGATAGAGAATTACGCTGGAGTTCCAAGCGTATCTACGCATCGACTTCTAGGTCTCTAGAGACAAGTGGGGAACGTGATGCGCGACTGACCACTGATCGTGAACGTCACGCATTGTCTCGCGAGTCGGAGACGTTCACGGATAGAGAATTACGCTTGAGTTCCAAGCGTATCTACGCATCGACTTCTGACTTACAAAAATGAAAGATCTGGAACGTCTCGAATCGTCTCGCGCATCCCGTTGTTTTCCCGTCCCCGGGCTCTTAGAATTCGACATCAGACGTTTCAGATCTTCGATTTTGACGACCCCGTTGTCGCTGGCATAAGCAACAGGATCCGCGTACGAAGTCGCGGGCAGAAGCTAGTTTTAAATATGAGAATAAACACTGTTTTGCCTAAAGACGCACGCACATTACAAGATACAAACAGAGAAAACCTACACATCAGTATTTCAGCCCCAGGGCACTATTGGCACAACAACGGTTTGATCAAATGTTTGAAAAAAAATTATGACAATGTTTGTTGTTTACCAAATGAGATTTCTCTATACATAAATGTTGATGGATTACCAGTTTTCAACAGTTCGAGATACCAGTTTTGGCCTATATTATGTACCATCTCCGAAATACCAAATTTGGCACCGTTTGTTGGGGGTTAGTACAAAAAATTAAATTTTATTATACCTAAATAACCTACCTAAAGTTACCAGCTTCATGACAAAGTAGCATGTATAAATTTTTACTGTTTACCTATTTGAGTTTTGTGCTAGATAATATGTAAGTAAGTATACACTGTATGCCCTGGAACACAAAGGGCAATGAAGGAGCATGGATGGGTTTTAGTCAGTGGGAGTCTGACACTCCCTCCCACTCCACCCAGAGCGGGAGAAGTCATTTGATGATTTCCCATCCGTAAAAAAAAAAAAAAAGTATACACTGTGTAGTATCCTCTTGTAGCAGAGCTAATAGGTTGATAACACATTTACTAACTGTATCACAGGCTCACCAACACCACCAAGTCCCAGTCCAGGGTACGCTTCACCTTCCAACTTCCCGCCATTCGTGTGACTGACAGTTGTCATTAGTGACAGCTACCTGACTACTTGTGGCTGTGAGATAGTGTTTCCATATCTATTAAATAGATACACTACATCCCTTCCTTATTATATTTGTTTTAATGCATTTTCATTTACCTTCTCAGAGTTTACTCAGTTACCCCATTTGAACATCTCCTCCGATAGCCTCCACTAACTGTGAAGTAGGATTGAAGTTGCTTAATAGTTTATTAGACCTTTTCATATCTTTTCTATAAACTTGATCGTCTACTCTAACCTTTGGGTCTGTATGATCTCGTCTTCCTATTACCATATTACTTTCCTTTATTTTTATATTTTTTTATATTTTATTAAATTATTATATTCTGTACGCCGCCGTTGACGGCAAGACATAGCATTCATTTTATTTATTTTTGACATCTGCACTTTTTGTTTAGGCACCTGTGTATGTTCTACAACTACAATAAAATATTTGATAGCCCAATTCTTGAAGGCGGCCGTAGGCCATTTAACGTCACGCCACGACCCCAGAGAGCCGAAAGCGAAATGGCGGGTGAAACCGCGGGTACAGCTACTTTGCTCGAATCCTGGAACCATTGTTTTCAGTTTGTACTAGTACTGCTTCAACCCCAACTGGGTTGGCATCAGCGATGACTTGCATACTGTCCGTAAGATCCCAGAGTTTCTATCTTAGTCATCTTTTAGGTTTCTACATAAGGCTGACACTGGTGCCCAATTTTAGCACGCCTAATTGTAACACTGTGTTTTTATTCTTACCCAATAAGTTTCTCAAACTAATTTTATTTTATTTTTTACATTCTACAATACTAGGTTCTTTTTTACCATTTATCTTTATAGAAAATTCAAAACTTCCTAGGACTACAAAGGAGTTTTACTGCCATAGGCTTCAAACGGTTTATTCGGTTCTTTAACTTCTTTGCAACGACTTTCCTTGTTACAATTTAGATAGTTCCAAACTCCATCAGATATCTAATTTAATTTACAACCCCAATCAATTATGATCTTTAATTTCACTCCTCTTCATCACATTCTACCTCCGTATCAACGTTAAGTTTTTAAATATATTGTACTTATAACTGCGTTTTCTTGACGTGGTCGTTTACTATATTTAGTTCCTACAATTTTTGTTTTGTTCGAGTTTTCGTTAGTTTTGAATATCTTTTCATTTACAATGTCCTTGGTATTGGTTTCCCTATCTTACAACAGTTGTGACACTTTTCCTGTAGCCGGACAAATCTTGAAGTTTGTGTGCACGACTCTCACATCTAGTCCACTTGATTCATTGTTTGTCGCTATCTGGATTCTTCTCTAGTCTTCAAAATCTTAATATTTTATTTCACACAGGCCTACAGGGGCACTTATAAGACGTCGAGAAAAGGTGTACGGTTCGGGCTGGTCGCTTCCTATGGAGAAGACCCGGCAAGAAACTCCACGGCTACTCTTTTAAAATGATTTAGTTTTATTTTTACAATAATATAGTCATATTATAGCATTCCATCTTGTATTTTTTATTTGCACTGCATTAATGTCATTTGTGTTGCCTTTTCTCCTTGTTTATATTCTTGTCGTGCAAGGAAGATACATTAAATTTAATGGCTGTCTCATTTAATGAATGTCAATTGCGTCCAATTTAATGGATGCCCAATAAGTCAAATTTAATGGATGCCTAATAAGTCCAATTTAATGGTTGTCAATGCTTCGTCCAATTGAATGGATGCCCAATTCGTCCAATTGAATGGATGACCAATGCTTCCAATTGAATGGATGCCCAATGATTCCAATTGAATGGATGCCCAATGCTTCCAATTGAATGGATGCCCAATTCGTCCAATTGAATGGATGACCAATGCTTCCAATTGAATGGATGCCCAATGATTCTAATTGAATGGATGCCCAATGCTTCCAATTGAATGGATGCCCAATGATTCCAATTGAATGGATGCCCAATGCTTCCAATTGAATGGATGCCCAATACTTCCACTTGAATGGATGTCAATGCTTCCAATTGAATGGATGCCCATTGCTTCCAATTTAATGGATGCCCATTGCTTCCAATTTAATGGATGCCCATGCTTCCAATTTAATGGATGCCCATGCTTCCAATTTAATGGATGCCCATGCTTCCAATTTAATGGATGCCCATTGCTTCCAATTTAATGGATGCCCATGCTTCCAATTTAATGGATGCCCATGCTTCCAATTTAATGGATGCCCATTGCTTCCAATTTAATGGATGCCCATGCTTCCAATTTAATGGATGCCCATTGCTTCCAATTTAATGGATGCCCATGCTTCCAATTTAATGGATGCCCATGCTTCCAATTTAATGGATGCCCTTAACCTACCACGCGTATACAGTGCGTGGTAAATGTCACATGTCTTCGAAGTATTGGTTCTAGGACATGCCGGTTTCCTCGAGATGTTTTCCTTCACCATTTGCAGAGCATTTTCACGCGTATACAGTGCGTGGTAAAAATGTCACATGTCTTTCGAAGTATTGGTTCTAGGACATGCCGGTTTCCTCGAGATGTTTTCCTTCACCATTTTCAGAGCGTTTTGGTGATGAGTGTCAACACAAAATACCTGCCTGGTTTCGAACCCACGACCTAAGTCGGGCTAGGCCATCACCACTCTGAATAAATTTAATATTAATGAGATACATACATATGTCATATTGCTACATATAATATTTAAGTTTACCAATATTTGGTTACCTTTGATTTGTATAATAATTATTAATATACTTATTATTAGACTTGTGGGATGTGGACTCAGCAATCATTGTGCCGATAGTTGTATCAGCCCATGGCTTAATTGCCAAGAGCTTCGACCAACATATGAGGAGGCTCTCGTTAGGATCAAGGGCTTGATTCAGAAAGCGGTACTTCTGGACACGGCTCGTATTGTTAGGAGGTTCCTCTCTCTGGAGCCCTGACCGCCGGTAGCTTGGACCCTGTTCCCGATACCGGTGGGCTACATATATTTTTAAATGTTTTTTATATTGTTTTTTCTAAGGAATATTTAAAAATGTAATTGTATTTGTATAGGAATAAATAAAGGAAATATTAATATAATAATATACCTTTGCTCCACATTAAAATTACATAGTACTTACTTGTACTTAGTGAACTGTCTATATAAAACCATATTTATTTATTCGTTAATTGACAGGCCTCTTCACTTAGTCCAACTTTTTCCCATTAAAAATTAAAATTTTACCGAACAGTAGTTAGGTATCTTTCTTATTATTTAGGTACTTATTGTCTTCTTTTTTCTCTGTATGAGAAGAGACTCTTGCCCATCAGTTAAACAGTAATAGGCTGGTATCATTATTTTAATGTTCACTTTACATTGCACACATTTATGGCACACTATTCTAATATACTTGCACAGTATTTACTTCACATAACACAACATCAAGGCTGCACTCCCCCAAGTACCAGTCAGAGGTGCACACAATAGCACATCCACACCTAGCCAGCCATGTCCAAATACCATGCAACATAGGGCAAACCTACTTCCATCAACTATGCATAAATCTAGTCTCCTTGGTTGCTTCTGAGAAATTCCGGATGAATAAAACCCATAAACATAAACCCAAGCTCTTCTCAACCTGGGAATCGAAACCAGGACCCCACACCAAGCAGCCATGCTTATGACCAACGAGTCATAGTATCATCATTCGCCCACTCTTACCCCAAATTATTTGGGGTTGCAGCATGTGTTTTTCTTCCATACTTCTCTATTACTCGTCATCTCCTTAGACACTTGGGTCATACTAGCTACCTACTTATTTCTTTGATTAGTTGGTAAGTTGTAGGACTTGAAGTTATTACTTCATACTCCTTTTTTTTTCTTTTTTACCTTTGTGTGGCAACAAATAACCATGACCACGTATCTACATATTAAAATTAAATCTTACTCATATTGACTACAAAATAAATTCAATGAAATCCCTCAGCTTATTTTACAGCAAATATCAGTAATTTCTTAATTGGATAGCAACTGTTTGAGGTGAATTGTCAAATAATAATCATTCCAATAAAAAAGAATAAGTAGGTTACCAAGAATTCATACAGTCGTTATTACATGTCATTTAAGGAACTAGAATTATATTTTAAAAGTAAATATGACTTTTTGGACTGGTCTTGTTAAAGTGAAGCACTTGATGATTGTTATATGATTTCTTACTAGTTAGTTCAACACAAGCAATTATAGTTCTACACTGTTGCCATCTATCTGCTTATTACAGAGAAGTGAAACTCAAAACCATTTAATATAGAAATATTTTAGATCCTGAATCCAATAATTAAATAGGATAAATACAAATTATTAATCATCAACTTGCCCTTATTCTAGTAACTAAGGACCTATTTCTAGTTTGATGTGCAGGTAAGTTTGCCTAATTAATTAAGTACTTACAATAAAACCTTATGAATGTGGACTTCCTCATGTAACATGTTGACATATAAAATTGATGTAGGTTCTTCATTATATTGACTATCTAGTCAGTTTTATTAAGATGATCTAAACGCCATGCATCATAGAATTTATCCATTTATCATTTATTTATTTAATTTATCCATGGGATCCATCTCTTCCAATAGTTCTAATGCAACCCATAATTTACAATGCAACAATTATGTACAATGCATGATAAAACAATAACAGAATTGTTCCTTCAGCTTGAAATACTAAATGCCAGTAGGTATATAATAATTTACATGAATTTTGTATCAAGCGTAGTCCGGTATCTGTAAGTACTTCCTAAAGTTTGTTTTTCTTTTCTTTTTCGACTGCTCCTTGCAAACTTCCACTAAGTATTATAATTTGAATTTCTGACCTTTATCCTCGTCGCCACTTGTAGTATCCTCTTGTAGCAGAGCTAATAGGTTGATAACACATTTACTAACTGTATCACAGGCTCACCAACACCACCAAGTCCCAGTCCAGGGTACGCTTCACCTTCCAACTTCCCGCCATTCGTGTGACTGACAGTTGTCATTAGTGACAGCTACCTGACTACTTGTGGCTGTGAGATAGTGTTTCCATATCTATTAAATAGATACACTACACACTGTATAAAATAAATAACCTTAAGTTTTTTTATGATAATGTTAATTTTGCTTCCCAACAGGAATCTATGCTGGAAATGGAAAACCATCAGATCTAGATGCTTTTTTAGAGCCTTTTGTAACAGAAATGAAGCAACTTGAAGAGGGATTATTAATAAATACTGCTACTGATTTATACGAAGAAAAATTAGTTCACGTAAAACTAAGAGCGTTCATTTGTGATTCGCCAGCCAGGGCAATGATAAAAGGTAGGAGATTTGTTTTTCATGGTGACTTAAAAGATTTTTTCTACGCAACTAACAACAATTACTTCACCATGTATACCTAACTTTTACTACCTTATCAGTTAATAAGTTAGGTTTCATCGTACCCAGGATCTAGACTAGAGGAGAGATCTAGACTATCACAATTACATTCGGTCATCGAAATTGGATTAACAGATTGACTACGTTAGTTTGGCATTTATAATTCCGCTCAGACAAAGTCATGAAAATCAGCTAGTTTATACCTAACAGATATTTTTGTACCTATTACAGGTGTTGCGAATTTTAATAGCAAGCATGGTTGTCTAAAATGCACAGTCGTCGGTGAATATTTTTGTGAATGTTTTTTTCGCGGGTAGGTGTAAAAAAAAGACAGACGTGTCTCTTATATTTATTTTATATCTTAAATAGAAATTCACAGTTTTTTGAGTTTATTTTCATAAATTATCAGTCTTTGTTTTTGTTCGGTCCGTCACACGTCTCTGTGATTACTTTTTGCGAGTTCTTCGTACAATAGTTAGTTTACCCTCAACAAGTTGTCTTTCTTTTAATTTCGAAATGTTGCTCATGCCAAATTGCCTTGATTGTCAAATCTGACATCTTATAACTATAAACTGTAGTGACGCTTTTTAAGATCGGATACGTTCACAAAAATTAGATGTTGTGTTGAAGACTTGTAGGGTGCGTTCCGAACACCATGTCCTCACTTCTTGATTACTTTTATTTCCTAATGTGGTCTTTGTCATTCGGATATTTTAATATGATGATGTTAGCTGGCGGGTGGTGCAGTGATGCAAACGCTGTACTATATTTTCGTGTAGTTCTCTTATATTTATAGTGTTTATATTTTATTTCAGTATATTTATTTTATTGTACTTATATTCTATTTTATATTTATGACAACTTTTTTTGATGATGAGTCTTTTTTCTCTGCCAACGAATCTGCTGCCACTTCTGATAATGATAGTTTTTGTTCGGTTACAGACACCCTTGGCGATCTTTTACGTCAAAATTTCAACCAAAACCTTGATCGGCTGTTTAACGTTTGTCACATCAATGCCCAGAGTATTCTTAGCCACTACAATGAACTCTATGATACTTTTACGAACAACAACGTCCATGCCGTCTTGATTTCTGAGGCCTGGTTAAAACCTGAACTCCTATCCACTACTTATTCTCTCCCGGGATTCGTTCTTCTACGGAATGATCGAATCGGTAGGAGAGAGGGTGGTGTAGCAATTTACCTTCGTGCTAATTTTCCTTTTAAAATTCTCGCTACTTCTTCTTCAAATAGTTCGGCTGAGTTTCTTTTTCTTGAGGTTTGTGTTAAAGGAGCTAAAACCGTTATTGGAGTTGTGTATTGTCCCCCCTCCCTTGATTACTTCATCGAATTCGAGTCGGTCCTAGAATCTTTGGGTTCGGAGTATGCACATCACATTGTCATGGGGGATTTCAACACCAACCTCCTTTCCCATAGCTCCTCTCGGTCCTGTAAACTCCTACATCTGGTCGAGTCAGCTAGTTTGCACGTGTTGCCTCTCCAACCAACGCATCATAACACTGTCGGTGGCCATACCTGGCTCGACCTAATCCTAATCTCTAATCCATCCCTAGTCTCCTCACATGGTCAACATGTCGCTCCTGGCTTTTCCCATCACGACCTTATTTTCCTGTCTTATGTCCTTAAACCTCCTAAATCCAAACCTACATTCCAGTTCAGGCGTG
This sequence comes from Noctua pronuba, assembly GCA_905220335.1. Lineage (NCBI taxonomy): Eukaryota > Metazoa > Arthropoda > Insecta > Lepidoptera > Noctuidae > Noctua > Noctua pronuba. Next base: position 8,307,887 of record LR999892.1, read on the forward strand.
CCTTTGCGCGGATGAATACTGAGAAGCTCATACAAGACGCTTCCAATATCGACTGGTCACCCCTGGAGGAAGCTACCTCAGTTGATGACAAAGTTAGTTTTTTTAATTCAGCTGTAGTCAAGCTGTATAACACCCATGCTCCCATCAGGAAAGTCAAGATGAAGCGCCCGCCTGCGCCATGGATGAATCGGGGAGTTCGGATGGCAATGCGGCGAAGGGACCGCGCGTTCCGGAAGTTTAAAAAGGATCGGTCGGAGGACCTTCTTAAAAACTGCTCGCAATCGTTGTAATCAGATGATACGCAACGCTTAACGCCGCCACATTCTTGATAATATCACTTCTTCTTCTCCTGCTGATATTTGGAAATTCCTTGGAACACTAGGTATCGGCAGATCGCGATATTCAGACTTTCCTATTACATTTGGTTTGGACGATCTAAATCGCCATTTCGCCACAGTTCCTACTCTTGATAGTCCAACCAAATGTCATACCATTAACTACCTTGCTGGTCTGACGCGACCCAATTTCACCCCTTTTGCCTTCACCCCAGTCGATCCGGGAGAGATCAAGAAGATTATCCTCTCCATTAAATCCAAAGCCGTGGGCTGTGACAACATCAGTCGCCACATGATCGTGACGGCTCTTGATCAGCTCCTTCCTGCAATCTCCCATGTCATCAACTTCTCCCTTTACTCCGGTGAATTCCCTTCGCTATGGCGGAAAGCCCATGTTTGACCACTACCTAAAATTCCTAATCCCACTCTTCCCAGCCACTTTCGACCAATTTCCATCCTTCCCTTTTTATCTAAAGTACTCGAGGCCTGTGTCCATAAACAATTTTCCCACTTCATTCACCAAAACTCCCTCATTAGTCCATTCCAATCCGGGTTTAGGCCCGGCCATAGTACCTTTTCAGCTCTCCTTAAAGTGACTGACGATATAAGGCGGGGAATGGAAGACACTAAAGTTTCCGTTTTAGTTTTGATCGATTTTTCCAATGCTTTTAATACCGTCAGTCACGAAGTCCTTTTATCCATCCTCTCCTATCTTATGGTCTCTCCCGGGGATTTGGATTGGTTTTCTTCCTATCTTCGGGGGCGTCAGCAGTCAGTTCTTGCGGGAGACTCGTCTTCCAGCTGGTGTGATCTTGATACTGGCGTACCTCAAGGCGGTATTTTATCCCCAGTTCTGTTCTCTATTTTTATAGATCTTATAACTACCGAACTTCAGTGTGCGTATCATCTTTACGCTGATGACTTACAGCTCTACAGTCGGGCAGGTGTAGACAACTTATCCGATGCGATTGAGGAGCTAAACCGGAATTTAACAGTGGTGAAAAACTGGTCTGATCGCTTCGGGGTAGCGGTTAACCCAGCCAAGTGTCAGGCGATTATTATAGGGAGCAGCCACAGCTTGCGAAGGCTGAATGGTTTAGCGGTACCGCCGGTTACCTTTGATGGCACACTCATTCCGTTTAGCTCCGAGGTCAAGGATCTGGGTTTGTATGTTGACACTTGCCTGGACTGGCGTAAGCAGGTCGCGAGTGTGAGCAAAAAAGTCACCGGAGCGTTGCGGTCGCTTTGTAGATTGAAAAATATTCTCCCATCACACATAAAGGCAATGCTGGTTCAGTCCCTTATCTTCCCCATCCTTGACTATGGTGATGTGTGTTACTATGACCTGAATGCAGATCTCCTCAATAAACTTGACCGACTTCTTAATAACTGCATTCGATTCGTATTTAATCTGCGTAAGTATGATCATGTGTCCGCACATCGGTCGATCTTAAAATGGTTACCCATCAGACAACGCAGAACGCTGAGGGCTTTGACAACCTTGTTTTCTCTTCTAGACAAACCCAGTTCTCCTTCCTATCTGACTTCTCACTTCCAATATTTATGCTCTGCGCACAGCAAGAATCTTCGGTCCGCCAATAATCGTCTTCTACGATGTCCTTCTCACCGCTCTGGTTTTCTTAAATCCTCTTTTCTTGTTCAGGCGGTTTTCCTTTGGAATGCGCTCCCTCAGAATATCAGGACGGCCACCAGTCGTCTCACATTCAAGGTAAAAGCTCGCGAACACTTACGTAAGAAGTTGGCAGACTCGTCTCACAATTAATTTGTTGTTTTTCTTCATCTATGTATTATCATATCTCTTTACTTTGTATATATATATATTTTGTATGTATGTATATATGTATTTATTATTGTATAAAACTGAAGGAACTTCGCAGGAATTTAGGGAATTAAAAAACTCAGGATGTGGCACGCAGTGAGCCAACTTTGATTTTATTGTCTTTGACATTTAAATAGAAAAAGGACAGTACGGTAAAACGCCTGATAAAATACTTATAGCTAATAATCTTAATTACTATGAATTGCGCCAAATTAACTGGAACCAACGGTGGGACTGATGCTTTAACATGCCCCCGGCCGTTGGAAGCTCGCCTTTCAACAGCTGTTATCTTCCAATAACGGGCAAATCTTGGAGAATGCCCTTCTTATAGTCCCAGTTGGAGTCCTGATATCGGCAACTCTGCTTATGCCATCTGTGCCAGGATGAAGACCAACAACGCGGCCTAACCTCCACTTTAACGGCGGCTGGTTATCCTCCTTTATGACAACGAGGGAGTCCAGGTTCAGGCTGTCATTGCCGGTACGCCACTTTACACGCTGCTGAAGCTCGGAGACATACTCCTTGCTCCATCTCGACCAGAAATGTTGCCGTAGCTGCTCAATACGTTGATGGCGCGTCAAATGATGTGTGGAGTAGTCCCGGATATCCTTAACAGGAAGAGACGTGAGAGGTCGTCCAATTAAGAAGTGTCCTGGAGTGAGAGGCAACAGGTCTTCTGGATTCGACGATAACGGTGTGAGCGGCCGAGAATTTAAAATGCCTTCAATTTGAATTAAAACGGAGTTAAGCTCCTCGTATGTAAGGTGACAATTGCCCAACACTCGGAACAAATGAAATTTGGTCGATTTGACACCCGCCTCCCAAAGACCGCCAAAATGTGGAGCGTAAGCAGGAATAAAATGAAATTTAATACCCTCTTGAGCCGCACTACCAGATATGGAGTCACAATTGCGTTTCAAAAAATCAGCTATCTCATTGTAGGCTCCTACAAACGATGTTCCGTTATCGGAGTAAATGTTGAGAGGTTTGCCTCTTCGAGACATGAACCGGCGTAAAGCCTGTAAATAATTACTGCTCGTCAAGTCACCCACCAACTCCAAATGTATGGCCTTTGTAGTGAAGCACACGAAAATAACAATGTATACCTTCACCAATCTGCATCCACGACCTTGACGACTAGACGAGGTTATAGGGCCTGCGTAGTCAACTCCTACGCTTTGAAAAGGAAAGTCGGCTGGTGAGAGTCTATTTAATGGGAGATTACCCATCTGAGGGACAACTGCCTGTGGCTTTAGGCGCTGACATCGAACGCATTGTCGATAACAGGCTCTGGCTAAATTGCGACCAGCGAGTGGCCAGTAAGTCTCTCTAATTGTACTTAATAATAACTGAGGACCTGCGTGCATTAACCTGATATGCTCAAATCTAAATAAAAGTTTCACAAAGTGATGAGTGGACTGTAATAATATTGGGTGTTTCTTTTCAAACGAATATTCGGAATTATTTAATCTACCACCTACCCGAATAATTTTATTTTCATCTAGAAACACGTTTAGGCTTAATAATTTATTTTTATGTGGTAATTTTTTATTATTTAATAGTATATTATATTCAGGAAATGATCTTTTTGCGACTGAATAATAATAAAATTTAAAGAATTTTGTAATTCTTGAGAGTTTAAATATGATGTATTTCCTGAACGCCTTCTACATGCATTAATAAAACGGAAAACGTAACAAATAGAACGCTGTAATCTAATAAAATTGGAAAAACGTTTAAACTCGATGAATGCTTTGAATAAATCTTCATTAGCATGATGATCTTGAGCTAAATTAACTAAAATACTAGATTTAATCTCTGGTAAGATTCCTGGATTCATAGCAGGGGTTGGCCATGTAGTACTGTCACACTTTAAGAAGCATGGACCGAACCACCACAAATCCAGTGATTGCATAGCGGTAGGTTCCGCCCCGCGGGTTATTAAATCAGCTGGATTGTCGTGTGTCGACACATGTCTCCAAGTACTTGCACCGGATAATTCTAATACTTCGGCAACACGGTTGCGAACGAAAGTATTTAATTTAATAGGTATCATTTTTAACCAACCCAGCACTATCATGGAGTCAGTCCAAAAAACTACATTAAATGGTGTAATGCGAAGGGAATTAGCAACCTTGTGATATAAACGTGCACCAAGCACAGCAGCACAGAGCTCAAGTCTCGGTATTGTCAACGGTTTAATAGGAGTAACACGACTTTTAGCGATTAATAATCGCACGTCGACGTCACCCTGCTCATTGATGCTGCGAACATATAAACAAGCGCCGTAAGCTCGCTCCGAAGCGTCAGTAAAAATATGAAATTCAACCTGTTTGTATGCGTCACAGACCACACGACGCGAAACACGTAAATTATGAAGGCAAGGCAAGGCTTTAATTATATTCGCCCATATTGTTCCAACCTCAGGTGATAGTTGGTCATCCCACTTTATGCCGTCCAGCCAAAGTTTCTGAAGCAACATCTTCATACTCACGACACACGGTGCTAACAACCCCAGAGGATCAAAAATTCGCGCGATTACTGCTAACATGCCACGCTTAGTATTATCTATGCGTTCAGGAATATTTATAGGAAAACACAGATCATCTGTGTCAGTTCGCCAACTAAGACCGAGTGTCTTATCGACGACATCACTTTCCTTGTGGAAATCAAAACAAGACTCACAAAATGATTTTGAAATTAAACTGGGTTCGTTAGATTTCCACTTCCTTAAAGGCATGCAAGCAGAAGCCAGAGCATCCGTCACCTTATGACGCAACATTTGAGCCTCCTCAAACACGTCTGCACCAGTCAAAAGGTCATCCACGTAAAAATCGTGAAGGATAACTTCTGCGACCTTTTGATCCTGACATTCAAGACCGACCTGTTTGAGGCACCTAGTAGCGAGAAACGGTGCACTAGCCGTACCGTAAGTAACTGTATGCAATTGGTAAGCTTTAAGAGGACTAGAAGCATCATCACGCCAAATAATTTGCTGCAGGTGCCTATCTGATGAATGTACAGACACCTGCCTGTACATTTTCTCTACGTCAGCAGAGAGGACGTACTTATGCATTCTAAATCTACGAATAATTGTAGTCAGATCGTCCTGGACGGTAGGCCCCACCATCTGTATTGAATTTAAAGAAATACCAGAAGTAGTGGGTGCACTAGCATTAAAAACTACCCGTAATTTGGTTGTACTACTACTCTCACGCAGCACTCCGTGGTGAGGAATAAAATATGACAGCTGATCTTCATTAATATTATTACACTCTGATATATGGCCTAAAGAAATGTACTCAGTCATAAAATCTTTGTACATTTTATCGAGTGAGGGTTGGCGGAGATTTCTGCGCTCCAGTGACAGAAAACATCGTTTTGCACGATGATATGAATCGCCTAAGCTATTTGAAGATTCTTTTAACGGTAGTTTAACGCTAAAGCGGCCGTCTGCTAAACGCGTTGTGTTTTTAATAAAGTGTTCCTCACACATCTTCTCCTCAGCTGAATAAGTCGATGACTCATGACAAACTTCCTCGAGCTACCAGAAACGCGTCAATTGGTTTCGGATGTCATCTAACTCAATCAAACTGGAAGAACTTTCGTAATTATCATTGATATTAGTGAAATTACATTTAATAGATGCAAATTGAGAAGAATGATTACTGCAGCCGCCGTTAATTGGGCCGCAAACTAGCCAACCAAGTCTAGTTTGATAAAGTGTTGGTTTCCCATCACCCAGTAAAATTTTATTAGATCCTAATAAACTCCAAAATACGTCTGCTCCTATAATAATATCAATAGAAGGGGGTATGTGGAAGTACGGATCAGCTAAGTGAATATTTGACGGTATATTCACATTTACCTGTCTAGCGGGAACGTTATCAGTGATTGTGGGCAAGACAAAACATATTAAATCATTAGCGTACGATTCATGCAACGCTTTAATGTGCACACGACACATTTTCTCCACATGCGATATGGACTTATTTATGGCTTGTATAGATTTGTCGGTGTTAAAATGAGGCAGATTTAACTTATTAAATAAATTCTCTGTCATCAAACACGACGAACTACCAGAATCAAGAAGAGCTCGAACGATGTGTTCTTTATTATTTACGTCGTAGCACCTAACTAACGCAGTTGACAACAGAATGTCGCCTGTGCTGTTCGTATGCGAATGCGCAGAGATATTAAGCGGCGTTTAAACGGCGCGCAAACACGCGAGCCGAGCCTGGCTCCGCTCGTGGTTCGCCGCGCCACGCGCTGTGTAAACAACTGCGCTCGGCGCGGCTCGGCAAAGTTCGCACGATCCATCACTTGTCGGTTTTTTCGACACAGATCAAAGGCGCGCGCGCCATCTGCGGCTCGGCTTGTGTTAATACGCGCCGTCTAAACAGATGTCACAGAGCGCGCGACGAAGGAAGACCTATTTTGTTTAGCCGCCACGGACGGCTCGGCTGGCGTAGGATCGTGCTACCCCGCGTCGTTTAAACGAGCAGGCTTGCGTCCGTATTTAGCCGAGCCGCATCTCCACGGACGGCTCGGCTCGCGTAGGATCGGGCTAGCCCGCGTCGTTTAATCGCGCCTTTAGCTGAGAGCGCAACTTGACTATTGTTTGCGTCGGCAGTGGAGGATGACTCAACCTTAGCCTTATCGGTCGTACCATCAGCTGATGTGCTTGAACCAAGTTTTGGTTTGAAATCAGTGTTATGAATAAGCGTGTGGTGCTTGCGTTTACATATTTTACACCCTGATTTCTTGCAATTATTGGGATAGTGACCGTGACGTAAACAATTATAACATACCTTATAGCTAGGTAATAAAGACATTCTATCGTTGACGCTTAATGATAGAAACTGTGGACATGAATTGAGGTTATGATCGCTTTTACATTTTGGACAACTATGTGAAGAAGAACTAGTGGTGTTTTCTGTTGAAACAAAGGCTTTTATTTTAGTGTTCTGTTTTAAATTAGTTGTAGAATGACGTGACTTTTCCAATGTTTCTATCAACTCAGCGCGATTACGCATAAATTCAATGAGCTGATCTAAAGTGATTCGTCTAGATTTATCGATACGCCCTTTGTATTCCTCCCATTCTCGAAATGTTTTAGAATCAAGTTTTTGTCGGATTATATGGATAAGTAGTGTGTCCCAACTATGAACAGGTTCGCCTAATGTTCTTAACGCTCTGATATTTTTGTTGACATTGTCTACAATACCTTTTAATGCAGTTGAGGACTCCTTAGTGATTGACTCGATATTGAACAACGCTGTAACGTGATTCTCAATCAATAATCTTTCATTATCGAATCGCTCACGAAGAAGTTCCCATGCCACATTGTAATTTTGAGCAGAAAACTCAATTGACTGGATCACGATAGCAGCAGAACCTTCTAATGATGACCTCAGGTAATGAAATTTATTAATCTCGTCTATATCGTCATTGCCATGAATGAGACTAGCGAAGGTATCGCGAAATTCAAGCCAGTTATCATATGATCCTGTGAATTTGGGTAATTGGATAGTAGGTAACTTGACGAACTGACGCTTACTACTACTGCAATTCGATTTTACTTCATCTTGCTCAGATTTTGAAAAGTTAGTTAACATAATTTTAGCTTGAGCTAGCAACCCATAATATTGAGATTCAACTGTAGTTCTTTCGAGTGTCTCAGCTTCAATATTTTCACACATGCATTCTAATTTCAATTGAACCTCGTTAAATTCATTATAAAGATCCTCTAACTTGGTGACTCGCAATTGCAACTCCATTACCTGAAAGGGGGTTATATCGGCATCCTTTAAATTACTTAAATAGGTTCCAAATACTGTTAATCTTCCTTTATAACTGCTTCGCTTCTTTTTAAGTTCTTTAATATCAGTCATTTTGAAAGGTGAGTGTCGTAGACCTGTAATTACACAATTATAATGTTAAATAACGAAACTATTTATAACAAAAACACCTATCGTAATTACTAATGAGACTGTAAGTAAAATTAGGCTAAGTTATTAATTATACAAAGTTGATTTAGTTCACTGCAAATGATAACTACCATAGGAAAGTATGTAAGGTTTACTATTCCAAAGAAATAATGTAACAAACACAACAATTATCTACTTTTTTAAGGGTTTACAAAGCAACAATTAATTTTAAAGGTCTAAATCAGAAAATAATATTTGTATATTGAAAACTAAATAGCTAATTAATGTAGGTTAACAATAACACTACTGTACTGTATTTTAAGCACGCGATAACTATAATTATACAAATTTGATGTAACCTAATGCTCTGTAAATAATTCCTTGTGAATATTTTTATACAAAATAATAAAATAAGTAAATAACTTTGTAAATGTAAAAAATATAAAAAATATGTTACTAACCTTATTAGAATAAATATTTAATTCCTATATTTTATTTTACCTGATTTAATATTAATGAGTGTTGGGTGAATTTAATTAATATTGTAATGCTTAAACACTTCCTGTTTTATTTCACTTAATGTCCGATTCTCTCTTCTTCCAAGCACGTGTTTGTCGCCTCGTCACTCCAGTACTCATTCAAATCCAATTTCCAAAATATCCAATTCCAGATTATTCCACTTTGCCAGTATGTAGATAATAGATTATCCGGTTCGTATGGGCCATGTATAAAACTGAAGGAACTTCCCAGGAATTTAGGGAATTAAAAAACTCAGGATGTGGCACGCAGTGAGCCAACTTTGATTTTATTGTCTTTGACATTTAAATAGAAAAAGGACAGTACGGTAAAACGCCTGATAAAATACTTATAGCTAATAATCTTAATTACTACGAATTGCGCCAAATTAACTGGAACCAACGGTGGGACTGATGCTTTAACAATTATTATATTTTATTTTTGGAAATATTCAGTACTATTGCACCTACTGTTTTTGTCTCTGCATCACCCTAAGGTAGACTGGTAGAAAATGCCTAAGGCATTAAGTCCGCCTTTGTACATTAAGTGCATAAAGTTTTAATAAATAAAAAATAAATAAAATAAAATATTCGCATAAATCGAATACAGTAACATTTATTGGATCTCAATGTCTTAAAAGAAACAATGACGACTTTCGTTCGAAGAAGTATGGACAACACCCCAAGAAAGATTCACCCTTACTAAAGTTAAACATCGATATGATTGAAGATTTTCCTGTATCGGATTCACTGCATTTAATAGATCTTGGCTTAATGAAGAGGCTTTTAATGGGTTGGAGGGACGGAAATTTTGGAACTTATATAACGAAATGGAATGCTCAAAACATAGAGAAGGTTAATAGTTTTTTGAAAGATTGTAAAATGCCTAAAGAGATACACAGATCAGTGAGATCGGTTGATGTTCTAGCTCATTGGAAAGTGTCTGAGTATCGTTGTTTTTTTTACTATCTCAGTTTTATAATACTCAAAGAAGCCTTAAGACCTGAACCTTATAACCATTTCATGCACTTATATTGTGCTATCACTATTTGCTCCAATGAGAGTTATTTCCATTTGCTTCGTGTTGCTGAAGAAATGTTAACATATTTCGTTGAACAGTTTAAAACTATTTATGGAAAATACTATGTTACTAGTAATATACACAACCTCTTACATTTGGTTGAAGAGGTAAGAAAATTTGGGATTCTTCAAAATTTCAATGCGTATTGCTTTGAGAATAAACTTTACTCCATCAAAAAAATGGTTAGGCAAGGAAACAGAGCACTTGAACAAGTCGCTAGAAGAATGAATGAAATGTCTTCAGTAGATATAGACAAACTTAAAGAAAACAAAAAATATCCAACAATAGCGAAAGGAAAGTGCGAAAAATCTGGTTTGGTTTTAGAATTGGGGACGTTTATATTATCAGCCAAGAAACAAGATAAATGGTTTCTAACTAAAGCAAATCATGTGGTGGAGTTTATATCGGTAAATTTTAAAAATAAGAAGAACCAAGAGCAAGAAATAGAAATACATGGCTATCACATCGGAAGCACTCAAAATGCCTTTGAGGAACCTATAAGTTCTTCATTTTTGAACATTTGCAATTGCGATTGCAGGGAACTTAACAAGGTCAAAAATGTGTATAAAGTTGCTGACATTAAGTGTAAGCTTGTCAGTGTGTTGTTCAATACAAATTTATATTTGGTGCCATTACTACATACTTTATAATAAAGGTTTAAATAAATAAAACTAAGTTTTTAAAATTTTACATTTTTTTTTTTTAATTATTCAATCAATAACAGAGTTCGGTAAAATAATCTGTAGTTTTGCTTACATGTATATTTTTATCAGTCTTATTTAATGAGGTATCTATTACCTTATACTATAACTAACGTAACAGTTTTGATTTACAGCTAAAAATACAATTGAACTCTTAATTTAAATCAGTCTAATATTGAGTCTTTATGATAGTATTTTTTTAAATTTACCCTTTATAATTAGAATAAATATATTAGGGCGCGTTTCTACAGAAGCAGAGCTGAGTGGAGTGGAGCGGCGTTTCCACACCTACATTTGACAGCCCGCTCGACACAGCTCTAGCCACGTGACATCTCTCAAATGTATAGAAACGCTGTTCTACTCCGCTTAAGGCTGTGTTTCCACTGAAGCGGAGCTGAGCGGCGCGGAGCAGAGAAGAGCAGTAAAAAGTGGCGAGTGTTTCCACTGAAGCGGAGTGAAGATTTCGAGTATTGTGATTGGTCAATTCGTGTACCCCTAAAGTCCGCTCCGCCTCTGTGGAAACGCAGCCTTAGTGACAAGCTACATCTTTCAGCACGGAAAAGCATTTTTCCGTAGCTCTGTCCTGATTTGTCGTTCAAGCGTAAGCATTCCGAACGGTTCTGAGCAACAGAAAAGGACAGGGCTACGGAAAAATGCTTTTCTGTGCTGACAGGTGTAGCTTGTCCCTTACTCTGTATCCAGTAAACATTTTAAAACGTAGATAACAACATTTAACAAAACAATGGCAATCAAATTAAAGCCGACGTGACAATAACACAGTCATTGCTTAAACTAGTAATAATTTCAAAAATATTTCAGGCTTTTTAGCCCGTGGTTAACGAAAGGGGGAGGCCACTTGCGTGGTTTATGGGAGAAGATTTTCTCTTAATGCACGACAACGCCAGACCCCATGGCGCTAGAACAGTTTGCGACTACATGAAAGACGTTGGAATCACGGCGATGAAGTAGCCAGCTCGAAGTCCTGATCTCAATCCGATTGACAATGTCTGGGATGAGCTAAAAAGAAGAGTTCGAGAAAGAAGCCCTGCTCCTACGCGCCTCCAAGAACTACAACTTGCCAGAACTTCATCTTGAAGAGGGGTGGAACGCTGTACCATAAGGTTTCATGGTAAAATTAATACAGTTCATGAAAAATCGAATAAGAGATTTAATTAAGGCTAGGGAAGGGAAAATACCTTATTGATAAACAATTTGATCAAGAATTTTGAGTTTGATTTTCATTTTTTCGTTAAGCGAAATTGGGTAATTTAACCCGTATGTTGGGTTTAGTGCCCTAAAACCTCTTATGGGTATTTTTTATCAGTGTGTTTGGTATCATTAGAAAGGTACTGAAGTAAACTTTCAGTTAATGTGTGTTTTGTTTCAATATTTATTCACATTCATGGAAAAAAACTGCCTTAACCGAAAAAAGTCAAGGTGTGCGATTTTATTGCTCTCTAGTGTATAAAGAAGTACTCGTATAGGCCCAAAGGTCAAAAACTAAAAAAAAATTAATGAAAAGTACCTAAATACTAGAAAGTGTGATGAGACTTTACGACATATTTTCAAGAATTTAAATTAAGAAATAATTTGGCTGCACAGCATCAGCAGCAGAATCAGATGGCTGCACAGCAGCAGAATCAAGTGACTGATGTACCTCCACATCCACCTCCATATTCGCAACTCTTCATTGGTTTTGTTCTGGTGAGGGATCAGGTGCAGGAAGTGCATAATCTGCTGGAACTGGCTGTTCTGCAAATATGGCGGGTACAGAAGACGTTGCAATGTTATCTATCTTGTTTTTTTTGCCCTTAACCCTTTGTCTTGAAGCAGATGCCCTCTTATTGCTTTCACAGCGCTGGCGAGCATTCTTCAATACAATTTTAAAAAAATGTTCGCAATCTGCTTTTGTGAATGTTTTGTCCAGCTGACTCGTGAACAATATCAAAGAAAAATTGAATCGTTTTTTTGAAAGCTTTGAAACAAATTTTTTCTGTGTCTTTCTTTGATGATCCTGTCCATGAACAACCTTTTAAAAACTCTCTGTCAAATAAATGATCAATTAGGTAGTATGCATTTGACGTGCCTTTTCCAGAACCTTTGTTACATAACACATGTAATTTTTTTCGGTATTCCTCTTTTAATATTGCATCTGAAAGGTTTTTTTCAAAATTATGTAAATCATTTAAATTTTTTATTATTTTTATGGCATCATCCTGATTTAGAACCTGGGATTTAGAAGATAATTTTATATTTTCCTCAAATTGGATCTGAAATTCTGAATGTTTTAATAGTAATTTGCTTTGAAGTTCAAACAGGGCATTTTGATTATTAAGAATTGTTTTAACATCCTGTTTAATAGCCTGAATATCCTCTTGTATTTGCTGCATTTGCATATCTTGATTCAAGATGAAAATGCTTTGATCATCTATGTTGTCAGTGCCTAGGTTGATTTCTTGTGTGAATGATTTTGGTTCCTGACTCATTTGAACTACACTTGAGAGCAATAAAATCGCACACCCCTTATAATTTGGTTTATTACTGATTTTTTTCTTAAATCTAAAGATATTGAGTACAAATCATTTGGCAAAATTGAAGCATACAAGCTTAGCTTTACAAAGACACAAAATTAAAATCATTGACCTTCATGAAACTTACAAAAACCAATCGTACACCAAATGCCCCAAATTCACCCGTTTGCACTGGCACTACTTGCATCTTTACCCGCAGGCATAAAAAGGTCGGTTTTTAAGGATTTTTAATCAGTTGCATACCGAAAGTCAACGTGATAACATCTCTACTGGAAACATACGGATTTACTGGAAAATTATGGATACCACGCCTGCAGAAGCCGGTCAAGTTATTGCCTTGCTCGAAGCAGGCCATAATCAAAGTGAAGTTGCTCGACAGCAAAATTTGAGCCGCAACTCTGTTAGTCGTGTATACCAGAGGTTTCAAGAGATCAGTGGCTACATTCAGCGACCAGGATCTAGCCGGCGATGCAGAACATCAGGGCGTGATGACCGCTTTCTTGTGACAAGGTCTTTGAAAAATCGGCAACTGAACGCGGTTGAACTGAGACAACAGCTTCGACAGGTTCGCAATGTCAGTGTAAGTTGGTATGCAGTTAGAAGAAGACTGAGTGAAGCAGGATTGAACTCAAATCGTCCGGGAAATGGTCCCAAATTGACCACAGCTCACCGACAATCCTGGCTACAATTTGCCAGGGAACGCTTAAATTGGACTTATGACCAATAGCGGGCTCTTATGTGCTCTGATAAGTGCAGAATGACTTTACATGGTCATGATGGATGCTTTAGGGGCTACAGAAAGTTATGAGAGTGATTTTTACAATGTTGCATAAGCGAACGTGTGGCTTTTAGAGGTGGATCGTGTATGTTTTGGGGTGGCATAATGTTGAACCCTAAAACAGACATTGTATTCATCACTGGGGCGAAAACAGGCCCGAAATCGAGAGAGTTGACGACTGCACGATACGTCGAAGAAGTGCTCGAAGAACATGTGAGGCCCTTGCATGGTTTACGGGTGAAGATTTTCTCTTAATGCACGACAACGCCAGACCGCATGTCTCTAGAACAGTTTGCGACTACATGAAAGACGTTGTAATCACCGCGATGGGGTGGCCAGCTCGTAGTCCTGATCTTAATCCGATTGAACTTGTCTGGGATGAGCTAAAAAGAAGAGTTCGAGAAAGAAGCCCTGCTCCTACGCGCCTCCAAGAGCTTCAATTTGCATTGAAGAGGACTGGAACGCTATACCATAAGATTTCATGGGAAAATTAATACGGACCATGAAAAACCGAATAAGAGCTGTAATTAAGGCTAGGGAAGGGAGTACACCGTATTGATAAACAATTTGATCAAGAATTTTGAGTTTGATTTTCATTCTTTCTTAAGCGAAATTGGGTATTTTTACCCGTATGTTGGGTTTTGTGCCCTAAAACCCCTTATGGGTATTTTTTGACACTGTGTTTGATATCATTAGAAAGGTACTGAAGTAAACTTTCAATTAATGTGTATTTTTTTTCAATATTTAATCGCATTCATGAAAAAAAACTGCCTTAACCAAAAAAAGTCAAGGTGTGCGATTTTATTGCTCTCAAGTGTATATTAACGGCTGGGACATAACTTTCATCTGGTGTTATGGTTACTTGTTGAGACATAGCAGCAGTACTGGCTTGTTGGTCATAATTCTGAAATATAATAACTACACTAGTAACTTCTACACTATCAAATTCGAATTAGCAACTTAGAGTAAAAGACAGATGGACAGACTTCCTTTCGCGTTTAAAGTTTGAATAAAGAAAAAAATAAAAATTGGTCTGTAAATTAATATTCCTGTTAAATCTAAATAATTTACCACAGTAAAACTTACCTCTACCAACTCCTGCGCCATCTTATTAAAAGCTTTAACTGTGGATCCTCTTTGGATAGCTTGAGATGGCTTTTTTGTTTGAAAGCGATGTCATTATCGGTCTCGGTATCGGACCTATCACTCATAACGTCTATTTCATTTTCTGCGTCCTTAAAAGTTCTTAAATTTGTCCTTTTTACTATATAATTAATAGTTGTCCAAGTTTCGTCTGGATCACAGTTTTCTTGTCTTCTCAGTTTTTCCTGTTTATATTTGGGCCAGAACAAAGTACCATTCTGTTCCCATCGATCTAGTACAGCCGTCAATCTAATCGTCTAAATCGTCTGCACTACTTTAAAAGGCATATTGAAATAAAAAATCTGAAAGTGAATTATTAATTAAATATGAATTTTCGTACATTATACACAGCGCCATTTAGTACCAAACTAAGTAAAGCTTGTTCTTCGGGTATAGATAACTGATAAACTAATTACTACATAAAGACATTTTTGTAAATAAATACATTGCGTAGATAACACCCAGACCCGTCCTGTGTAGCCGTGGGTTCCCGGATCTAGCGATTATAGTGGCGGACTGCTAATCAAGATTAGCAGTCCGCCACTATAATCGCTAGATCCGACAGAAGCCGGTCAATGATGTTAGATAATAATAATACCTACTCTTATGTAACTTAACCTGCCGGTCAAAAAACCCTCGACTTGAAACTTAGCTAAGAACTATCTCGACAAACAAGGCTTTCGATTAAAAAAAAACTGCTCTCAAATCGGTTCATCCGTTTGGAACTCTTAAGATGTTACAGACATACACACAGACACGTCAAACTTATATCTAACACACGTCGTTTTTGCGTCGGGTGTCAAAAATAAATAAAACCTAAATTGAAACTACTTGATACTACTAAAATATTTATGAAACTTGAATACTGGGTACTAATTTTAAAATTCAACATAAATGACAATGTTTTAGGAACATAATTATTAATATAAAAATTATACCTACACTAAATTGCACGAGACTACGTCCTCACTGTTCAACTGATTTATTTAACTCGTAGTGCTCGAGGTTTGTTCGCTCTAACAGCAAATAAATAGGTAATTAGAGACTCGCGGGTAATTCCCGTACCACAAAGCCATGCTATTGAAGTTTGGCAACGTTGCGCGTGAACCGATCGGATGAACCTGCGAGTATTATGCTGTCGATTTTAGTTGGTCCAAAAAGTACCATAAACTCCTAGTAAAAGACTTCTTTTTAATTTGGTCGCAGTTGTTACCATAGACGTCTAGCAACTACGAAAATTTAAAAAGAAGCCGTTTACTAGAAGTTTATGGTACTTTTTTACTCAAAGGACTGCCCGATCTGTTCACCGACGACGTTGCCTGATTTAACAGCATGGCTTGAAAGAACATAGAGAAGGCTGCGCCCGTACCTATTGTGTTATTGTAGGAGATCCATAAACATTTGTGTAGTATTGCCCAGACATCATATTTAAATCTTTTCCAACTGATATCTAAGTAAGTTAGTTTAAATATAGGTAACTAAAGGGATTTTCACTTTTACTCACATAGACGTAGGTAATAATAAATATTGTGTTACGTAGTTAGGTACATATTCAGTTAGGTACTAGTTACACATTTCACATTCGTCTCTTGGGAAGTGATCATAAATTGCGTAAGTAGAACAATTCTCACACCAAAACCAATCTTGGTATAGCAATGATCTAATGTGTTCTTGATTCTTAGTGAAATGTAAATCTCTAGTGTTAATAGACACCACGCTGTGACAACCGGGACATATCTCAGATAACAAGAAATGTGTAACATTCCAAGGCCATTTTAAGTTCTTTAAAGATCGGAAATCTTTTTTGGTTAAAATTCGATCGATATCCAGGAACATCGGCATAGTCTTGTTTAATCGTCGGCAACCTGTTATACGGGGTGTAAACAGACCCTTCACCAAGCCGTCAACCAAGCATTCTGTACATCAAACTAAGTAACTTTACGCAAAAATTTTTGCTGGGAAACGACATTTTTTTTTGGGGTCAAAAATCACATTTTACGGTAAAACTCAATACAGGGTGTAAACAGACCCTTCACGAAGCCGTCAACTAAGCATTCTGTACATCAAACTAAGTAACTTTACGCAAAAATTATTGCTGGGAAACGACTTTTTTTTTTGGTGTGAAAAATCACGTTTCACGGTAAAACTCAATGTTACGCGCTCAAAACTTAGTGCTGATGGATGCTTTGAATAGTTAATGGGTACTGGAGTTAATTAAAGTAAAGTTAAAATCTTAAAAAGTGGTTTTAAAAAAAAAACTTGTGAAAAAATTGGAACTTTGACCTTCAATATCTCCAGAACCTGTGGTTTCCCAGGTATTGTCTAGAAGAAAAAAATGATCCCAATGATGGGCAGAATATGTGGTTTTCGTTTTCGTTAAGGGTCTTTTTACACCCTTTATAATGCGCTCAAAACTTAATGCTGATGGATGCTTTGAATAGTAAACGGACCATGGAGGTAATTGGAGTAAAGTTAGAACCTTAAAAAGTAGTATTTAAAAAAAAACTTGTGAAAAAATTGGAACTTTGACCCCCAATATCTCCGTAACTAGAAGGTTCCCAGGTATGGTCCAGAACAAAAAAATGATCACAATGACGAGGAGAACAAGTGCCTTTCGGCTTCGTTAAGGGTCTTTTCACACCCTTTATAATTCAGTCAAATAAATGTCAATGTTTAACCTAGCACGTAGAACAAACCTTAAAATATTTTTTTTAACTTATCTATAAATATCAATCGATTTTCATCTGAGCATTGCGGAACCCTAATCGGTAACAATGGCGAATCTTCTTCGGTTTTGAGATAATCTATACTAATATTATAAAGCTGCAGGGTTTGTTTGTTTGTTTGTTTGTTTGAACGCGCTAATCTCTGGAACTACTGGTCCGATTTGAATGATTCTTTCAGTGTTGGGTAGTCCATTTATCGAGGAAGGCTATAGGCTATATATCATCACGCTACGACCAATAGGAGCGTAGCAGCAATGAAAAATGTTGCAAAAACGGGGAAAATTGTATTTTTAATAACTTGACGCGGACGAAGGTCGCGGGGAACAGCTAGTCCAATATAGAACCAATATACTTATATTGGTACTATGTCACACTTGGAAATGCTAAAAATACTTATTTTAGCACTATGTCACACTTGGAAATGCTTACTAAGAAAATGTCAGCTGCCTTCATAATATCAATTTAATATTAATTAATACTAAAATGTAAATAAGCAAATTTCAAGAAGCGCTTTAAAATTGTTATCAAAACCATGATAGATTTCACAGAAAATTCATGTTCCCCTACGAATAAGCAATAAGACTAACAATTTGACAACAATAACATTTTGTTTTTCTACTATGGTTGACATTAATAAGTTCTGATTCATATAAATACTTACCCTCAAGATGTTAAAAATATTTTTTTACAGAGCACAACAATGTCCGATACACTCACTTCGACTGTTCACAATATATGAGCTTATGGAAGCATTTCTAGGCGCGTATTAATCTAATTTTTGACTATAACTTACTTATATTGAGATTAACAGGAGTATTTGCATTGACGTAATTCAATTACAGGAGCAATATAGGCGTATATGGCATTTCAGCGGTCTAATATAAATACGTTAGAAGTAAAAGTAGACTTATAAAGTGGGCCCTTTTCGCGACTTATATGTGGATATAAGTCTCATATAGTCCTCGATAAATGTTGGTTCTAGGATAGTATAAAAACCACTTTTTGCTAGTTGGGATATAGGCTATAATTTATCTTGGAAACTTGAAAACTTGAACACCTGATGCAGAACCGCAACAGACCAGCTAAACTATAAGAGATACAAAAATGGTACCATAGCAAAAATTGTTCCACGTGATGAGCATTTTCTGCTGAGAGAATAAATTTAAAGATCTTGAACACCTGATGTGGAACTCCAAGAGCCAAGCTACACTATAACATATACAGGGTGTAAACGGACCCTTCACTAAGCCGTCAACCAAGCATTATGTACATCAAACTAAGTCACCCTACGCAAAAATTATTGCTGGGAACCGACTTTTTTTTTTGGGGTGAAAAAACACGGTTTATGGTACAACTCAATGTTACGCGCTCAAAACTTAGTGCTGATGGATGCTTTGAATAGTTAATGGGTCATGGAGTTAATTAAAGTAAAAGTCTTACATTGAAAACTTGTAGGTATTTAAAAAAAAAACTTGTGAAAAAGTTGGAACTTTGACCCCCAATATCTCAGTAACTAGAAGGTTCCCAGGTATGGTCTAGAACAAAAAAATGATCGCAATAACGGGAAGAACAAATGCCTTTTGGCTTCGTTAAGGGTATTTTTACACCCTTTATGTTGCGGTGCGCTCATAATGAAGAAGTGTGGCTTAGGCGCCGAAAAAGAGACATATATCGTCAGTGCATGGAAACAATACGCGAAATGCCGGAAACTTTATTTGTGCAGCATTTTCGGCTAGACAAATCGACTTTCCAAGACCTTTCTCAAGAACTCCGACACAAAACTTCATTAAAAGGAACCAACGAGATTCCCCTATAAGTTAAAGTAAGTGCTTAATAATCTGACTGCTAAAGTATCAACTTTTTTATTACCCAACTATCATCTTCATTTCCTGAACGTTTGTGTTTTTGTAGGTGTTGTGCGCTCTTAGTTTCCTAGCCACAGGATCCTATCAGCGAATTGTTGGCGTCACTCAGCATCTTGCCCAACGCACAGCTAGTCGGTGCATCAGACAAGTTGTTGATGCTTTGAACCACCCTGCTGTCATGGCAAAATGGATTGTGTTTCCGAAAACACGACAAGACAGAGCTTTTATAAAACAAGAGTGAGTGCCTAACAAACTATTTAGCAATAAGTATTTAAATTATGAAGTGCATGTACCTACACATACAATTCAAATTAACAATAATTATTGTTTCAGGTTCCAAAGAAGATTTGGCCTGCCTGGAGTAATTGGGTGCATAGATTGTACCCATGTAGCTTTGGTAAAGCCCAATGATGAAGAGCACCTTTTTTATAATAGAAAAGGGTATCATTCATTAAATGTTCAAATGGTAGATATTATAATTATTAATACTGTATGGCAAGCTAGATAAATCTGTTCTTAATCTTAGTTTTATTTTCAGATTTGTGATGTCAATCTACTTATTTTAAATGTCAATGCAAAGTTTGGTGGAGTTACACATGATTCACATTTTTGGTCTTCTAGTAGAGTTGAACCATTTATGCGTGAACTTCATCAAAATAATGAACAAGTATGGCTATTAGGTATGTATTTATAACATTAAAATATCTAATCTTTAGGATTTTTCCCGATTTGTCTACAGTAACTAATTTTTCAGGTGACTCTGGATATCCACGACGCCCTTGGCTTATGACACCTATCCTCAATGCAGTTGAAGGTTCTAGGGAAGAACGATAAACTCAAAAGCACGTGCAAGCCCGTAAGTGCATTGAGCGCTGTTTTGGATTACTCAAAGCACGGTGGACATGTTTGCTTAGGGACAGGGTTCTTCACTATCATCCTCATGTATCAAGCAATATTACAATGGCATGTTGTGCATTACACAACATAGCTTTGAAAGCTGGCTTACCACCACCACAACCACTTCCTGCTGCACATGACGATGGAGATGATATAACCATGCCAGATCCCACACCCACTGCTACTGTGGGTAGCCAGAGTGAAGTAATCCAAGGAAGAGCCATGCTGAGTTGTTTATTGGATAGATTAGGTTAGTATTAGTAAGATTATTTTAAGCTTTAATAAGATTTTATTGATATTTCCTAATAATAAGTTAAACTTTTTGTACTCTTTCATATACTTAATTTGTATAATATAAATAATAAGTTATTATAGTTATATAGTTAATTTTAAATTGATTTTAATGTACTTAGATATTAAATTATTAATAAACAGCTTTATTATTACAAACAAGTTTATTATTATTTTTACTAAAACACTGACATTCATAATACATAGTTTGGTGGTGGCGTGCATGGCAGGTAGGGAGGAAGGATTTTTCGTGTATCCAATACTTGGTACTTAGCTTACATACATTTTAGGTATTATTGTTAGAAAACACTTTACATAAAAATCTATTACCTACAGTTTGTAAATAATTAATGGTTATAGAACTTGCAAATCAAGTCTAAATTAAAAAGATTTTGTTTAATACTATAAAAAAAACAATTAAACTAATAATACATACAATTTGTACATAAAAGTTTAGAGAAGGAAAAAGTAAACTGGATTGGAATAGCAAAGAATTGAAATAAAAAGTTATTGTTGTTACTCTGATATTGTAGGCAATTTAAAATGTTCATAGCTCACAGCTGAGACCACTATCACTACATTAGACATCTTAAGGGATAATATCTGTCGAAGGTAGTGATGATAGTCTCAACTGTGGCAAAATCTCTATCAAATTGTCTACAGTACCAGCCAAACGACTCAAAATTTCGTTTTGCTTTTCTTCCATTTCAATTCTTCTTGATTCCAATCGCAGCCTTTCCATCTCCCTCTCGTGAAAGTTTTTTTCCCGGTCTGCCTTTAGTTGCAGCCGGCGATGCTCAACAGTCACGAACTCGTGGCTCGTTCGAAGGGCGTCTGAATTCGGCGTGTGCGCGCTCGAAGCAGCCCGCGGCGTCGCGGCGTGGATGTGGTAGGCGACGCCGCGGGCGACGGGCTTGCCCGATGCCGCCGCAGCTGCGGAGCCCCCCGTGACGTGGACGCGGTAGGCGACGTCGCTGACAGCATCGGCGCAGATGCAGTGCCGGGCGGCGGCGTTAGCACTGATGGTGGAGGATGGCTTTGAAGTTCGGGAGGTGGCAGTGAAGGACTGGCGGTGGATGCTGTTGTTGCTGAGAATATATAATTATTTATATTAAATTGTGCCTAAATTAATAATTTAGCCGAAACATGGCATCTTTAAAGAAAGGTACCTTGTCTATAATAATATGAAGGAAAAGTATCATCTGTGGCAGGAGTTTGGGACGGACAGACAGAATGTGCAGAATCTCTGGTTGGTGTTGGTAGAGAGTTTCTCTCTGATGGTGGGGCATGAAAAATTTGAAGAATATGAATTAGAAAAATTAAACTTGTTCATAAAAGAAAATATAGTGATAAGCAAAGAAAAAACTAACATCAAAGCCTCTCTCCTCAATTCCAGCTTGACCGGTGACAGCCGTCAAACCCATTATGCCCAACACCCTCTCTTCTGAAGCAGTTAGAGTTACTCTGCTGCTTGGACCACCACCAGTACTAGAAGCCTCAACCCGTATTGCCAAGGCTTTTTTCTTTGTTTTTGTTTTCCAGTCCGCCCACACCTGAACATATTTGTCTGTTAATTGTTGTCATGCATGTTTTCATCAATAATTTTCTAGTCTATGAAGTAAGCTGATTGTTGTATGTACTTCATTCATAATAGGAAACCCAACACCATAAAATAATATTTTTATGTGACAAATACAAGTGGAATCTTACTTTTTTCCATTTGTCCATTGGCTTTATAACTCCTCCACCAATGGAGTTTAATAAATCTCCCAGTTCCTGCCACAGCCGGTCAGATTTTATTCGGCCTTGAGGCCCTTGCTGGGGCCTCGTTATATCGCCATGGCTAGAAAAAAAGTTAAAACTATTTCAGAGAAGCAGAGGGTCTATTGATTAAGTAAAAGGTCAAACATAATTGTTTTGTTTGTTTCGTAAGTAGTAGTATTAGTTCAAGTCGCGTATCACGTCATTGTTTATGTTTCTAACTTTCAAGTGCCCCAAGTATGAAAGATTTTAACCCATATATGCTCAACTTTTTTTTTTTTGCAAACCAGCAACTTTTTATATTATCATAGGCAAAACATACCTAAGAAACATGATTTTTAAAAATTTTGATGATTTGACCGCCCCATTTTTGGGGCGCTGAGCACGGTCCGCCACGCGAAATATTTTTTCTGAGATTGTTCTGTTTTGGTTATACTAGAGGGTTAGGTGAATTATTTTACTAATTTATAGAATCATATTCAATATTTATTTATTTTATCTATATTTGACAACATAAAACATAGGAAATATAGAAAATAAAATTGAGATTTTACAAATGAAAAGTCTCGAAACAGTTCGAATCAGTGGCGAATCTATCATACAAGCCGGAAAGCCGGGCTTGCCTAAAAATCAAACTCAAGAAATAAAAAAAACATTTTTCGAAAAACATAAATTTTTGTCAAACAAGAACAAAATTCGGTATCTCCACAACTGTATCCTCTATGTCAGAAATTATTTTAAATTCGCGCGCTTATTATCCGATGCCGGCCGCGATACCCTGGCTCGCTCTAACACTATACAAAAAAAGAGTTAAACGTAGAATTTTAGTACGCAATCGTACCTACGGTCAGCGCTAGCTAATGCTTTCTCTTTCTCACCCACTGGCTTGCATTTGGCTTCTCTGACCTTTCAGTTTTCCTAACAAAATGTCTCTGTTATTGATAACATTGGTAGGTACTGATTTGAGAATTTGTATAGAGTTTAAAGCTGGGCTTTTCTTTGAATGTGTGCGTGTAAGTCTGTGTAAGTTTGAGAGAGAAGTGTGTTCGCACCAAGGATGCGCGCAATTTATATGCGCTTCGCGCGAATTTTGATAGGTACAAAGTACGATTTCATGATAGTTCGTATTTTAGTTAGTTTTGAGCGATTAGGAACTGGTGCATTTGTTTTTTGTGGTTTTATTTTTTCGATTTCTTGGGATTTAAAGTTTTTTGATTAGTTATTGCCGTAATTAACTTTGTTTTGAAGTGAACACTAAAATTAATTCGAAAAAGCAATTTTTCCTTGTGAAGGATTAAAGTGTCTGTAATCGGTACCTACTTAGCAAGATAAATACTTTGAGTTTTACAGAAAAATATAATCTCGTTACTTCACCTAAATAAACCTACCCCTGATTTGAACATTCTCAGAAAACTAAAACCCATAATGTGCATTTTAGTCGATCAGCGTAGGTTAGCGTGTTCAATGGCTGTTCGGCTGCTCTCATTCAAACAATTTGTAAATCTATCTAGTAATAAATACGTGGTGACTTCTGTGTACTTTGTTGTTTGTCATCTGTCCGGGGTAAAGAAGCGAATAATGAAGAGTTGTGGCTGTTTACATTGTGAGTAATTACAAACATTTTCAATAATGTGTAATTAGAAAACAATTTATTGTTCGTGCGCCATCTCTAACAAAGCGAGGGAAACAATTACGAATTGACTCGAAGAGTTGAGTTGCTACATTTAAGTCAATAGATGGCTCTTATATCATTTACTTGATACTGACAACTTAATTGAATTAGTTGTAATTTTGTGACGGTATATAAAATATGAAAAGTTAATAACCACTATTTGTATTTTATATTTAGGCATATTTAAATAATAGGAAAATAAAACCGGCGTTATTAAATACCAATGTCAGAACTCGGAACAGATTTTCTCGGTCAATCCCCCCCCCCCCCCCCCCTAAATATTTTCAGTTGTTTATTCAAGGCTTTCACTCGATTTCATGCCGAGCACGCCGCTGGTTCGAATGGCAACCGACATTACATTTTCGACATTTTTTCGTAGTATTTTTATGGCATTGACCACAACGTATTTGAGTATCACTGGAAATAATAATGTGACCAACCCCATCCAGACGAACATCATCTGGAATCCTCCTTTTGCGTGTAGCTGGCTTTAGTGGGCGGCCTATGGAGCGGGCCGAAGCATACTTTACCAGATACGTCGTGACTACAGTCCTGATGAAAGATACAAAATCAAGATGACCCTTCTGTTGCCCAGCCGGTGAAAGTCTGTACAACTGAAATGCGTTGTTCATCGAGGCATTCAAAAGCCACATCAGCATTTGCCAGTACCATTTTTTTTATTGATGCTGATACGATAGCAGCCTATATTCTGATCAAAGCGATCCACTCCGCCCATGTATTTATTGTACATCTGTACACAGAAAGGCTGTTGAACAGACACTTTCTTCTTTTCGCTACTTGACCAACGCTGAGCAGACCCTAAGGGCGCAACACCTTCACAAGTAGATGCCACGGTAACTACACTGTTATCATTGTAGCGAATCAGAGTCACGCCTGATTTTTCATCTGTCATTTGATGGAAGGAACCGCGTGTTTCTTTTTTCATTATTGGCACTGCCTTCAATGGAGAATTTTCTACACGATTGGCTCGTATTGTACCTGTCCCTTGATGGCCAGATTCTTTCAAAGCTGTAAGCAATCTAAAAGACGTAAAAAAATTATCTATGTAAACGTGCACTTTAAAACCTGCAGGCAATTTGGTAACCAAGTTTGTAACAACAGATCCTCCTACACCTAGATGAGGATTGGTATTGCCCGTGCTAGCCCCTTGATAAGGTATGGCTTGCATGAGATATCCCAGGCGTGTACTCATACACCAACATTTGAATCCAAAACGTATCGGTTTGCCGTGAATATGCTGTTTTGTACTATGATGGCCATAATACGGAATCATTGATTCGTCGATGCTAACTTCATTTGATTGATTTTGAAAATTCTTTATTTTAACATATACAAAACAGATAAATGACATTCAGATCTTATTCTAAAAGCATTAAACATTAAGATTGGGTGTTTTGTGCAGACTAAGGCGCCTATATAAAACATTTAGGAATACATACAATATGTAATGATAAAAACTTATTACTTGTTATGAATCAGCAGTATCATATTACTTACGTTAAACAAATGTCGAACTGTACAGCGCGATGATTAGACACAAACGCACTTTATAACACTTAATAAAAGCTAACTTCATTGTACTGAGGCCAATACTTCATCCATTTTTGGTTCAGTTTATCCCATAACGGTCGCACTTTAGTAAACTTGTCGTGGGCGTCTAATGCTGCGTTATCACATACATGCATAAATCGAAGTATTTGTTCAAATCTTGATCGTGATATGGCATTAGCTACGCCAGGATGGTAAGTATCAGCTCCGGTATCCCAGTACATAAGATTTCTAGCCTGAACATTATAACCACTCAGCAAAAATATTGCTAGTACAAGGCGGATCTCTTCTTCTGTAACGTCAAACTGTTTTCCTTCAAAAATAGCATACTTTTTCGAATTTTCAACAAACAAATCAATAATTTCTTGGTCGTAGAATAATTCAAACCATGCCACAGGCGACATATTAGTTTCTAAAACTCATGCCGATTCCATTCTCTTCTTTGATGTTCCCGTAAATCTACTTGCTTCCATTTTCTTTTTACTGTAACCGTCTTTTTTCTTATTTGCTTATGCGTTGTGGAAGTCGATGCAATATCCGACAGAGGCACGTCATCTTCGCTGGAATCTTCTTGTCCCATTATTTCCGACTGTAACCCTGTTCCTGACCTCCGTACGCATTGAAGTTGCGCCTGTACGAAGTTGGTTGCCTGTTAGATGATCCAAATCTCCCACAAGCGCATCTTCATCATCACTATCAGCATCACTCAACATATGGTTACTAGGAGGGCATGTGTAGACCGTAGCTTCGATTATATCTTCTTCAGTCTCTAATACATCAATTATCTGAGCTAACGACAACCTATAAAACCAAACAGATATTATAAATATAACATGTCAATACAATAAAGTAAACATAACAGTTGTAAATACTGTAAATAAATCGATAATGCCAAATACATGAAGTTTGGAATTTACGTGGGAGCTCGCGCTCAACGCCCCAATAATGGGGCGTTACAAATAATGGCTCGATGAATCTATGCTTCAAAAAATCTAATTGATTTATGATGGAAAACTCATTGAACATAAATAAAACAACAAAATAAAACCACTTTACATAGATCTACTAATAAATAAATTGATAAAAACTTACGGTTTATTGTGCGACATCATAACCTTCAATAATTACACGTTTTATCTCTTCAAAATGACAGATAAAATGGCGTCAAAACTTTCTTTTTTGTGTTGCCAGTATTGTAAATAAGCGATGTAGTCTACACTAATATTATAAACAGGAAAACTTTGTTTGTTTGTTTGTAATGAATAGGCTCAAAAACTACTGGACCGATTTTAAAAATTCTTTCACCATTCGAAAGCTACATTATCCACGAGTAACATAGGCTAAATTTTATTTTGGAAAAAAATAGGGTTCCGTAAGATATTTGGGTTTTTCGGACACAAGGTGTAAAAAATCAACCAGGAAAGTTACTTATTTTGCGTACGCTGCCTAAACTATAAAAGATAGAACCAGAAAATGTTCTAATTAATTGTAGATCTTATAAATATCTACAAAAAAATCCGCGACACACTATACCTATCTATGCCGAGTGAGGCACAACAACCATTTTTTTATCTTGAATTTTTTTTGGACTACAAACTACTGTGCCGATTTCGAAAATTCTTTCACCATTAGAATGGTACATTATCCCTGACTAACATAGGCTATATTTATTACTAGAAAAAAATAGGGGGCGTGGGGGTTAGGGGAAAATAAATATCCACCCGTGCGAAGCCGGGACGGGCCGCTAGTGGTTTATAAAAATAAAGAAATGCTTATTGAATGTCAAAAAAATTAAAATATGAAACGTTTTAAAATTGGGGCAGTGAGCACATACGGGTAAACAAAGGAAGATTACGAACTAACTAATAATTTACGTACCTTTCCATAAATTCTAATAAAGCTGCGAACTGTTCTGGGCTTGCTCGAGATCTAGATTCCATCCTATAAAAGTTATCACTTCATTTAAGGTATCTTTCCTTTAAATGCACGATATCATATTATTTCGAATGACAGTAATATTTAAAATTACATTCCACACTGTGATATTATAATAAATAAATAAATAAACAAATTGTACCTTGTTTTGCTTACTTTTTTAACACTTAAAACAATTATTCCTTTCTTAACAATCCAAAACAAAACTTCAGCCCGCGCACAAAGTACATAACTGTGACTTTGACATTAGTTTGACGTTTCTTGGAACGCTCACCATAGACTAAAGTATAGGTTTTTTCTAAGGTCATTGTAGAACGAGCGATCGACTCAGTCCTGTCAAGTTGGCTACCAAGATAGCGATGTTTATAATTGCTTACGCGTTAACAATTGTAGAAAGAGAATCGATACGAAACGTTTGTAACTTGGCTAGGCCTGCTGACCTGCTATTACATGGGGCGTAACAATATCTCTAGTGAATTAATGTAGGTAGTGGACATTCGGAAATACACCTCTGCCTATCTCTTTGGGGAATGCAGGCGTGATGATATTAAAAATAGACCAACGAATGAACGTAGGCAGACTTCATAATTCGATCTAGTCTTACAATAAGAATAAATGTGAATTCAAATAACAATAGGTACCATCTAAACCTAAGAAGATTTACGTTAAATAAATTCCCTCCGTAAAACTTTACGAAAAGGAACTTAGGTGCGATCAAAACAAATCATAATGTCCAGCATCTACCTACCTACACATCTGTAAACTAATAAACAACTGATGTTTGCAATTCAAATTTAATTTTTTTGTAAAAATCTCGAAACATTTCGTAACTCATATCGACTATGAGCGAGCGTCGAACTTCGAATATTCGTCAGCTGATTTTTGGTTGTAGGTATCTACCTACTCGTACTACTGATGTGAACTATCAGTTCGTAGCGCGGATTGATTTGAAAAATCGTACTAGAGATAGTCAGGTGTGGACGTGACATACCAAAGAGTATAGTAATATCAAGGAACTTATATACTAACTGGAATGATTACGTGCAACGCAAAGCCGTTCCGAGTGAGAGAACTTCGAGAGTGGATGTCATCTCTTTCTAATAGGGTATCCATATTTTTGTACTTTTTGGGACAGTTATTCTGTTCCAACTTACTAGCACCCCGCTCCCCGCTTTGCATGGGCGATGCCGAAACCTACGCATACTATTCATCTAAGGCAGAGCCATTTGTAAAAAAAAACTACTTTATTTTTAGGTATAATAATACTAAAAAACCTCATCTGACTGCTGCCGGCATGTACCAGCGGTAACGTATGTATCTCCATAAATTTTAGTTTTCCAAGGGTGCCACAGTTAAAAAAACTCTGTAGTGGGATAGGTTGATGATGTGAAGAATACGTACACTTATTTTCGTTCACGGTGGTCTAAATGTTAGGTTATATCCTCCATTTGTAAAAAGAGATTTTAAAGCATACAGGGCTGCAATGCTCACATAGATTAAGCAAGAGGATGTAGCATATTCAAACAACTTAATAGTATTTGATAAATTTATTAATCACACTATACGTTATTAAACCAACAATTACATATGGTTTTATGTAATTGTTGGTTTTTTGTATGAGTCGGTAATCTTAAATGTAAGTGCGAAGATGCTGATGATGGATGACGGTTGCAAACTAGGCAATAGGTTGAATACTTTTTCTTTAAAGGGACATCTTCAAGCCACCGTTGCTGAAGATTCTCATTGTTGCGGAGTCTGCATGGAAACAGAACAGTATTATTAATATGGTACAGCAAACTACTGCGCGCAACAAGTGTGATCTCCGAACAGTGATTTTTCTCATTTATGAAAAAAAATATGAATTTAACTATTTTTTAATGCTTAAAAGTTATTTATATTGCCATGATTTCCATAACTCGCGAAATGAGAGTGTATTACGCGACGTACACCTCTGGCTAGCCCTTCGGATTTACAAGCGTGATGTTACGTTAGATTTCCAAATATTAATAAGAATTACTGTGATTTTTTTCAAATAAATTAATAGTATTTTACTTGACCAAGGAGTTTATTCAGACTTTTTGGATTTGACTCGAGACTTTTGTGTCGAATAAAAAAAATCGGTTGAATTGACAGTTGCCGCCAAAATGGAAGGGTTTAAAAATGTAAAGATAGAATTCAAATGTTTATTTTCAAGAAGTTACTTTTGCTAATATTAAATCGAGTAAATGATTAAGTTTTGCTACTGCATTATAAATAACAATGTTTTGTATTTTATACGCATATGCACAAGATTATAAATACCGAGAATACAAATGTAAAACATTGTCACCCTAGTCGTAATTTGTAAACAAAGTTAAACGAACGTACCAGAAAAAAGAAATTGCATGTCCATCAACCCCTCACACTATTAAACCCCTTCAAACAACACGATTTCACCATATTTATAGTGGAAGATTTCACTTAAATACAATAAAAAGCACCTAAGCAAGCAAAAATACGACTGCAACGCGAAACCGTTTCGGACATTTTTTTATTTTTTTTTTAATCTTTCATGAATTTTGGCATTCATAAAATGTAAGTAACTACTAAAGAATTCAATTTCGCAAGAAATTATTATTTTAATATTTGGTTTTTTAATATCAAATATTTCCAGTTACGATTTATGTGCTAGTTTAGCTATCAACGTGATTTCCGATTGCTATATAAAAAAAAAAGAAAAAATATATTTGTTTCAAACTCAAACTCAAAGCATTTATTTCAATTAGACCATAACAGGCACTTTTGAATGTCAGAAAAACAAAGAAGGCGAAGCTACAGTCCCAGACACAAGGCATAATAACTTGTGAAAGTACTGTAGTTGCCCATTCCAAAGCGTAGATCTCTATGGAGAAGAATGGGCAAGAAACTCCATGGACACTCTTTTCAATCAAAATATTTTTACAAGATCTTCGTTTATTTTTTGATTACTGGCAATTATTAGACAAGGACACAATCCACTCTCGTCGCTTTCTCGCTCCATTTTCTTCCCCCTTTGGACTAATTAAAGTAATACGAACTCTATGTCTTTGAGATAAAGTTCATTTTCAAACGGTTTTTTTTATCAAAATTTTGTTCGTACTCATTCCAGTTAGTATATGTATAAGTTCCTTGAATAATATAGATGGAATAGAGAACCCTCTCTCGAGGATTTTTGACACCTATATTAGACGGTGTCGCCACCTGGTACTATATCCGCTGAACTAATCCCAAAAACTACAGGTGCGTACATAGGTATATCTACATCTTTACTATACTCTGAATAGGTTTTCTATGGGTAGGCGGGTAATTTGCAATGTAGGCCATATAAAATCAGTTTTATAAACATTTTGTATTTGTTCTATAGCAATTCGTGCTTAGTTCTTGATTGAAATAAGAATTTACAAGATAAAAAAAAAACAAATACAGTTAATGTTTACAAAACAGAATGTTTTACAAAGCCAGCACACAATAAAAATGAATGTGTTAATATTTAAGTCATTTATTGGTTTTATTATGGCGATGTTTATTAAAATAATTTTGAGCATACATTTTAGTTTCGTCCTCACCATCGTATGTAAGTTTCCCTGCTAAAATCCGGTTTATTGACTTGCACCAACTATAAATTAAGATATTTATTGTTACATCTGTAAAGTATTCTTTCAACTTTTCTTTATGTGTTTGACATTTGAATGGAAACTGCACAAATATTTCCGTTACTGTTTTTATTTCTTTTTTTATTCCAGTTTCCAGCACATCACTTTTCAAATGTGAAACACATATGCTTTGTATACAAAGAAAACATTCTTCCAATTGTTTAGAGGGATAACATAACAACATTTTGTCAGGAAAATATTCTTTTGCTGCAATGTAGGAATTTTTATCATTTTTACTGCATAGAACAGTTTTTCTGCATGTTTTGCAGTTTTTTATTATATTTTTTAGACATTTCCTCAAGATCCACCCACACACATAATTTCTCTGGCCTAAATCATCCGGAAGTTTTACATTCTTTAGGACTTCCTCTCTAAGAGTTATTTCTTTTTCTTTAGAAATCTCGATTATGGGAGCAGTATAAGAATTTTTCGTAAAAAAAATGTAGCGATTGTAAAAAACTATTATTATCTTCTTCGCAATTTGCCTGAGCTGAATGAGCGTTTAAATTATTTAATAAAATAGTTTTGAATGCGCCTTCAAATGCCATTACATTGGGTGCAATGTTTCTTGCCCCGCAATTTCTAATACTTCCGAAGAAATTCTCAACGGGATCTTGATTGAAATTTCTCGTCAACATTGAGTCAAAAGAATATTTTTGTGATAAAAGTTTCCACAATTCTTGAATGACTTCAATAGTTTTTACAAATTTTTTTACATATGGAACAACAGTTTCAAATTTTCGGATTTTATTCCCTACCTTTTTGCTTGATTGAAATTTTATACTTTTAAGATATATTTTTGCTTTTAGCCACAATTGATGGTGAGGTGAATTCCTTCTAACAGGCCCTTTATAAATTTTACCATTTGGAATTTCGAAGGTATTACAATTAAGACTATCAAATAAATTATCCACTAATAGAACAATAGGAATAAGAGAGCGAGACGTGTTCTTCTATCAACTTTTGGAGGCAGCTCAGTTCTCCACAAGACTTATCTGCTGCATATAACTGCTGGAAATATTCCCATTTTATTGATTTTATTTTATTTTCATCTTCATAATCCACATAGGTCATGGTTTTATTGAGAAGATTGTTTCGCAAACCTTTCAATAAATGAGGAACATCATATAAAAGGAATAATTTTTTTTCCATTAATTTCAAATATATCAAGAGGCATTTCCTTCCCTTTTCTCAAATATTTTCCTTTAGTTTCTTTTAATAAGCCTTCTATGGCGCTTACATTAAACGTACTTTGGTCGCACACTGTACATAGTACAATTAGACCAGTTTTTTGAATATCTTATATATAAAATTCTCGTGTCACAATGTACGTTCCCGTACTCCTCCGAAACGGCTTGACCGATTCTCATGAAATTTTGTGAGCATATTGAGTAGGTTTGAGAATCAGCCAACATCTATTTTTCATACCCCTAAGTGACGCAGACGAAGTTGCGCGGGTCAGCTAGTTTTTAATAACATCCTTTATTATTGATTTCAAATCAATTTGGTTTAAGGCATTGGTGAAGAAATAAGCAACTGGTTGTTTATAATGCTTTTTATGCCCTTAACCATAAAAACTAGAGCATGGTTTGCAATCTGGTTTTTTCCATTACTGGTAAATTCATCATTTAATTCATCATTGGATGAGTCATAATCAAGGAACTTATATACTAACTGGAATGAGTACGAACAAAATTTTGTTAAAAAAAACCGTTTGAAAATGAACTTTATCTCAATGTCATAGAGTTCGTATTACTTTAATTAATTCAAAGGGGGAAGAAAACTTCAGAGCGAGAAAGCGACGAGAGTGGATTGTGTCCTTGTCTAATAATTGCCAGTAATCATATAAACAAATATTTTTTCTTTTTTTTTTATATATAGCAATCGGAAATCACGTTGATAGCTAAACTAGCACATAAATCGTAACTGGAATTATTTGATATTTAAATACCAAATATTAAAATAATAATTTCTTGCGAAATTGAACTCTTTAGTAGTTACTTTCATTTTATGAATGCCAAAATTCATGAAAGATTAAAAAAAAAAAAAAAAAAAATGGCCGAAACGGTTTCGCGTTGCAGTCGTATTTTTGCTTTCTCAGGTGCTTTTTATTGTATTCGAGTGATATCTTCCACTATAAATATGGTGAAATTGTGTTGTTTGAAGGGGTGTAATAGTGTGAGGGGTTGATGGACATGCAATTTCTTTTTTCAGGTACATTCATTTAACTTTACAAATTACGACTAGGGTGACAATGTTTTACATTTGTAAACGGGGATTATGAAAATATTGTAAAGACGCCGCCTTTTCTGTTATCCATATCGGTATTTATAATCTTGTGCACATGCGTATAAAATACAAAACATTGTTATTTATAATGCAGTAGCAAAACTTAATCATTTACTCAATTTAATATTAGCAAAAGTAACTTCTTGAAAATAAACATTTGAATTCTATCTTTATGTTTAATAACGTATAGTGTGATTAATAAATTTATAAAATAGTATTAAGTTGTTTGAATATGCTACATGCTCATGCTTAATCTATGTGAGCATTGCAGCCCTGTACGCTTTAAAATCTCTATTTACAAATGAAGGATATAACCTATTTAGACCACCGTGAACGAAAATAAGTGTACGTATTCTTCACATCATCAACCTATCCCACTAGAGTTTTTTTTAACTGTGGCACCCTTGGAAAATTAAAATTTATGGAGATACGTTACCGCTGGCACATGCCGGCAGCATTCAGATGAGGGTTTTTAGTATTATTATACCTAAAAATAAAGTAGATTTATTTACAAATGGCTCTGCCTTAGATGAACAGTATGCGTAGGTTTCGGCATCGCCCATGCAAAGCGGGGAGCGGGGTGCTAGTAAGTTAGAACAGAATAACTGTCCCAAATTTAAGTACAAAAATATGGATACCCTATTAGAAAGAGATGACATCCACTCTCGAAGTTCTCTCACTCGGAACGGCTTTGCGTTGCACGTAATCATTCCAGTTAGTATACACTCTTACATTTTGATCGTTTTAATCCCGTGGAGGATCGATCCGGTGCATGAAACAATATCGATTTGTGAAGATAAAATAAAAAAAATAAGTACTTTTTTTTTAAAACTCGAATTAATTCTCGCATGGGTGAAAAAACGATGCGAACCGTAAGTAGGCAGAATTCGATATTAACAATAATGATGCGTAAGCGCAGTCAACGTGAACTCACAAAAATTAGCCAATCCTAGACCAAGCCCCGCCCCCAACCCCATTTGATTGGCAATGCAAAAGCCGCGCGCCCCGCGCACCCCGCGCGCTAAGGGCATCACAGGACTACGTCATGTAAACAATTCAGTTTCTCTAAGACGTCATCGGAGTGTTGTTGTTATCGTTGTCGCGCGAAAGTAATGGCGTCTCGTAATTACGTATACTCCAACCTGGAGTTCGTTGCCATGCAGTCTGTAATTTTGACTTAGATGTGGCCAGATATATTTTATCTATTAATTCGAAAGAACTTGTGATACTTAATAATTGGTAAAAATTCCCACACTAAAATTGTCTATAATTTCAGAGAAAATTTTTTTTTTGTGAAAGTTCAACGACCTCAAAGAAAAGTTATTGTTTTTTTTTCTCCAAAAGTATTAATAGTATCGTTTTTTCCAATACCACAAACGACGTAATATCAAAATATTTATCCATATAAAAAATTAAGGAGCTGTAGCTTTGATTGTTAATGAGATACATGAACATTTTTGAATTTCACTTTTTATTAAAAAAAAAAATTACCCCTATCATTACCGCATTTTTTTCTTTGCTATAAATATGTACATAATTGTTGTTTATCACGTCCTAAAAAATTACATACGTAACTCAAAGGGGTGGTGAGAAAAAGCGTTTCTAAATATTTTAGAAATTTCTATGGAAATAGGGTTGTCCAAACGATAAAAAAAAAAACAAATAAAAAAGTTACATTTTGTCGATGTCGTCATTATCGCAATCGATAAATACTTCGTCTGACGATAACACGATGTTGATATCGTCGGAATCACATTCGAATACATCGACAGTTTTTTGCAAGAACTGGTCGCCGTGTATGAGTACGTTATCCTGAGTCGGCTTTAAAAGTTTTAGAACTTTTTCGGGAATTTTAGACCTTTTATTGTTTTTTTGTCTCTTGTCAATTGACATACTCGACAAAAGCGGGTCAGAAGACTCTAAAGCTCGGTGAATCAAGTCAAGGACGGTCGCTTTACGACTGAACTTACGAGTGTGATGCTCACGATCGTAGCGCCAAAATTTGTTGCGTGATTCACCGGCTTGCTCTGAGAGCATTCCTATAGGTATAGGAATAGAATCAATCATTTGTGCACCATGCATTAAAATTTTGTGCATGGTGACAGACATGTTGTACCAACTATATTTTTGGACATATTTTGTTGCGACATCATTGAAAAACTCCTGAAACTTCTTAGATTCTATTTCTAAGCCGCATGATAATGTCACCAGAATTGTATGAAGGTCATTGACGAGCCATTCTTCAATACCTAAAATATTGGCAAACGTCAATCGATTGGAATCAGACAAAGCCGTACGGGCAGTGTTCCCATCATTGGTTGTACCTGAATTTGGACGAACTACGTCAACCAATAAGCCCATTTTTTGTCTGATTTCATCTTGTATTTGTTTTTTTCTTCCTTCTACAATTCTAGCTTCTGGTGAATTTTTTGAAACTCGCCACTTTTGCACAGCAGTGTCATTTTTATAGCCCAAATGTAACAAGAACTCAAAAATTCTTATCCACGCATGCAATGGGCTAAGTCCATGACGCAAAGCTTCTTGATTTACAGGTTTTTTAGATATCTCATCTAAATTTTTGAATTCGCTACAAGTAGCTCCACAACAGGGACACCGTAATTGCGAAGTTGTGTTTGTAATGGCATTAAACACCTTTCCATCTATGATGGTCAAGTATAGTTTTGGGTCTCCAATAACTGTTTTTCCCGAAGAGTTTTCAGCAAAAATCGGCGAAAGATTCTTTATTTCTTCTTCAACTCGGGTTTTTTCGTTTACGATTAGTTGTGTTGTTTCTGGGTTATATTGGATTCGTATTGGGCGACAAAACCTGTAAGATTGGGGATTCGGATTGATCCATAGTACATAACCGTCGTCAATTTTTATTCGTAAAGGTATGTATGTGGTTGCAAACAGGCAATGTTCATCATCGTTTGCATCACTGAAGCTTTGTTTGTAGGCAGATTGTCCAGTAGTTCCGTCAAAACCCCATGAAGCCTCGAATACGCAATGAAGTGTATCTATTCTTTTTTGTTTGCAGTACTCTGAAACTTGTTGGTCGCACACGTCAATAATTCGACGAAAAGTGTGCATGACTAAATCTGATAACGGTATTGTTGCTTCCCGTTCTGATATTTGTATATCCACAGCGGGATAACATAACTTTTTGACCATTTGAATTTTGTAGTAGGGAGGGTAAATATTAGACCCACGAGATTTGGCTCCTTCACGAATACTAATATAGTCGTCAACAGATAGTTTTCTATCTATAATTAAGCATAGGGCTTCATTAGGAGTATAAGGTTCATCAGTTTTTTGACATGACCTTATTAGTTTGGCAATTTTGGTAGACTCGGTAGGAGATTTTAGGCACTCTTGAACAACAAATTCAAAGTCACTAGCTGCAGTTTTTTCTAATTTGTTACCTGTTTCATCTACCACAACTTTTGAAAACACCTTGATCAGAGAGTCCAAAGGGTAGTTTTCAAGTTGTAGTTCCAAAGACTTTCTTATACGTCGCTGACTACGATCGCTAACATTATCATATTGGTTGGATCTAGAAGTTGAAGGAACATCTAGTGACTGTCTAACTTCTTCTGAGGCTGAAGGTATTATTTTTATTAAACTTGTTTCAGGTTCATCTTCAAGGTT
Organism: Noctua pronuba; assembly: GCA_905220335.1. NCBI lineage: Eukaryota > Metazoa > Arthropoda > Insecta > Lepidoptera > Noctuidae > Noctua > Noctua pronuba. Next base: position 8,345,065 of record LR999892.1, read on the forward strand.
TTCGCGTCTATTGCAGTTTATTTGTTCTAAAGTTTGGTGGAGTTGAAGATTGGCTGTAGAAGAAAGCCATTTTTTATTTTTAGCTATAAAAGTTTTGCGATTCCTACTATTAGCTTTGTGAAGCTGTTCGCATTTGCAAATAAACCTGGTAGTATTTTTTTTAAATATGTCAAATTCTATTTGTGTGTAATTAGGAATACGCTTAGGGTAAATTGCACTCAAAACTATTTTTGTTCTTTCGTTTTCAGGAATATCTAGAGGTCGCGATTTGGGTCCTTGTAAATGAGCTCTATTTTCTAATAACTTAAATAAGTCAAGATGCGTAAGTTTCTGAGGCATTATTGATAATTTAGCCACTTCTCACGGCTCGTCTTGAGGGTCAATATTCTCTTGCCCCAAGTCACTCGGTTGAGACCCGAAATGACAAGCCCCAGGAGAACGGGTCAATTCCTCCTCAGGGACAATATATGACTGGTCCGATTCCATTGTTTCCTATGAATTCAGTTTTCCGAATTCAGTAAAATGTTTAGTGGCTGCTCCCCTGCGTTACCGGGTAGGCTACCATGCCACTATTAGATGTAAGGGTACGACAAAACAACTCAACATAAGCCCGAAGGCATCTATCTATATGAAGCTACGTTTCATATTGATATAATTATGTACATATGAATGGGAGTTTTAGCTAGTAAAAACTGTTACCGCCTTCACCACGTGGAGGTACTCCCAGCTTATGTTGTTAAAGTTTTTGTCTTTCACATTTTAGGATAGTATAACTTTATAAGTTATAATAAAGGTCATATAATATCAATTAAATAGAAAAAAATATTCTATCGAATTGAAACATCATTCTTTTTCGAAATCGGTTTAAAAATGCTAAGGTTTTTGCGCGTGTGATATATTCATTTAAATAATCTAGTATAATTTGAAACAATCAAATGACGATTTTATTAATGACCGGAATAAATTAATCTGTTAAGAAGGTTAGTGACAACCCTAAACAAAAATTTAAAAAAAATATTTCTCATCACCCCTTTATTCTTTTGAGCTGATATTTTTTATTCAAATGTATTATTATGTCGTACATATTTTCCATTAAAAAGAAAATGCGGTAATTTAAAAAGAAACCGGCAAAAAAATATTTATGTTTTTGCTAAAAACATTGAATAACGTCTTTATTATCCGCGTTTCGAATCTAGTTTTTGGCAATATAATAGTTTTGTATTTTCTTAATGAGAAGATATTTAATTTATTCGTTACTGATGTACCTGAAAAAAGATATTGCATTTCTATGGTTTCTATGGGGTTTTCTCGATAATTGCTATGTAGCCAAAACTACTCAAAAAAAAATTGTCATTGTCTTTGATAAGCCTCAAAAATAGTAAAAGCTATCAAATAAACACATAAATTGAACCTGGCCAAAAGTAAGCCAAAATTACATACTGTGGCCATGGTGCAATTTTACGCGATCGCGGGTTTTGATGCGCAAGCGGCTCGTCGTCTCTACAGCGAACCGAACCACTTGCAATCTTTGCGACTGCGTGGTATACCTAACCCGCAAATTCCGTCTGGTCAAACAATTGTGGCGGCTACGCAGCGTTTGTTAGATCACGGACAATTCCGTACACCTGCACATGCTCAGGGCCGCGGTCGCCAACCAGTCTACACACCTGAACTTGACGAAGAAATCCTAGAGTTCTTTGAACGAGATCCCAGGCGTAGTACAAATATGGCTGCAATTAGCTTTAACGTAAGTCAATATTACGTTTGGAAGCTCTTAAATACAGAAGGACTCTATCCGTATCACTTTAGGAAAGTACAAGCCCTCCACGACAACGACGGGACGGCTAGAGTCGCATTTTGCCAGTGGATAATAAACAATCGCGAAGTTAATATTCTGTGGACGGACGAATCGACTTTTACGCGTGTAGGACTATTTAATCAACGTAATGAACATTTTTGGGCATTTAATAATCCACACGTGATTAGTGAGTGTAGACATCAAGTGCGTTTCAGCATTAATAGTGGGCTGGGCGGGCTGGCATCATAAATGATAAAATTGTCGGCCCATTTTTTGTCGAAGGAAATTTGACTGGTGGAACTTACCTAAACATGCTGCAAAGTGTAATTCCAGATTTAATGGAAGACATACCACTGGCATATTTAAATAATTTGTATTATCAACATGACGGTTGTCCAGCACATTACGAGCGTAATGTACGTAATCATATGAATTCCGTGTTTGGAGATCACTGGATTGGACGGGGTGGTCCAGTTGCTTGGCCAGCAAGGAGCCCGGACCTTACCCCACTGGATTTTTATTTGTGGAGTGAGGTGAAGCGATTAGTGTACAGAAACGAACATCAAACTCGTGAACAAATGAGAAGTGCGATAGTGGACGCGTTCGATGTTTTAAAAAGTGACAGAGACACATTATTGAAATTAAAAGACAATTTAATTAAACGTGCAAGATTATGTATCCAAGGGAATGGTTTGCACTTTGAACAATTATTACGCTATCGTGAAGTGTAGCCCTAAGTTATGATTCAGAGGTAATTAATTATTAGGTTTATACCTAACAGAACTCCTTTTCTAAATCGTTGTAAATAATTTTGATTACACGTTTTCATGAACAATTATTAGTGTCCCTTAGTATTAAATAAATCAAAGGTGATTCAGGTATGTAACAGAACTTTTTTTAAATCGTGTAATAAGAACTTTTTTCTTTTTAAAATCATTGTAAATAATTTTGATTCCTCATTTTTAAATACGCCATAAGCAGGCCTGTAATTTTATCAGGTATGTCCCGAAACCTAGGCACGATTACGATTATGACGGTCCTAAGCCCGTAAAAGTATGAAGGAAAATTTGGAATCATTTAATTTGTTTACGCGAACATCAGCTGAGCGAGTCAATAACCTAACTTGATCGGGCGCAGTGTAGGTAGTTAGGGTAGTACGCACCGACGACGACGCGACTCGTAGGCATAACCAACTTATAACTAACTCGTGGTGCTACCACATGATTCATGCATTTTGCGAGTATTACTTTATCACTTCATTTTTTTTTTTTTAAGAGATACAGTGTTGTGCACTCTTTTGATGACTAGTATTTTGTAAGTTAAACCACCGGTCCAAGGGATTAAAACGATCAAAATGTAACCGTGTATACATATGTATAAATATATTTTATTTACACTATTATATAATATACTTATAAATATACCTGATTAATATTAAATACTTAATAACAACAAGTAACAAGTTGGTATTAACAAGTTAAAATACTTATAGATATGTTTCACATATGCACTGACATTAGCAAACATAATAATCTTTTTTTATTTACGTTATTTGAAGGCTTTTCTTTAATCTGTCTAAAAGCACGTGCCGTAGTATAGGACACACCATGGAAAAAATGGGCTAACCAAGTTAATTTTATCATTATCATCATAAAAAAAAAATACATTTATGATAATAAGTATTATTATAACTATGGTAGGTATTCCACTTTAGTTACATTATTATTTATTCCTATGTTAACATTGAAAGGTTAGATAATTTAGTTAAGTTGAAGTAGATAATATAATATCAACGTAATATCTAACTGTTACTCATCGATATCATTAAGCGCCTTGCAATTTCACTTATAGATACATTTTGCTCATGCAGAACAACGATTTCTGCCTTTTTAAGCATTGATAAATGGTGCATGGTTGGATCCTTAGAAATAAATCCGCACACGAATATGAGATCAATAAACTCAGTTAAGCAAATACTCGTAGATTGACAACTAAGAACACGCACTTTTTATAAATTAAGGTACATATTTGGAAACTATTTTTTTTTAATGTCGGTAGTTATTTTCTAAACAGTCAAAATAAAATGTCCTGAGAGTTCTGTGGTTGTCGCAAACGTTGCAAACTTTATTACTCATTCATAGACGGGTTCGAATCGTTATATATTATACTTTATTTAATGTTTTAACAAATTAATGAATACAAAAAGAACATTGCTGCACCCATGGTTTGAACTTACGACTTCTCGTTCACTGATCAAATACTATAGCCATTGTGCCATGATGACGATAGTAATTCTGTTCGAAATATTATATCTCATTAGGTAACATAGATGAATGATTACTATATATTGGTATACGGTTATTGAAGTGCCTTACGCACACTAATAGAAACAGAGCTCGCTCGTTTTATTAAGTGTTTGTGTGCATGATAACTATGACTTCACTCACACATGTAAGATGTAAACCAAATACTTGGTTGGTCACAATAATAAAACGTTTACGCACACAATAATAATGACCGGCAGTGACAGTTACCAATGTGGGCGTATGTAAACTTATAAGCTTTGCGTACTTCAAGAGTACTGCAGAACAATGTATATCTAACAGTTCGGCAGGTCACATAGGTCAGATAGGTCTTCTTATGTGTTGAATGTGTTTATGTGACGGAACGCTACGCAAGTAAGGCTTGCACGGAGCATGATCGTGAGTATATGGTTTCATTCTACTGTTCGCCGCTGCGGCTCGCAGCGCCAATCATTGATAATAATAATAATATCTTTATTCAAAATTACAATTTTCACAATAAATACAATTTAAATCTTAGAAATAATGTTGGTATAACAAAGTTCGATGCCTGTACTAGGTTAAACCTGTATCACAGGCGGCAGGTTTCTAATAAAATACTATTTGGACAATGGATTTCTTAACAATATTTAAAAAAGGGAAATAAGGGGTTGGGTTTAGAATCGCGTCCTCTGAATTTGATGATTCTGTCACTGTGGGGGGGTCAAGGGGGTAATATCGAAAAGATCCTTTTTTTAAAATCGTGGAAGCTATAAATTATGTTTATAAATTCAAGTATTTATAAAAGTCAATATTTTCGTGTTTCATTTTGAGATGATTTTGACACATGTAACGTCAAAAACGTTAGACTTTAGTTAAATATTCGTTCCGTTTCACGTTTAGTTAGTGATTTACCAATATTTTTAGAAAATAATTTTAAAAATTTCCGGCAGCTAAAATCGCATGGGGGCGCTTCAGATAAACCCCCTTGACCCCCCCACAGTGACAGAATCATCAAATTCAGAGGACGCGATTCTAAACCCAACCCCTTATTTCCCTTTTTTAAATATTGTTAAGAAATCCATTGTCCAAATAGTATTTTATTAGAAACCTGCCGCCTGTGATACAGGTTTAACCTAGTACAGGCATCGAACTTTGTTATACCAACATTATTTCTAAGATTTAAATTGTATTTATTGTGAAAATTGTAATCTACTATATATATACATATAATATACGGGGTGTAAACAGACCCTTCACCAAGCCGTCAACCAAGCATTCTGTACATCAAACTAAGTAACTTTACGCAAAAATTTTTGCTGGGAAACGAAATTTTTTTTTGGGGTCAAAAATCACATTTTACGGTAAAACTCAATATAATGCGCTCAAAACTTATTGCTGATGGATGCTTTGAATAGTAAACGGACCATGGAGGTAATTGGAGTAAAGTTAGAACCTTAAAAAGTAGTATTTAAAAAAAAACTTGTGAAAAAATTGGAACTTTGACCCCCAATATCTCCGTAACTAGAAGGTTCCCAGGTATGGTCCAGAACAAAAAAATGATCACAATGACGAGTACAACAAGTGCCTTTCAGCTTCGTTAAGGGTCTTTTTACACCCTTTATATATATATATACATATAATAAGACAGTAAAAAAACTGTGTCTGTACATTGAAGATATTTAAAAAAAAATAATTGAGGGGGGTTTAGAAACAGTAATAGAGCACGAATCCAAAAAAAAAATTCTGTCTGTTTGTCTGTTTGTCTGTTTATCTGTTTGTCTGTTTGTCTGTTTGTCTGTTTGTTTGTACACGCTAATCTTCGGAACTACTAGACGGATTTGAAAGATTTTGTTTTTGTTGTGTAGGTATTAAGTCTGGGCAACATATAGGCTATAATTTATCTTGGAAACTTGAACACCTGATGCAGAACCGCAATAGAATAGCTAAACTATAAGAGATACAAAAATGGTACCATAGCAAAAATTGTTCCACGTGATGAGCATTTTCTGCTGAAAGAATAAATTTGAAGATCTGGAACACCTGATGTGGAACTCCAAGAGTCCAGCTACACTATAAAATATATAGGAATGACGTCTTAGCAAAAATTGTTCAATCTGATGACCACTCTCTGTTGATTTATAAAAATCGAAGATCTGGAACACCTGCTGTGGAACTCCAAGAGCCCAGCTACACCATAACACATATAGGAATGACGTCTTAGCAAACATTGTTCAATCTGATGAGCACTCTCTGTTGACTTATAAAATCGAAGATCTGGAACACCTGTTGTGGAACTCCAAGAGCCCAGCTACACCATAACACATATAGGAATGACGTCTTAGCAAAAATTGTTCAATCTGATGACCACTCTCTGTTGATTTATAAAAATCGAAGATCTGGAACACCTGTTGTGGAACTCCAAGAGCCCAGCTACACAATAACACATATAGGAATGACGTCTTAGCAAACATTGTTCAATCTGATGAGCACTCTCTGTTGATTTATAAAAATCGAAGTTCTGGAACACCTATTGTGGAACTCCAAGAGCCCAGCTACACCATAACACATATAGGAATGAAGTCTTAGCAAAAATTGTTCAATCTGATGAGCACTCTCTGTTGACTTATAAAAATCGAAGATCTGGAACACCTGTTGTGGAACTCCAAGAGCCCAGCTACACCATAACACATATAGGAATGACGTCTTAGCAAAAGTTGTTCGGTCTGATGGGCTTTTCCTGTTGACTTATAAAAATCGAAGATCAGAAACATCTGATGTGGAAATCAAATAAAATCACTTATTTCACTGTATAATTATAAAATAACATAAGCTGGGAGTATCTCCACGCGGTGAAGGCGGTAACAGTTTAGGACTGATATTCGATGACGACGGTATATCATTGAAAATTTGACTCTACTGGACAAAAAACCTATTAATTTTTTTACTTTATCGAATAAATATGCCTTCGGGCTTATGTTATTTGAGTGTTTTAGACTTTTTCCACTTATCTTCGTGACGCGGTAGCCTACCCGGTAACGCAGGGGAGCAGTCACTTAGATTTTAATTGATCAGGTATCTTTACAATAAAACTATAACCATGTCTAGAAAGAGGTCAAATCTTTCCCAATGTTCCAAAGGAGCTAAAAGATTGAGGATCATAAGATCCCAAGAATCTACCGAAGAACGTCAGGAGAGACTTGATGCTGTTCGAGAACATCAGGCTGCAACTCGCTCCGTGGAAACCTCTTCCTCTCTTCTCTTCTCTTCCTCTTGGATAACGAAGCACGCCTGCGTTCTCAGCGTATTTACGCATCTACATTCAGGTCTCTAGAGAACTGTGAAGAACATGATGCGCGACTGACCGCTGATCGTGAACGTCATGCATTGTCTCGCGAATCGGAGACGTTCACGGATAGAGAATTACGCTTGAGTTCCAAGCGTATCTACGCATCGACTTCTGACTTACAAAAATGAAAGATCTGGAACGTCTCGAATCGTCTCGCGCATCCCGTTGTTTTCCCGTCCCCGGGCTCTTAGAATTCGACATCAGACGTTTCAGATCTTCGATTTTGACGACCCCGTTGTCGCTGGCATAAGCAACAGGATCCGCGTACGAAGTCGCGGGCAGAAGCTAGTTTTGAATAAAGATATTATTATTATTATCAATGATTGGCGCTGCGAGCCGCAGCGGCGAACAGTAGAATGAAACCATATACTCACGATCATGCTCCGTGCAAGCCTTACTTGCGTAGCGTTCCGTCACATAAACACATTCAACACATAAGAAGACCTATCTGACCTATGTGACCTGCCGAACTGTTAGATATACATTGTTCTGCAGTACTCTTGAAGTACGCAAAGCTTATAAGTTTACATACGCCCACATTGGTAACTGTCACTGCCGGTCATTATTATTGTGTGCGTAAACGTTTTATTATTGTGACCAACCAAGTATTTGGTTTACATCTTACATGTGTGAGTGAAGTCATAGTTATCATGCACACAAACACTTAATAAAACGAGCGAGCTCTGTTTCTATTAGTGTGCGTAAGGCACTTCAATAACCGTATACCAATATATAGTAATCATTCATCTATGTTACCTAATGAGATATAATATTTCGAACAGAATTACTATCGTCATCATGGCACAATGGCTATAGTATTTGATCAGTGAACGAGAAGTCGTAAGTTCAAATCATGGGTGCAGCAATGTTCTTTTTGTATTCATTAATTTGTTAAAACATTAAATAAAGTATAATATATAACGATTCGAACCCGTCTATGAATGAGTAATAAAGTTTGCAACGTTTGCGACAACCACAGAACTCTCAGGACATTTTATTTTGACTGTTTAGAAAATAACTACCGACATTAAAAAAAAATAGTTTCCAAATATGTACCTTAATTTATAAAAAGTGCGTGTTCTTAGTTGTCAATCTACGAGTATTTGCTTAACTGAGTTTATTGATCTCATATTCGTGTGCGGATTTATTTCTAAGGATCCAACCATGCACCATTTATCAATGCTTAAAAAGGCAGAAATCGTTGTTCTGCATGAGCAAAATGTATCTATAAGTGAAATTGCAAGGCGCTTAATGATATCGATGAGTAACAGCTAGATATTACGTTGATATTATATTATCTACTTCAACTTAACTAAATCATCTAACCTTTCAATGTTAACATAGGAATAAATAATAATGTAACTAAAGTGGAATACCTACCATAGTTATAATAATACTTATTATCATAAATGTATTTTTTTTTTATGATGATAATGATAAAATTAACTTGGTTAGCCCATTTTTTCCATGGTGTGTCCTATACTACGGCACGTGCTTTTAGACAGATTAAAGAAAAGCCTTCAAATAACGTAAATAAAAAAAGATTATTATGTTTGCTAATGTCAGTGCATATGTGAAACTGATGATATTTTGGTGGAAATAAAATAAACGGATAACTAGAAAAATTGCGTGTATTGCTTCCATAGAGGTTACAAGCTATAGACAACGCAGTGTTGCCAACTTAGTATTAAATGTGGTTGCGTTCCTACTTGCCAACACTCCCCACAGAACGCAAACCCATTTTACTTATACAAAACAAATGTTTTTCAAGTGTAGTACCCTTAGTCAAATTATCAGCTACCATGTTAGAACCATTAACAAATATAAATTTAACTTTAGATTTAACAATGTTTTCTCGAAGAAAATGTAGGCGAATATCTATATGTTTGGTTTTTGGTTTATAACAGTCTGTTGATGCCAGTCTTATTGCACTTTGGTTGTCACAGTGGATGAGTATCGGGCTGTCTAAGCCCTGACCGAGCTCGTCCTGCAGTTGCCGCAGCCACAGAGCCTCCTGGGTTGCCGCCGCCATCGCCATGTATTCGGCCTCCGCAGTAGAGAGTGCCACGGTTTGCTGTTTACATGAATTCCAAGATAAACAAGCATTCTGAAACAGAAAAGAATAACCCGTACAAGATCTTCTATCCACTGGGTCACTAGCCCAGTCAGCATCACAGTATCCAATTATATCCTTTGAGTCATCTTTGGCATAACATAGCTTTAAGGTCTTGGTTCCTTGAAGATACCTCAAAATTCTTTTCACTCCAAGCCAGTGTTGATTTCCTGGATTATTACAGTACTGACTCAACTTATTGACTGCATAGGTAATATCAGGTCTCGTGACATGTGCCAGATATATTAGACATCCCACCGCTTCCCTGTATGGGATATTATTGTTTGCATCTTCAGGATCTTTATCGAATTTTGCATTCACCTCTATCGGGGTACTAACTGGTTTGCATTGAGACATATTGAAACGGTCCAATACTAGGTTAATATATTTTTCTTGATCTATCATAATTACACCAGTCTCTCGGTTCCTATTTATATTTATGCCTATGCACTGCTTCATTTCACCTAGGTCTTTCATACTGCATTCTCCTTTTAATTTTTCCTTAATCTCTGTTGTTTTATCCTTATTATTTGTGAATATCAAAAAATCATCTACCCACACTGCAAAAAATATTATTGTTGCCTCATTTACTAAATAATAGATGCAGGGATCCATTTGTGATGTTATCTGAACATGAGAGGTTAGAAAATACTTCTCTGTGGGTATTTAATAAATACAAATTATTTACTAATGTGGCTGCACATAGTAGCCTCCCATTTTTATCATAAATGTCACAGCCTTTATCTCTGAAATTCACATTACAGCCATTTTCCACCATAGCACTGACTGATAGGAGGTTTGCAGCAAGTTTAGGTATATATAAGACTTGTCTTACCTGAATTTTACTTTCTTTATTACCATTTATTAATAAATTGACCTTTCCCATACTTTCTACGGGTAGCGGTGTCTTACTGGCAACAGTTATGGTGGGTATCGGTGGACTTGAAACATCATACATCCAGTCACTTCTATTCGTCATGTGCATAGAGGCACCTGAGTCCACATACCACAGGTCCGGATTCATTGTCCGAGGAGATGCTGAAAATGCTGCAACAAAACCTTTAGTGTCATCCGTGTTTTCTACATTCTTCTTTTTCGGAGCATGACAATTCTTTGCAAAATGCCCATGCTTGTTACAGTTGTAACATCGGGGTCCCTTAAACACTTTTGTTTTATCTTGTTGATTCCTTTGAATGGCCTTTTTCCTTGTGAAGAATGCTGAATTATCTGAGCATTGAACTTCCTGCAGGAGCTTGGATTTGATGGAATCAGCACTGATCTTGATGCCAGAGCTCTCCAATCCCATGATCATGGGCTTATAAGCTTCAGGGAGGCCGGCTAACATCAGTGTACCTAACCATTCATCATCAATATCAAACTTAATATTCCTGAGCTTATGGGCGGTCGACATTATTTTATTCACATAGTCCTCTACGCTTCGGGAAGATTCCAATGTAGTTGTTATCAGATCTCTCAACAAGGCTACTCTTCTGTACAACCCGCTGTCATCGAAAGCCTGTTCCAAACACTCCCAGACTTCTTTACATGTATTGGCACTCTGAACATGTACGTAATTGATTGGGTCCAGTAATAAAATTAACTTAGATTTTGCCTTGGTTTCTTTCCTTTGATCTGTATTGGTACCGGTAACACATGTCCACAAATCTTCGAGTTCGAAATATGCTTGGACTGCGAACTTCCAACTGGCATAGTTATCTCTTCCGACTAGTCTGTCGATGTGGAATGGATTGTGACCTGTACTTGACATCTTCTATGCGTATTTCAGATTTTTACGTGATTTCTGTTCGAGCACGCCGCGCCGGTTAACCTCAAAATATATGACGGACAAATACGCCGGCCAGTCTCAGTTTTCACTGCGCCTGGAGATTTTTCTTAGTTTTCACTGCGTTTACTTTGCAGTTAACCACGCTCTGCTACCATGATGATATTTTGGTGGAAATAAAATAAACGGATAACTAGAAAAATTGCGTGTATTGCTTCCATAGAGGTTACAAGCTATAGACAACGCAGTGTTGCCAACTTAGTATTAAATGTGGTTGCGTTCCTACTTGCCAACAGAAACATATCTATAAGTATTTTAACTTGTTAATACCAACTTGTTACTTGTTGTTATTAAGTATTTAATATTAATCAGGTATATTTATAAGTATATTATATAATAGTGTAAATAAAATATATTTATACATATGTATACACGGTTACATTTTGATCGTTTTAATCCCTTGGACCGGTGGTTTAACTTACAAAATACTAGTCATCAAAAGAGTGCACAACACTGTATCTCTTAAAAAAAAAAAAATGAAGTGATAAAGTAATACTCGCAAAATGCATGAATCATGTGGTAGCACCACGAGTTAGTTATAAGTTGGTTATGCCTACGAGTCGCGTCGTCGTCGGTGCGTACTACCCTAACTACCTACACTGCGCCCGATCAAGTTAGGTTATTGACTCGCTCAGCTGATGTTCGCGTAAACAAATTAAATGATTCCAAATTTTCCTTCATACTTTTACGGGCTTAGGACCGTCATAATCGTAATCGTGCCTAGGTTTCGGGACATACCTGATAAAATTACAGGCCTGCTTATGGCGTATTTAAAAATGAGGAATCAAAATTATTTACAATGATTTTAAAAAGAAAAAAGTTCTTATTACACGATTTAAAAAAAGTTCTGTTACATACCTGAATCACCTTTGATTTATTTAATACTAAGGGACACTAATAATTGTTCATGAAAACGTGTAATCAAAATTATTTACAACGATTTAGAAAAGGAGTTCTGTTAGGTATAAACCTAATAATTAATTACCTCTGAATCATAACTTAGGGCTACACTTCACGATAGCGTAATAATTGTTCAAAGTGCAAACCATTCCCTTGGATACATAATCTTGCACGTTTAATTAAATTGTCTTTTAATTTCAATAATGTGTCTCTGTCACTTTTTAAAACATCGAACGCGTCCACTATCGCACTTCTCATTTGTTCACGAGTTTGATGTTCGTTTCTGTACACTAATCGCTTCACCTCACTCCACAAATAAAAATCCAGTGGGGTAAGGTCCGGGCTCCTTGCTGGCCAAGCAACTGGACCACCCCGTCCAATCCAGTGATCTCCAAACACGGAATTCATATGATTACGTACATTACGCTCGTAATGTGCTGGACAACCGTCATGTTGATAATACAAATTATTTAAATATGCCAGTGGTATGTCTTCCATTAAATCTGGAATTACACTTTGCAGCATGTTTAGGTAAGTTCCACCAGTCAAATTTCCTTCGACAAAAAATGGGCCGACAATTTTATCATTTATGATGCCAGCCCGCCCAGCCCACTATTAATGCTGAAACGCACTTGATGTCTACACTCACTAATCACGTGTGGATTATTAAATGCCCAAAAATGTTCATTACGTTGATTAAATAGTCCTACACGCGTAAAAGTCGATTCGTCCGTCCACAGAATATTAACTTCGCGATTGTTTATTATCCACTGGCAAAATGCGACTCTAGCCGTCCCGTCGTTGTCGTGGAGGGCTTGTACTTTCCTAAAGTGATACGGATAGAGTCCTTCTGTATTTAAGAGCTTCCAAACGTAATATTGACTTACGTTAAAGCTAATTGCAGCCATATTTGTACTACGCCTGGGATCTCGTTCAAAGAACTCTAGGATTTCTTCGTCAAGTTCAGGTGTGTAGACTGGTTGGCGACCGCGGCCCTGAGCATGTGCAGGTGTACGGAATTGTCCGTGATCTAACAAACGCTGCGTAGCCGCCACAATTGTTTGACCAGACGGAATTTGCGGGTTAGGTATACCACGCAGTCGCAAAGATTGCAAGTGGTTCGGTTCGCTGTAGAGACGACGAGCCGCTTGCGCATCAAAACCCGCGATCGCGTAAAATTGCACCATGGCCACAGTATGTAATTTTGGCTTACTTTTGGCCAGGTTCAATTTATGTGTTTATTTGATAGCTTTTACTATTTTTGAGGCTTATCAAAGACAATGACAATTTTTTTTTGAGTAGTTTTGGCTACATAGCAATTATCGAGAAAACCCCATAGAAACCATAGAAATGCAATATCTTTTTTCAGGTACATCAGTAACGAATAAATTAAATATCTTCTCATTAAGAAAATACAAAACTATTATATTGCCAAAAACTAGATTCGAAACGCGGATAATAAAGACGTTATTCAATGTTTTTAGCAAAAACATAAATATTTTTTTGCCGGTTTCTTTTTAAATTACCGCATTTTCTTTTTAATGGAAAATATGTACGACATAATAATACATTTGAATAAAAAATATCAGCTCAAAAGAATAAAGGGGTGATGAGAAATATTTTTTTTAAATTTTTGTTTAGGGTTGTCACTAACCTTCTTAACAGATTAATTTATTCCGGTCATTAATAAAATCGTCATTTGATTGTTTCAAATTATACTAGATTATTTAAATGAATATATCACACGCGCAAAAACCTTAGCATTTTTAAACCGATTTCGAAAAAGAATGATGTTTCAATTCGATAGAATATTTTTTTCTATTTAATTGATATTATATGACCTTTATTATAACTTATAAAGTTATACTATCCTAAAATGTGAAAGACAAAAACTTTAACAACATAAGCTGGGAGTACCTCCACGTGGTGAAGGCGGTAACAGTTTTTACTAGCTAAAACTCCCATTCATATGTACATAATTATATCAATATGAAACGTAGCTTCATATAGATAGATGCCTTCGGGCTTATGTTGAGTTGTTTTGTCGTACCCTTACATCTAATAGTGGCATGGTAGCCTACCCGGTAACGCAGGGGAGCAGCCACTAAACATTTTACTGAATTCGGAAAACTGAATTCATAGGAAACAATGGAATCGGACCAGTCATATATTGTCCCTGAGGAGGAATTGACCCGTTCTCCTGGGGCTTGTCATTTCGGGTCTCAACCGAGTGACTTGGGGCAAGAGAATATTGACCCTCAAGACGAGCCGTGAGAAGTGGCTAAATTATCAATAATGCCTCAGAAACTTACGCATCTTGACTTATTTAAGTTATTAGAAAATAGAGCTCATTTACAAGGACCCAAATCGCGACCTCTAGATATTCCTGAAAACGAAAGAACAAAAATAGTTTTGAGTGCAATTCTGCCGTCCGCAAGCTATAATGCCGTTATCTCGCATCTGGTCGATATTCGTTTTTTGATACCACAATCAACCCCGCGTGTCATCAGTTCGGCCGCCGCCTCGTGCGACCTCCCTTGTGCCAGTACCAGCGTGTCGTCAGCGTAACAGACTACGCTGACGCCGCTAGGGAGGTCGGCGCGCAGCACCCAGTCGTAACCGATGCTCCACAAGGGCGGCCCTAGAACCGACCCCTGCGGAACACCGCACGACATCTCTCGCCGGTTCCATTCTCCGTTGGGACCAGGGTAGATGACGTACCTGTCAGACAGGTAGTCCCCGACCACACGACGGAGGTAGGTGGGCACCCGGTGATACCGGAGTGCCTCCCTAATGCAGCTCCAGGGCATGGAGTTGAAGGCGTTGGCGATGTCGAGAGACACCGCCAAGACGACCCCACCCCGGGACACCGCGTCCCCCGTCGTGAGGGCTCTCACGCGCATGATGGCGTCCACCGTCGAGCGCCCATCATCATCATCGTCGAGTCATCTCATGACCCCGTCATAAATTTCAATGTTCCTATTTTTCACAAATTCCCACCGCCAAGCTACCCATGAATTTCATGTAAATATTAACATATTTTTGCTGTGTAGGGTGGCTCCATGCCAAACACTTCATCGAGCGTACCGTTTCTACTGACATCATCAATGCAATCCATTCGCTCGCGCCGGCCCTCGGCCGCCAGCTCGCAAGGCTCCGGACTGCTGCAACAGATTAGCAGTGGCATGGTAAGGCACCTACCCAGCAGCGCTAGGCACCACTCACACGCCTCGACCTCGAACAACTGGAGCATCCAGGGTGCCACCGCCGCCGGGTACAACGCGCTGCATCACACCGCTATGGCTGTCCGAAAATTTCCTTCTCTCAATATCACCCTCAAGCGTTAAACACCACCATCAAAAATTGTGTGAAGCCGGAGAGCGTTCTAGCCGTAGGATTCCCCGCGTCTCTCTGGCAGCTTCGTGTACCTGGCCCCAGCGGCCCACCGACTAGGGTGATCCCCGTCCGGTCCCTTGATTTTTAGTAGTTTATCTTGTTATATCGATGTTGTTTTAAGTATTACCATATTAAATTTAGTTGCAATTTACTTTCTAAGAAATAAAAACTTGTTTGTTTTCCATGCTGTCTATCAATATTGATTATTGTTAGATTGTGAAAGCGTAAGAAATTGAAAGAGTATTCAGAAACGCGTGGACTTTCCGCAATTTTTAAGTCGAAGCCGACGTCACTGATTTGATGAATAAATCAGTTCACTTATGTATAAAGAATGTTAGTAAAGGTGTTACGTGGGACAACATGTGTAAGCTTTAATCAGTATAATGTGAACATATCACTTTGATTGAAGAAAAGAGGTTTGATGATGTCCATTTATAATATAATTTCAGAGTTTATAAATTAAATAACTGATTATAACAGGTTTGTAACATTATAATGTTACCAAACTGATAGTATACAGCATAATGTTGTAATATTAAATGTGTTATATTTATTAGAAACTAAAAACTACTTTAAAGTAGTAATAAAATAACTCTTCTGTTATTGGCGTTAACATATTTATCACTTTATGGCATTGGCATTTGAGAAATCGTTGGCTATCAAAAGTGAGACGACTATGTGCCAAATATATAATAATATTGAAATAATGCAACGTGCCACTAAGTCGCATGAGTCGGCGGAGCATTCTTGAGAGTTAGCTAGGTAGCTGAACAACATTGTGAACCCGAGTGTGAGGTACCGGGCTGTACCGGCCAGCCACTGCGTGTCGTCGTTCCGATACTATGTTACGTTAAGACTGAACTGTTTTGTAAACAATATCGAACCTTTTCAGTAGGCAGGTACTCTGACAAAACAGTAATGTTATACATGCAAAAGGTGCGGTAAGGATAATTCGTTTATATTAGAATTTTTTCCATCTATGCACTGATTTGAAATACCTGAAATTTTTATGCTTGTTGGCAATATATGATGATTTATTATTTCAATGATTACCTAAAGCGAGAGTATCTAAAGCTTTCGTCTCAGATAAGTATTTAAATAATGACTATATAAGTTTTGTAAGAGATTCAGCATTGGCCTACTTAATTTATTCACTAATAAAAATCAACATTGGCTATTAAATTCACAACAGAGCGTGCGTTAAATAGTAATTTTATTGAATCCTTCCTTCATTGTTGTAAAGTCAGCATAATAAATTATGTGCTTAAAGTGGGTGTGGAGGTATTTCGTGCCGAACACACTTTTGGTTCTGAATATTAAGGCGTCAGTAAACCCACCCTCTGTAAGCTTGAGTACATATTTTAGTTTGCTTTTCCGGCTTATCGGTACGTATTGTGTAGTGTTGAGGATTGTATTCTCTGTAGTCGGTTCACGTAGCTGCTAGTGGTGTTGGCTAGACTGGCTCGCGTAGAGTAGAGTAGCTTTGTGAGTAGAGAAGGCGTAGCGGGCGGGCGGGGACCGCGCTGCCGGCGCCGTGGTGGCACGAACTCCCGGCCGCAGCCACTGATCTAGCACGCGCTTTGTTTTAATATTTTCTTTTATTACGGTTTCTTCCAGTACCAGCTGTTTTCCGGACGTACGTAGAGAGAATTTGATATACGTGAGCCGTGTAGCGTAAACCGAGCCCGAGCCGAGGGTTGGCGCTCTCGACCTCGCCTGCGCCTGCGCCACTCGCCGCCCGCTTGCGCCTCGCCGCTGCACGCGCTCCTCTTACCTAATACATGAGACTCTCCTTCTCAAAGTAAATTATTTGATCCAAATTTCTAAATCATTTGCAATAAATCAATAACACCAAATTAATAACACATTTACTATCATATTATTATCAGTTTTATGCATCGCACAGTGTTTTATAAACCCAAAAAAAGTGACATCGTCTTTTTATTCCAAATTCGCATAGATTGATTCAAAAGAAACGCTAGAGTAAAATTCCCAAGTTTCCAGAACATCTAGATGATGAGATATAAATTTTTGAAAATGCGTAAATTTTCACCCGGATTATTAAAAAAAAAATCATTATAAATTACTCGTCAAAATTATCAGCAAGCTGATTAAACTCATACATGAAAATTTTAAAGGCGCAAAATATAAAGTTATCAAAAATTATTTAGGTTCATTTAAACTGATGTTATATTTTTTTTTAATATTTACGATTTCATTTTTTAACTCGACAATCCCTCAATTCCGCTACTTAATTTTTATACATAAAAATGCTTTATATGTGGCCTATACACACAAAAAAAATCAAAACCCGAATCCGTGGACTAACGAAGTTATGATGAATAATATGTTTATCCGGATCGAATCGAGCTTAGGGTTGTCAATTTAGTAAAAATATATTTTTGATTAATTTTGTTTGTTACGTTCATTAAAACGAAAAATGTTGAATTATTGTGATTTATAACACTCCAATATATTATCTCCACTTATATTGTGAAAAATGAAAAATATTTGTGAAAAAATTATTTCGATACATCGATAAGTTTCCGGGATATGGAATATAAAAATTTGTGCCCGATGCGATTTCTTTAAGTCTGGCGCTTGATGACTGACTTCATAGTACAACGCTATCAGAAATAATAATAATAAGAAAATAGCAGTATCGAAATTTTAAATGTCTCTTATTTGAAAAACGTTTTGCGAGTAGGCAATTTTGTAAGTACACGTTCACGTGGAATCCACTGCTCATAACTATAACGTATTTGTGACATTTTTCTGATGAAGGATACGTTATGGGAAGAGGTCCACCCTCGACAGGCTTTTGCTAAAACCCCATATCATCAAATCAACGCTACCTGCAATTTATATTTAGCGTCAATTGACGGTAAAGTACTTAATACGATACTTGATACGCCATCGCAAATGCGTTGTCCATATTGTGCACTTACTTCAACACAATTTAACAACTTGGCAGTTGCGTTTTCGAAGACAATTAACCCAGATACGTTGAGGCATGGTATCAATCCTCTGCACGCCTGGATTCGAGTTTTGGAGTTTCTTCTCAAACTCGGGTACAAATGTGAAGTAAAAAAATGGCGCATCAATCAATCTTCCCAAAAAGGGCATGCAGTACAGGAAAGAAAGAAACGTATCCAAGTTGCTATATGTGATAAAATTGGTGGATTGGTAGATGTCGTTCTTCCTAATTCTGGAACCACTAATGATGGCAACACAAGCCGCGTAGTTTTGGCAGATGAAAACCGAAAAACTTTTGCAGATATTTTAGGATTAGAACTTTGGCTTATAGGTACATTATCTTAATCGTGATCTCTTGTGGAATTCACGTAGATGCAGACAAATTTGGTACATTCTGTAAAGACCTTGCCTACAAATATGTGAGTGTCTATGATTGGCATCCTATGACGGTTAGCATTTATAAAATTTTAATTCCTGGGGCATCTATTATTGACAAAACACCACTACCCATCGGTATGCTTTCAGAGCAAGCCGCCGAATCACGTAACAAATATTGGCGATCTGATCGGGAGCATCACACGCGCAAATTTGATCGCAAACAAACAATGCATGATAAGTTTCATAGAGCATTAGTGTCTTCCGATCCAATTATTGCTGCTAAAATGCAGCTCCAAAGAAGAAAACATTTGAAAAAACGTCCGTTGCCTGCTGCTGCTTTGGCGTTACTTAAACCAAATCACAATGAGAAAGAATTTGCTGAGGATATAGACGATCACCGTAATGTTGACTGCGGAAAATGATTAATGATTGTTAAATTGATTTATTTTTGGTTTTTGATGATTTTGATATACAGGGTGTTTGGTAGATGGGTGCAAAGCCTGAAGGGGGTGATATCTTAGACCATTTAGAACTTATTAAGCTAAACTTGTTTTAGACGAAGTCTGTTCCTTTTTTTTTTTTTAAACTCTTAAGGTTTTTAACAATAATATCCATTTTTTTTCAATCAATTGTTAATAGTGTCCAGTAAAAGCTGTTATGTTATTATTTTTTATTAATGTAATGTGTGATTACTCAAACAAAATAATTTTCAAGCATCTGTGTCATCAGAGACTACGCTATATTCAAGTTTAAGAAACTTCTACGCCATATTCAAGTTTAAGAAACTTTTAAAAATCAAGGAAATGTTTTGTTTACGGCATAATAAAAAAATAAGAAAAATAGCCTCAGTTGTTCAAACCTTTTTAAAAACATGCTTAGTTATTGCCCTTTCTTTTGAGGTACAATTTACGCAGATATCTCATCAACTCTTGGAATTATGATGTACAAAGTAAACTGAGGTCGAATATTTAATTTTTAAACAGACCAAAATAATGCAACATTTTTGTTAAAATAATTTCTTGTTCATGTTCAAAATGTTGACCGCGGTTTCTTATACAGGCGCGTGCCCGTCTTCTCACTTCTGTAGTCGTGATTTTTAATTTCATCTCCTGCTTCATGACTTAAAAAGCCGTTTGATTCTTTCTATTAATTCTTCTCTAGTTGAAATTTCAACGTGCGTGTAGACGAGCTCCTTGGCCCGTCTCCGAATGAAAAAATCCACAGGAGTTAAATCGGGTGATCGAGATGGCCAAGGGATGGGCCCGTCTCTGTCAATCCAGCTCTCTGGGAAACAGTTATTTAAATGTTCTCTCACGTTTAGGGTCCAGTGTGCAGGACAACCATCTTGTTGAAAAATCATTGGTCTTCTCATTGCCAATATTGGTATTTCGGTCTCGTCCAGAAGCTCTGGGAGATAGTTTTGAAGGAATTCCAGGTAATTTTCTCCATTTAAATTATCTGGCAGGAAGTGGGCCCAATCAACGTTCGGCCGCCCTAAACTTGAGAGAACTTTTAAATAATTGTTTCCCAGAGAGTGTCAACGAAGGCAAGAGAGAGGTCTCTTGCCTTCATTGACAGAATATCAGTAAGATGCTGATAGGTATATTGACCGTACTTCCGGTAATGTCATGATAGCCGTAGTACTCCTCAACACTTCCTCAAGTACCCCGGTATAATATAATATATTCCCCCTTCTCGCTCACTCACTATGGGTATTTATTATCGAATATGCGAGTGTATTTACTGAGTGTGTGAATCACCTCCAGTTATCCAAAAACTGTGTATATAGTCCCATCATAGTCTTAGTACACCTCAGGTACTTATACTCATTGCCCAATATGCTTTATTATTTGGGTTTGTACTAGCAGACACGTTAATGGAGCATACAGTCCAGTCCAGTATAATAACTTTGGAAAGTACATATGAATTTTAAAAGTCACATTTGCCATCACATTTTGGGCCATCACGACACAACAGTTCAAATCAATCACAATGTGTAAATATAAATATATTTCAGCAATCAATTTATAGTCGGGTTTACATTGGTTGTAAGTGCCAACCCTAGCAATAAATTTCTAATGATTATAACTTCGTTATTCCACGGATTCGGGCATTGAATTTTTTTGTGTGTATAGGCCAAATATAAAGCATTTTTATGTATAAAAATTAAGTAGCGAAATTGAGGGATTGTCGAGATAAAAAATAAAATCTAAAATATTAAAAATAAATATAACGTCTATTAAAATGAACCTAAATAATTTTTGATAACTTTGTATTTTGCGCTTTTAAAATCTTCACGTATGAATTTAATCAGCTTGCTGATAATTTTGACGAGTAATTTATAATGATTTTTTTTTTAATAATCCGGATGAAAATTTACGCATTTTCAAAAATTTATATCTCATCATCTAGATGTTCTGGAAACTTGGGAATTTTACTCTAGCGTTTCTTTTGAATCAATCTATACGAATTTGGAATAAAAAGACGATGTCACTTTTTTGGGTTTATAAAACACTGTGCATCGGCCTAACTGACAATTTTCCGAAATCTTTCGGTAGCATCTCACAAGTATTCTTTTTCAATGCATGCTGACTGTCAATACGCACTTTTATTGGTCTACGAAGTCACATCAACAACATTATTTCAGGAAACATACACAATGATTTTTTTTTTTTTTTACGGATGGGAAATCATCAAATGACTTCTCCCGCTCTGGGTGGAGTGGGAGGGAGTGTCAGACTCTTACTGACTAAAACCCATCCATGTTCCTTCATTGCCCTTTGTGTTCCAGGGCCACGGTATCTCTTTCGAACAGTCCCGCAGCATGTTCGACCAACTTTAAATTAGGAAAATAAAATAACATTTAAAACTTTTATTCAAATTTTCATTGAATAATTATGATCGGTCATACTATGATCACTGTCAGAAGAGTGAATAGAAACAGAATCAGATTCTGTTTCACTATCACTAGTCGTCGATATAATAAATCGATCCATTGCTTCATCCATAAGACCAGCATTTTTTAAATATTCTTCCTCCAAATGCTGTACATGTTTACATTGAACTGCCCAATCTTCCGCTGTAACAGTCTCAAAAGCCTCTTCTGTTAGGCGTACAATTTCTTTTGGATCTTGGCCCACGTTTTTATCCGCTACCCGTCTCTTTACAAGGCTCCACATTTTTTCGATCGGATTGAGATCGCAGTGGTAAGGCGGCAATATTAGCAATTCATGATTGTGAGATTTTAATAATGCCTCCGCGGCATATGTAGGTGGACCTTTGTTTTGTTTAATTAATTCAAATAATACAGCTTTTGTCCAAGTATTTTCAAAATATACTCCCTTTTCTCGCAGCCATTCCTGCATGTCACGTTTAATACATGACATTGTAGGTGCTTTATCTATTTGAGTGCAGTGATACGGAGCGTTGTCCATTACCACAAGTGACCTTTCAGGTAGGTTAGGAATGACTTTTTCACTCATCCATTTCAAAAAGTTAGTCCAGTTCATGTCATTGTGGTAATCTGAGGATTTGGATTGGGATTTGAACATTAACAATGCACCAGGCAAAAGTTGCTGGCAAAGTGAGGAGGAGCCTGGGATGTTCGTGTCAGAGTCATCAGGGAGTCGTTGGATAATTGCTCATGCGGGAACTGAAAATGGTTTTGTTATTAACAAAACCTTGCCAGCAACTTTTGGCATGATAAGTGTTGTGTATACAATGTCGCCCATGCGCATGTGACCGCCCGTAATTTCCTGAATATTCAGGAAGAAATGTCGAAAATAAACTTCAAAAGGGGGGGTCTATCTATAACATTTTTCATGTTATTCAATTTTGAATTTTTTAAGTAGAGTTTGTAGATTTGCTTTCTATTTTTTGACAAATCTCCGAAGTTTATGGGTCGATTTGGATTCTGTTTATTATTTCTCAAAGCTTATGAGTTATTTTAACAGGTTAATTAACATTTTTACAAAAAAATATCGACTACGAAAAAAAAAACGGAATCGAAGTCATTTTTTCGGTAAAAAATTGTGTATTTATTTAAAAAAACTAGTGTAAGTCCATAAATTATCCCCATAGGACGACTTTTTTAATCATTACTTGTAATCTACTACATAACAGCTACAAATTCACAGAACATTGTTGATACCTAACTGTAACTAAATCCAAGGTAAAACTCTAAAACTCTAAGAGTCAAATTTAGGAAAAGAAAATGTGAAAGTCAATAATTGAATGTTGCTCTTAGCAGTGAGTACTAAAAGGTTAAACTAATAATGAGGATAATAATGGAATTAAAAACAAACAAGCAATAGCCAGAATTTTCCTAAAAAAATAAAAAATACAAGAATTTTAATTAATTAGATTTTCGAAATGGCCCCCACCCTCCTGTAAACAAACCAAAGCCCTCATGGCAACACTTTTGATTGTACGACGTAATTCTTGACGGTTTTCTTTTATTTCCGCAGCAGCAGCAAAAATCCTAGCCGTTAATTGCTCGCGGCTTTCGATGGGCACGGCATACACTTTCTGTTTCATGTAGCCCCAAAGATAAAAATTTAAGGGTGTAAGATCGGGAGATCGCGGCGGCCAAGCAATGGCACCTCCTCTGCCAATCCACCACGGATAATTTTGATTTAAATTATCACGAACTAGTTGTGCGAAGTGTGCTAGAGCTCCATCTAATTGCAGATACATCCGCCTTCTTGTTTCCAGCGTGCAGCGGTACTTCCTCCAAAAGCAACGGCAACGTATTGACTATAAAATCTCAAAACACGTGTTGATCTAGTCTGTTTGGTAACACGAAAGGGCCAATAAGTTCATCGTCAATCATTCCAGCCCATACATTTATGGAAAATTGAGTCTGGAAAGTTGTTTCCCTAATGACGTGTGGATTTTCAGTGGCCCACACATGAAGATTGCGATGATTTGTTATACCCGCCCTTTTTTTTCTTTAGAGATAGGTATCAACAATGTTCTGTGAATTTGTAGCTGTTATGTAGTAGATTACAAATAATGATTAAAAAAGTCGTCCTATGGGGATAATTTATGGACTTACACTAGTTTTTTTTAAATAAATACACAATTTTTTACCGAAAAAATGACTTCGATTCCGTTTTTTTTTTCGTAGTCGATATTTTTTTGTAAAAATGTTAATTAACCTGTTAAAATAACTCATAAGCTTTGAGAAATAATAAACAGAATCCAAATCGACCCATAAACTTCGGAGATTTGTCAAAAAATAGAAAGCAAATCTACAAACTCTACTTAAAAAATTCAAAATTGAATAACATGAAAAATGTTATAGATAGACCCCCCCTTTTGAAGTTTATTTTCGACATTTCTTCATGAATATTCAGGAAATTACGGGCGGTCACATGCGCATGGGCGACATTGTATAGGTCTCGTCTAAATATACTACAGGTTTTTTCTCCACATTGCGATTTCTTCGGATTCTCTCCAAATATCTTGAACGCCATGCAGTAATATCATAACGTTCCATTAGTAATTTACGTTTCGATTGGCATCGCTTATACTTGAAACTGATGCTATGCAATATACGGTGCAATGTTGTGATGCTTCCTTGATAATTTATGTCTTCTCTCAAAGCTGCACGTAATTTAATCAATGTAGGTAGTTCCTTCTTCACAACATAAAAACTGTGAATTTTTTGCCGTATAGCGCACAAATCAAATCCATCCAAGTCGAACTTTTTAGGATGCGGGCGACTCTTCCCTGGGGTGACGATAACTTTAGAAGTACTCGCCGCTGTTGCGCCTTCTTTTGTAACTCTCGTTACAGTTTTCTCTGAAACACCTGCAATAAAATGAACAATAATAAAAAAATTCAAACAAAGATTATTTTCGTATTTAATTACATTATTGTTGAATATAACTTTACAAAGGACCATGCCCATATTAGTATGGAGGTGAAAGTCAGCAATGCCAAGCAATGCCCAAATTGCAGCTCTATGTCATACGATAACTTAATAACAGTATTTTTATGATATCTAGATTTAATGTCATATAAAGCACTGATTGAAAAGTTATTGGACGTTAAACGTGATAACTGCCTACGTATTGTTTATACATTTTATCGTTTACAGACAGCATTGCTATTAGTTTTCCACTAGGAACTTCATAATCATCACATAAGCTAGGCCAGATCAGTGTTCTTTTATACACTTAAATGTCTGTAAACATTTCAGTTATTTGGATTTATCTAGTCTGTCTCCATAGTATCTCCATCAATATAAATGTGAAAACAATTTGGTTAGATGCAAAACTCAAGTAGGTACTCGAGTAAATAATAATATGGAAAGAGACCAGTAAGTACTCGTAACAAACCAGTATTTCTGATGAGATTATAAAATCACATTGTGGTTTTATATTTAATTGACATCAATTAACTGCTTGACTCAAATACTTAATATAATTGTATTCAGTACTTACAATTATTAGTAGGTTGTTTACCTTTTCTTTTATTTAAATTCAATTAAATGGGGTAAAATAATGCTTTAAGACTGACAAAATACCGGTTTGTCACTGTATTAAAGGTTTGTGGTGAAATGGTA
This sequence comes from Noctua pronuba, assembly GCA_905220335.1. Taxonomy (NCBI): domain Eukaryota; kingdom Metazoa; phylum Arthropoda; class Insecta; order Lepidoptera; family Noctuidae; genus Noctua; species Noctua pronuba. Next base: position 8,370,671 of record LR999892.1, read on the forward strand.
CAGGTTTCGAAAAAAATAAAAAGAAGTGTAATAGTGTTTATTGATTTATTCTTCAATAACAAGTAATACATTATCTAAATATGATGCTGGTGCTGTTAAATTCGTTTCATATCTAGCCCATCCCAAATACCATATTATGGCCATGACGTGGTAACAGCATCCCACTGTTCTGTTACCTACGAGACAGTTACAGCAGTATCCTAATATAGTATCTAAACAATTATTATTAGATGGTTGTGCATCAATTAAAATATAGGTGAAATATTTACGCCGACCAACATGACGCGATTGTATTCGACCCCTCAATAAATAAGGTCTATTAAGGTCTATACAATGATGCCCTTTGGGTGCAACTGTTCTGTAGTGTTTCGTTTTTTATTATTTTCATCGTGGTTCAGTTACGAACTCGCCCGTAACGTCGAAGTTGAATCAGAACTGGAAGAACTCAAATACTGCACGTTACATGTCACGATTATGACTTTATACTTCAATACCATGTCTATTAGGGTGGAGTGAAAAAAAATATTTTTCAAATGTTAAGCTTGTATGATCAATAAGGTGGCGCCTTAGGTTTGAATTTTAGAAAATAAAAAATGTTTGGCTATCAAACAAACCTTTATTTACGACTATATTACTATCTGTACTACGACATTTATACTTAAAATTACTAAAGGAATGAATAAATATGCAAAATATATACAAAAACATCACAAAAATACGTTTTTATGTCCAAAATCGGAAGTTCCAGCACCATCTTTTTGTCGAAAATACTGAGATTTCGTGTCGAAAAGGGGTGCGTCTCATATCATATAAATAACTTTATATTTTCATTTCAATAACGTTCATAAGATATAATAAACGTGAGTTATACCAACTGTTGATATAATTTCTTTAGATATAACATTTATGTAGGTACTCTAAAACTTATTTCGTATAACGTTATTGGATATAATGTTTATTTCATCGAAAATCATTAGGCCTATCGTTTAAAATATATAATATTGATACCATATTTATGGTTAACACCCCGATTCAAAGCAATCCAACTCGGATGGGTTATATTAGGTTAGAAGGTTAACCTGGTTGAAGGGACCTGGCACTCCGCTCCGCTACCGCATTATGTTGGTGAATCATTTGGATTAGGTTTGGTTAGAACAGTGACCATTAACGCGCGAAGGCGAACGAGTGAAGCGAACGTGCTGCAGGAGCGGCGTGACAGAAACGAACCGATGCCGCGGTGGTGAGCCTGAAACACATCTGCGACGGTAAGCTCGCATGGGATCGCCGGAGCCCCGCAGCGCCGGAGCCGTGACAGAAACCATGGCTGCTGCATGCATGCTTGCTTGCATGCTGCATGCTTGCTTGCATGCTGCATGTATGGTGTATGCTTGTTTGCATGCCTGCTGCATGCATGGTGTATGCTGGTTTTGCTTTGTGTTTTTTACTAGGCGTTTCATAATATTAGAATAAATAGGTTTTATGTCTTTTGAGTGGTATAACAAACGATTTTATATTCAGTGTATGTTGTGCTTATAAAAATGAGTTACTTTAAAATTATATCAATCGTTTATTATATTAACTGATCATAATATCAAATAAAATTAGAGATTCAGTTGTTATATCTTGTAAATATTAGAGATTTTGTAATTATATCATATATTACTTACCCGTCGAAAAGTGGTATGTGTTCCCTGGCTTGTATTCTTGTACGAATTAAATCTCTTGCTTCTGGTCCGCAAACAGATAATGAAGCCTCTGTTACGAGCTTTGCGCACCTCTTTACTGCATAAGTATGGCAAGAATACTTTAAGCTTGCTTTGCATTTTAGCATTAGATTGAGTTAAAAAATATTTTAAAGATGCTGAATTAGAGGAGATTGAAATTAAAGTTCTAAAAAATAAAATAAAAAGGAAAAATATCTTTTTAGAATTAAATATAAAAAAAAATTAAAATAAGAAATTATATTTATTTCTTTTGAGAATTTAAAATTCAAAATTATATATTTTAGTGTAAGATGCACAATAGTTTTTGATACTATTAGATATAGTTTAATTCTATAAAATATAATAAAGGTAAAATAATTACTTAATTTATCCTATCAGAATAACCCTTTAATCAGGCACTTTATTTTCTTAAAAAAAAGGTATTTCCTTTATATTTGGGGTATGAACCCAAAAGCTTAATTTTAGCTTATTTTTAAATATTATTTATTTATTTATATGTAAATTTATTAAAAACGGTTCTAGTAACAATTTAAGTTATTAATTAATTAATTATTTATATATATATATATATAGGGTCTAACTTTTTAAACACGAAATATTGCAAGAGTAACTTCTGTAGGTCGTAAAGTCACCATAGCAACGAAAAAAAAATTTTAATCTGTGTATTTTATAAAAAAATAAATTAATTAAAATTACTTGACCCACAAAATAATACTGGCTCCTTATTTTTCAACATCCATTACGCAAGCTTACTACTACGTCGTATTTGCCTACTGTCATTGAAGCGGGCGGCGCCGGCGTCAAAGCCACGCCGCCAGCGCGGCGGTGCGGTCAAAGCGCGCGCGGCTTTTAGATACAATAGAGCCGCGCTCCACCCCCCGCGCCTCTTCCTTCAGTCCCGCTCGGAACGCATGACGCGACGCACGCGCTAGTAAAACACATTCAGTCGGTCGCGCAACAATCGTAAAAATGCCGAACTACAGGTACACGAACCAGGAGTACCAGAACATGGCGGAGTGCTACCGGGAATCTGGAAATGTTTTGCTCAGAGCACAAGCCCTCTTCCTGGAGCGTTATGGCAGAAGACCATCTCTGCAGACGATCCTAGGTGCTGTACAGCGGCACCAGGACTATGGGGTCTACATACCACCAGCTGCAGACTTAGGCAGGCAACGACTGTCAGCAACAATTGAGGATGACATCCTCGATTTTTTTTTGAGACATCCAATGGCCAGCACAGCAGACGCCGCTCGCGTTTTCGGCGTGAGCAATATGACGGTTTGGCGCCTTCTGCGGGATGAGGGGCTGCACCCGTACCACTTTACGAGGGTGCAAGAATTGACGCCGCTGGACTTGGCTCCACGAGTGGAATTTTGCCGTTGGTTGCTTCAAGACCCGACGCGGAGGATCCTGTGGACGGACGAGTCCACCTTTACACGTGTTGGGTTGTTCAACATCCACAACGCGCACTGGTGGGCAGAAGAAAATCCTCGTGTTGTTAGACCGGATCATTTCCAGACCCGGTTCAGTGTTAATGTGTGGGCTGGGTTACTCGGTGATAGACTGTTGGGACCTGTTTTCCTGGATCGGCTTAATGGTCAAACTTATATGGAGTTTTTGACAGGTGTACTAGCAACCATGCTGGAAGACATTCCACTTATTTATTTAAGAACAATGTCGATGTACTTCCAGCACGATGGTGCACCAGCACACTATGATAGGCGCATTCGGGAATACTTGTCTAACGAGTACGGCAATCGTTGGATAGGACGGGGAGGCCCGGTCCCCTGGCCAGCTCGTTCTCCTGATCTTACGCCGTTAGACTTTCATGTGTGGGGTAGGGCTAAAGACCTGGTTTATGGTAATGACGGCCACACCATATCTAGTGCGGAACAATTAAAACTCAGAATTGTGAACGCTTTTGCAGTGATGGCTAGTGACAGAGACACATTATTAGAAGTGCAAAGACACATAATAAAACGTGCAGCCGTCTGCGTCCAACAGCAGGGTGGATATGTGCAACAACTGGTGTAAATAGTGTTTAAATAATAACTTCGTAGGTATTAGGTATGTACATTTTAAATTATTGTAAATAAGTTGATTCTATTTTTTAAACACGCCAAATTGTTGTTACAGTAATTTGTAAAAGGTACCTGCAGGATATCATAGAGTTACTGAATTTAATTTAAAATAGACATGTTTCCAACTAACTAAATACGTTGACGTACCATAACAATTGTATTATTGATTATTTTTGTGGTAATTACCTACAGCTTTACCCTACGGTAACAGGTAGGTACCCTACCTAATCAAATTATTGTATCAATAATTCGCCAGTCCAAAGCCTGATGAAGTGTGATGGGGAATTAGAACCTATGTTTTTCTTTTTATAAAAACATTGCCGCACACGTAATATTTATGGTGTGTAGTGGATATGTCTAAGTATGCACGAACACCGAGACCAGAATCAAATATCTGTAGATTTGTTCCATGCGGAATCAAACACTAAATAAACAAATCTCTACATTATTGCGACCGGTCCTACGCGTCTTGCTAGTCAAGTGTAGTGTAGAATTGTACCTAGATCCTAGACCACGCATTACTACCTAGACTATAGATAGTTCGTCAAATTTTGCCTAGTAGATACTAGGTTAGGTATTCATAAATTAAGATAAACACTACACTACCAATCGCATTGAGTTTAAAAGCCATTATTCAACTACAGATCGACTAATAATTTTGTTTACCTACAAATACTAGTTTTCTGAAGGTAAAGAAATTCTCAGAAACAGCGTTCACCTGCAACAGTTAAGTCGGTATGTCACGTCCACACCTAACTCTCTAGTACGATTTTTCAAATCAATCCGCGCTACGAACTGATAGTTCACATCAGTAGTACGAGTAGGTAGATAGCTACAACCAAAAATCAGCTGACGAATATTCGAAGTTCGACGCTCGCTCATAGTCGATATGAGTTACGAAATGTTTCGAGATTTTTACAAAAATTTTAAATATGAATTGCAAACAGCTGTTTATTAGTTTACAGATGTGTAGGTAGGTAGATGCTAGAGACATTATGATTTGTTTTGATCGCACCTAAGTTCCTTTTCGTAAAGTTTTACGGAGGGAATTTATTTAACGTAAATCTTCTTAGGTTTAGATGGTACCTATTGTTATTTAAATTCACATTTATTATTATTGTAAGACTAGATGGAATTATGAAGTCTACCTACGTTCATACGTTGGTCTATTTTTAATATCATCACGCCTGCATTCCCCAAAGAGATAGGCAGAGGTGTATTTTCGAATGTCCACTACCTAAATTAATTCACTAGAGATATTGTTACGACCCATGTAATAGCAGGTCAGGGCAGGTGTTTGCTTCCAGATTCACACAGACTACTGTGGGTGGAGTTGAAGTGCGGTAACAGTCAGGACGCGAAATTATTACCATTCTTGCCCGGTCGCACGCTACCATGACGTGCGAACACAACCTCGCACGCGCGCTGCCTGCCTAGCATAGAATAAACAACTTGTTTAAAACAAGACGCCGCGCTTCGCCCGTCGCCGCGGCGTGTGCGGGGCGCGTCTCATTCATAAAATAGGGAAAAGGTTTTATGCAAAATGTCGCAAGAATATTTAGAACTATAATAATTTCGTAACAATAAAAACACTCATTTTTTTCGTTGCTATGGCGACTTTACGACTTGTAGAAGTTACTCTTAAAATATTTCGTGTTTCAAAAGCTAGACCTTATATATATATTAAATATTTAATATATTAATATTTATAAATATACATTAAATTATTGAAAAAATTAAAATTAATTATATTAATATATTATATTTTTTACGAATAGTGTGTGTTAATTTTAAATTATTTAAATAATATTTAAATTATAATAGTAGTAATTAATATTAAATTATTTAAGAAATTAAGATTTAGTAATATTTTAATTAATAAAAAAATTTGTGCCAGCAGTTGCGGTTATACAAAAATTTAATTAAATTTTATTGATTATTAATTAATAATTTTATTTATTTAATAAAAAAATTAAATTATTAGGTGAAATTTTAATTTAATTATATTTTATAATTATATAAATTATGATTTAATAAATTTTATAAAAAACTAGCATTAGATACCCTATTATTAAAATTTAAAATTAAAATATCAAAATAGTAAATAAATATTATATTATTATTACTAAGCTGTTTTCAAGAGTCGTCACAAATCGTCTAGCGCGAAGACTCGATGACTTTCAGCCACCGGAGCAGGCTGGGTTTCGAGGAGGATATAGCACCATAGATCACATCCACACAGTGCGGCAGATTATACAGAAGTCCGAAGAGTATAATCGGCCGCTGTGTCTTGCATTTGTGGACTATGAGAAGGTTTTTGACTCTGTCGAGACCTGGTCAGTTCTAGAGTCTCTGCAGCGATGCCAAGTGGATTGGCGATATATCCAAGTGCTGAGAAATCTCTATGAAAACGCCACAATGACCGTCCAAACTCAGAACCAGCAAACAAAACATATCCCATTGCGTCGGGGGGTGAGGCAAGGGGATGTAATTTCCCCGAAATTGTTCACCAACGCACTGGAGGATGTGTTTAAGACGCTAAAATGGGAGGGACGTGGGATTAACATCAACGGCGAGTACATCTCACACTTGAGATTTGCAGACGACATCGTCATACTGGCTGAATCGCTGCACGACTTGCAGCAGATGCTGGATGGCCTAGTTGATTCTTCAATACGCATTGGTCTCAGGGTGAACTTGGACAAAACCCAGGTTATGTTCAACGAACACGTCACCCCAGGACCTGTTGTTGTCAATGGCGGTCCTCTCGAAGTTGTTCGAGAACATGTTTACCTCGGGCAAACTCTGCAGTTTGGTAAGAACAACTTTGAGAGGGAGGCTAACAGAAGAATTCAGCTGGGCTGGGCAGCATTTGGGAAGCTTCGTCGGGTCTTCTCGTCGCGTATTCCACAGAGTCTAAAGACTAAAGTCTTCAACCAGTGCGTCCTGCCTGTTATGACTTACGGGGCCGAAACGTGGACACTCACGGTACGGCTGGTTCATAAATTCAAGGTCGCTCAGCGAGCTATGGAACGCGCTATGCTTGGAGTCTCTCTGAGGGATCGCATCCGAAACGAGGTGATCCGGCAGAGAACCAGAGTTGTCGACATAGCTCACAAAATCAGCAAGCTGAAGTGGCAATGGGCCGGTCATATTAGCCGTAGAACCGATGACCGTTGGGGTAAACGTGTTCTTGAGTGGAGACCGCGAATCGGCAAACGTAAGGTGGGACGCCCTCAGGCTCGGTGGAGTGACGATCTTCACAGGGTGGCTGGTAGCAACTGGATGAGAGTTGCTGAGAATCGAGTTGAATGGCGTGCAATTGAGGAGGCCTATGTCCAGCAGTGGACTGCTATGGGCTGATGATGATGAAATAAATATTTATTGAAACTTAAATAATTTGGCGGTATTTTAGTTCATTTAGAGGAATCTGTTTAATAATTGATAATCCACGAATAAATTTACTTAACACGTTGGCTGCCATGGGGGGTCAAAATGACCGGCACTTGGTAGAAGCGTTGGGGCCATGGGGGGCTTAAATGACCGGCATAACTAAGGTGAATTTGAATACCGTTTGCTCGTCGCCGGCTATGCATGTAACGCAAAATACCATTACAAGTGGCCGGCGTGGCCCCAAACAACATTTTGAAAACTTTGCCTCAAAATATTCTTATTTTTTCTAGTTGCATGGATGTTTTTTGTAGCAAGTCGAACAAAATGTGATGCAAGTAAAAGACAGTATATGTTGGTATACTTTTTAAAATATTTTTGTTATTATAAATCAGAGACTAGTGATATTTAGACACATTAATATGTGTTGAGATCAAAGTAATTTTAAATTAGAAAGCAAACAAAAAATCAATGATTTTTATCAAAACACGACCTGCACAAATATGGCTTGTCAGGGCAAACTGAACAAAATGTCGTAACCTTTCTGGTCTTGTTCTTAGCAATTTTTCTGCCATGCGTTTGTGAATTAGTTTTGTAGCAACCTACACAGAATTTTCTACTCGTCGCAACCTTCCCGTCTGCTTTTTCAAGGAAATGTTTCATTCTCTTTGGTCTGCATGGAATACTAGCTCCATCACATGCGTACGAAGCAATCATTTGTTGTGATAGTCTACGTCTAAATTCGATAATAGGTATTTTCTTTTTAGTGGTAGCTTCATATAAAACCCGAGCATTTACTACTGCTGTGTTTAGAAGCAGTTCCAAGGCCAACTTTTTGTACCACTTGATCGATTTTCGGAGCGGAGAAGAATACGCTGTCATCTGATCCGAGAGGTCCACTGCTGCTTTAGCTTTGTTGTAGTCCATAATTATCTTCGGCTTAATCACCTCTATTCCTCTCTTGTTTTTAGTTTTACTAAAAGCTATTGAGTGTTAGAGGGGATTTTTATGCGGTTATCAAGGATGACCGGCGATTTGACCGGCGCGCGGCGTGGCTCCAATGAAAAAAATCTTACATTTGCGCCGTGCCGGGTGTAAATGACCGGCGGACCATAAACTATACATAATGTATAAAAAAATGTATATAAACATATAATTTATTCATATACCTTAAAAATAAGTAATTTTACATCGTTTAAACGACTGATGAAATATGAAAATATATGCGGATTTTCTTATGGCAGCCAACGTGTTAATTTATTATTTTGTATATCGTTGTTAAAAAAATATTTTTTAATAAAATTAATATTTAAAAATTATTATATAAATTTAAATCAGATCAAGATGCAGATTATAATTAAGAATATAATGGATTACAATAAATTTATTTAAATGAATATTAATTTGTAATAATTAATTGAAAGTGGATTGTGATGTGTGAATGTAATTTTATTTAATTTAATAAAATGATTAAAAATTAAATATGTACATATTGCCCGTCGCTTTCATATATTAATAAATTGAAATAAGTCGTAACAAAGTAGAGGTACTGGAAAGTGTTTCTAGAAAGAACAAATTAGAGCTTGAATTTAAAGTATTTCATTTACATTGAAAAGATATTAAAAATTGATTAATTTGAGGGGAAAAATTAATTAGTTATATTATAAAAAAAAAAAAATTAAAGAAAAATATTTTAAGGGGGTTAAAGTATTTTTATAGAAAAAATTAAATAAATTATAATAAATAAGTATTGTGAAAGAAATTTGAAATAAAAAATAAATTTAAAGTACTTTAATTTAATGTATCTTGTGTATCAGAATTTATTAATAAAAATTTTTAAGAAAAAAAATCTCGAATTTAAAAGAGATAATTAATTAATAAAGTTATTGTAGCATAAATATTTAAAATAATTAATTTGAAATGAAATGTTAATCGTTTTTAAATATATCTAGTTATTTTAGAAAAAAAATATATTTATTAATTAAATTTAATTGAAGTTTATATGATTTATACAGGGTGTAAATAGACCCTTCACGAAGCCGTCAACCAAGCATTCTGTACATGAAATAAAATATCACTGCGCAAAAAGAATTACTGGGAAATGAAATTTTTTTTTGGAACTAAAAAATAATCTGATTTTTGTAGCGCGCAATAGTTTGCGCGCAAGCGACTGTTCTAATGTGTGCGTTGTGCGTGCCTATACGGACACGGCACACTGCACACAGCCGTCGGCGGCGCGGCGGCCCGCCGCCTCCGGCCTGTCGGTAGATAACTTCACGTTAAGAACCAACGCTACGCAGCGTAGTACTTACCTAGCAAAAAGTATTAGGTAAACTAAATCCGATTTAACTACTTACACGAAAAGATACTTGTTTAAAAGTAGGTGCCTACGTACCTACTGCCCATCGCTTTGTTGTCATCTACCTAGCTGATCTAGCGTCGGTGGCCACTGCACGAGAAAACGGACGCGTAAAGCGTGCGTCTGTCTATTCAGGATAAGGCCCCGAATGACCTCGATCGTAATTCCATAGGCCATACCGCAACAGTTAAACATGTAGGTACTTACGTATTCCTGCGATAAATACTGATAACCTGCATCATCCGAGAACGAGACCAATCATCTAAAACACACTCGCTCACAAACACAATGCACTCACAATAGCAACACTCTTCTACTATCACCTCTCTAACGTAATCAGTATCACACAACACGAAACACGCACGATTATGGTATTGTACTGACATGAAGGTAAATAAAAAGTTGCGCAATAAAAATACACATGCACACTCGACGGGGAATAAATAATAATCCTTATAAACTTCTTGAAATAAAATTTCTTTGACGAGGCGCGGCAATCGCGGCATCTTTGAACTTCGAAAAAGACGCTCGCCGACTCGCCACCGGTCAAATTTTGTCATTCGATTTTGAACTTAATCTTTAACATTTTATGGTTTAAAATCATTTGAAGAAATTTGAAATTTTTCCCAATCAACCTTGAACCTAATGCTTTAGCAATAAAGTTGAAAATATATTAAAGAAATTTCCGCCCAGCGCCGGAGCCCTGTACCTGTAGGTATGTTAGTGTAGCTAAAATTCCGTATTTCCTTGACAAGCGAAATGACAAGCGATTCTAAAATCAATAAGAGCATTGTCTTTGAGTTCGTAGCTTTCTTAGTTAAGTAGCTAGTAACAGTACCTGTGAAGGCTTCTAAGATGCAAGCACAATCACGATCTTTTAATAAAAAGAAATCGTTCAATCTCACACTTTGCGAGAAATTGCTAAACATTTTTTTAAGGCGTTAATTGTTTGATAAAATAAAGTTCAGTTTATTTAAAAACCTGCTTTAAAAATGATTTTATTTGAAGTAAGTTAAAAAAGCATGAGTGTTATTGGTATTAACTGATTAAGGAAACAGATAAATTCTCAGCTAATTGTGTAGTTAGATCGAATGAGGCATATCTGCTTACTAAGCGCCTGTGAAAAGACGTATCGCACATGTTTTTATGTGCGACAGATTACTTCCACATTTTTCAAGGAATTTCAAGACTTATCTTTGGGTTGTGGTATGACTTTTAATTACAAATTATTCTTTAGGCAGGATTCAATGATAACATAATGTATAAAACTGAAGGAACTTCGCAGGAATTTAGGGAATTAAAAAACTCAGGATGTAGCACGCAGTGAGCCAACTTTGATTTTTTGTGTTTGACAGTTAAATAGAAAAAGGACAGTACGGTAAAACGCCTGATAAAATACTTATAGCTAATAATCTTAATTACTATGAATTGCGCCAAATTAACTGGAACCAACGGTGGGACTGATGCTTTAACATGCCCCCGGCCGTTGGAAGCTCGCCTTTCAACAGCTGTTATCTTCCAATAACGGGCAAATCTTGGAGAATGCCCTTCTTATAGTCCCAGTTGGAGTCCTGATATCGGCAACTCTGCTTATGCCATCTGTGCCAGGATGAAGACCAACAACGCGGCCTAACCTCCACTTTAACGGCGGCTGGTTATCCTCCTTTATGACAACGAGGGAGTCCAGGTTCAGGCTGTCATTGCCGGTACGCCACTTTACACGCTGCTGAAGCTCGGAGACATACTCCTTGCTCCATCTCGACCAGAAATGTTGCCGTAGCTGCTCAATACGTTGATGGCGCGTCAAATGATTTGTGGAGTAGTCCCGGATATCCTTAACAGGAAGAGACGTGAGAGGTCGTCCAATTAAGAAGTGTCCTGGAGTGAGAGGCAACAGGTCTTCTGGATTCGACGATAACGGTGTGAGTGGCCGAGAATTTAAAATTGCTTCAATTTGAATTAAAACGGAGTTAAGCTCCTCGTATGTAAGGTGACAATTGCCCAACACTCGGAACAAATGAAATTTGGTCGATTTGACACCCGCCTCCCAAAGACCGCCAAAATGTGGAGCGTAAGCAGGAATAAAATGAAATTTAATACCCTCTTGAGCCGCACTATCAGATATGGAGTCACAATTGCGTTTCAAAAAATCAGCTATCTCATTGTAGGCTCCTACAAACGATGTTCCGTTATCGGAGTAAATGTTGAGAGGTTTGCCTCTTCGAAACATGAACCGGCGTAAAGCCTGTAAATAATTACTGCTCGTCAAGTCACCCACCAACTCCAAATGTATGGCCTTTGTAGTGAAGCACACGAAAATAACAATGTATACCTTCACCAATCTGCATCCACGACCTTGACGACTAGACGAGATTATAGGGCCTGCGTAGTCAACTCCTACGTTTTGAAAAGGAAAGTCGGCTGGTGAGAGTCTATTTAATGGGAGATTACCCATCTGAGGGACAACTGCCTGTGGCTTTAGGCGCTGACATCGAACGCATTGTGGATAACAGGCTCTGGCTAAATTGCGACCAGCGAGTGTCCAGTAAGTCTCTCTAATTGTACTTAATAATAACTGAGGACCTGCGTGCATTAACCTGATATGCTCAAATCTAAATAAAAGTTTCACAAAGTGATGAGTGGACTGTAATAATATTGGGTGTTTCTTTTCAAACGAATATTCGGAATTATTTAATCTACCACCTACCCGAATAATTTTATTTTCATCTAGAAACACGTTTAGGCTTAATAATTTATTTTTATGTGGTAATTTTTTATTATTTAATAGTATATTATATTCAGGAAATGATCTTTTTGCGACTGAATAATAATAAAATTTAAAGAATTTTGTAATTCTTGAGAGTTTAAATATGATGTATTTCCTGAACGCCTTCTACATGCATTAATAAAACGGAAAACGTAACAAATAGAACGCTGTAATCTAATAAAATTGGAAAAACGTTTAAACTCGATGAATGCTTTGAATAAATCTTCATTAGCATGATGATCTTGAGCTAAATTAACTAAAATACTAGATTTAATCTCTGGTAAGATTCCTGGATTCATAGCAGGGGTTGGCCATGTAGTACTGTCACACTTTAAGAAGCATGGACCGAACCACCACAAATCCAGTGATTGCATAGCGGTAGGTTCCGCCCCGCGGGTTATTAAATCAGCTGGATTGTCGTGTGTCGACACATGTCTCCAAGTGCTTGCACCGGATAATTCTAATACTTCGGCAACACGGTTGCGAACGAAAGTATTTAATTTAATAGGTATCATTTTTAACCAACCCAGCACTATCATGGAGTCAGTCCAAAAAACTACATTAAATGGTGTAATGCGAAGGGAATTAGCAACCTTGTGATATAAACGTGCACCAAGCACAGCAGCACAGAGCTCAAGTCTCGGTATTGTCAACGGTTTAATAGGAGTAACACGACTTTTAGCGATTAATAATCGCACGTCGACGTCACCCTGCTCATTGATGCTGCGAACATATAAACAAGCGCCGTAAGCTCGCTCCGAAGCGTCAGTAAAAATATGAAATTCAACCTGTTTGTATGCGTCACAGACCACACGACGCGAAACACGTAAATTATGAAGGCAAGGCAAGGCTTTAATTATATTCGCCCATATTGTTCCAACCTCAGGTGATAGTTGGTCATCCCACTTTATGCCGTCCAGCCAAAGTTTCTGAAGCAACATCTTCATACTCACGACACACGGTGCTAACAACCCCAGAGGATCAAAAATTCGCGCGATTACTGCTAACATGCCACGCTTAGTATTATCTATGCGTTCAGGAATATTTATAGGAAAACACAGATCATCTGTGTCAGTTCGCCAACTAAGACCGAGTGTCTTATCGACGACATCACTTTCCTTGTGGAAATCAAAACAAGACTCACAAAATGATTTTGAAATTAAACTGGGTTCGTTAGATTTCCACTTCCTTAAAGGCATGCAAGCAGAAGCCAGAGCATCCGTCACCTTATGACGCAACATTTGAGCCTCCTCAAACACGTCTGCACCAGTCAAAAGGTCATCCACGTAAAAATCGTGAAGGATAACTTCTGCGACCTTTTGATCCTGACATTCAAGACCGACCTGTTTGAGGCACCTAGTAGCGAGAAACGGTGCACTAGCCGTACCGTAAGTAACTGTATGCAATTGGTAAGCTTTAAGAGGACTAGAAGCATCATCACGCCAAATAATTTGCTGCAGGTGCCTATCTGATGAATGTACAGACACCTGCCTGTACATTTTCTCTACGTCAGCAGAGAGGACGTGCATTCTAAATCTAAGAATAATTGTAGTCAGATCGTCCTGGACGGTAGGCCCCACCATCTGTATTGAATTTAAAGAAATACCAGAAGTAGAGGGTGCACTAGCATTAAAAACTACCCGTAATTTGGTTGTACTACTACTCTCACGCAGCACTCCGTGGTGAGGAATAAAATATGACAGCTGTTCTTCATTAATATTATTACACTCTGACATATGGCCTAAAGAAATGTACTCAGTCATAAAATCTTTGTACATTTTATCGAGTGAGGGTTGGCGGAGATTTCTGCGCTCCAGTGACAGAAAACATCGTTTTGCACGATGATATGAATCGCCTAAGCTATTTGAAGATTCCTTTAACGGTAGTTTAACGCTAAAGCGGCCGTCTGCTAAACGCGTTGTGTTTTTAATAAAGTGTTCCTCACACATCTTCTCCTCAGCTGAATAAGTCGATGACTCATGACAAACTTCCTCGAGCTGCCAGAAACGCGTCAATTGGTTTCGGATGTCATCTAACTCAATCAAACTGGAAGAACTTTCGTAATTATCATTGATATTAGTGAAATTACATTTAATAGATGCAAATTGAGAAGAATGATTACTGCAGCCGCCGTTAATTGGGCCGCAAACTAGCCAACCAAGTCTAGTTTGATAAAGTGTTGGTTTCCCATCACCCAGTAAAATTTTATTAGATCCTAATAAACTCCAAAATACGTCTGCTCCTATAATAATATCAATAGAAGCGGGTATGTGGAAGTACGGATCAGCTAAGTGAATATTTGACGGTATATTCACATTTACCTGTCTAGCGGGAACGTTATCAGTGATTGTGGGCAAGACAAAACATATTAAATCATTAGCGTACGATTCATGCAACGCTTTTATGTGCACACGACACATTTTCTCCACATGCGATATGGACTTATTTATGCCTTGTATAGATTTGTCGGTGTTAAAATGAGGCAGATTTAACTTATTAAATAAATTCTCTGTCATCAAACACGACGAACTACCAGAATCAAGAAGAGCTCGAACGATGTGTTCTTTATTATTTACGTCGTAGCACCTAACTAACGCAGTTGACAACAGAATGTCGCCTGTGCCGTTCGTATGCGAATGCGCAGAGATATTAGCTGAGAGCTCAACTTGACTATTGTTTGCGTCGGCAGTGGAGGATGACTCAACCTTAGCCTTATCGGTCGTACCATCAGCTGATTTGCTTGAAACAAGTTTTGGTTTGAAATCAGTGTTATGAATAAGCGTGTGGTGCTTGCGTTTACATATTTTACACCCTGATTTCTTGCAATTATTGGGATAGTGACCGTGACGTAAACAATTAAAACATACCTTATAGCTAGGTAATAAAGACATTCTATCGTTGACGCTTAATGATAGAAACTGTGGACATGAATTGAGGTTATGATCGCTTTTACATTTTGGACAACTATGTGAAGAAGAACTAGCGGTGTTTTCTGTTGAAACAAAGGCTTTTATTTTAGTGTTCTGTTTTTAATTAGTTGTAGAATGACGTGACTTTTCCAGTGTTTCTATCAACTCAGCGCGATTACGCATAAATTCAATGAGCTGATCAAAAGTGATTCGTCTAGATTTATCGATACGCCCTTTGTATTCCTCCCATTCTCGAAATGTTTTAGAATCAAGTTTTTGTCGGATTATATGGATAAGTAGTGTGTCCCAACTATGAACAGGTTCGCCTAATGTTCTTAACGCTCTGATATTTTTGTTGACATTGTCTACAATACCTTTTAATGCAGTTGAGGACTCCTTATTGATTGACTCGATATTGAACAACGCTGTAACGTGATTCTCAATCAATAATCTTTCATTATCGAATCGCTCACGAAGAAGTTCCCATGCCACATTGTAATTTTGAGCAGAAAACTCAATTGACTGGATCACGATAGCAGCAGAACCTTCTAATGATGACCTCAGGTAATGAAATTTATTAATCTCGTCTATATCGTCATTGCCATGAATGAGACTAGCGAAGGTTTCGCGAAATTCAAGCCAGTTATCATATGATCCTGTGAATTTGGGTAATTGGATAGTAGGTAACTTGACGAACTGACGCTTACTACTGCTGCAATTCGATTTTACTTCATCTTGCTCAGATTTTGAAAAGTTAGTTAACATAATTTTAGCTTGAGCTAGCAACCCATAATATTGAGATTCAACTGTAGTTCTTTCGAGTGTCTCAGCTTCAATATTTTCACACATGCATTCTAATTTCAATTGAACCTTGTTAAATTTATTATAAAGATCCTCTAACTTGGTGACTCGCAATTGCAACTTCATTACCTGAACGGGGGTTATATCGGCATCCTTTAAATTACTTAAATAGGTTCCAAATACTGTTAATCTTCCTTTATAACTGCTTCGCTTCTTTTTAAGTTCTTTAATATCAGTCATTTCGAAAGGTGAGTGTCGTAGACCTGTAATTACACAATTATAATGTTAAATAACGAAACTATTTATGACAAAAACACCTATCGTAATTACTAATGAGACTGTAAGTAAAATTAGGCTAAGTTATTAATTATACAAAGTTGATTTAGTTCACTGCAAATGATAACTACCATAGGAAAGTATGTAAGGTTTACTATTCCAAAGAAATAATGTAACAAACACAACAATTATCTACTTTTTAAAGGGTTTACAAAGCAACAATTAATTTTAGGTCTAAATCAGAAAATAATATTTGTATATTGAAAACTAAATAGCTAATTAATGTAGGTTAACAATAACACTACTGTACTGTATTTTAAGCACGCAATAACTATAATTATACAAATTTGACGTAACCTAATGCTCTGTAAATAATTCCTTGTGAATATTTTTATACAAAATAATAAAATAAGTAAATAACTTTGTAAATGTTATATAAAATATGTTACTAACCTTATTAAAATAAATATTTAATTCCTATATTTTATTTTACCTGATTTAATATTAATGAGTGTTGGGTGAATTTAATTAATATTGTAATGCTTAAACACTTCCTGTTTTATTTCACTTAATGTCCGATTCTCTCTTCTTCCAAGCACGTGTTTGTCGCCTCGTCACTCCAGTACTCATTCAAATCCAATTTCCAAAATATCCAATTCCAGATTATTCCACTTTGCCAGTATGTAGATAATATATTATCCGGTTCGTATGGACCATGTATAAAACTGAAGGAACTTCGCAGGAATTTAGGGAATTAAAAAACTCAGGATGTAGCACGCAGTGAGCCAACTTTGATTTTATTGTGTTTGACAGTTAAATAGAAAAAGGACAGTACGGTAAAACGCCTGATAAAATACTTATAGCTAATAATCTTAATTACTATGAATTGCGCCAAATTAACTGGAACCAACGGTGGGACTGATGCTTTAACACATAACATCGCGCCTGTAGTCCCCGAAGGCTGAGGCAGGGGTGTACCGAATAGAACACCCACATTTCGCAAATTGTGTTTTAAGTCCCAATGATTACAAAAATAATTTGATATTTTGTTTGAATCTGCAAGAAGTCGACTTTAGTTTTTAAATGAATGAATTAAACTTGCGGTATCACAACAATCCGGAGACTAGACTTACGTGTGTAATATCGTAGAGCAAATAACACATAATCAATGTTTTTAAAAGACATCTGAAATCAAAAACTACTAAATGCAAACATAAAATGTCCTTTAATCGATCAGCTGAGTGCGCGGGTACCTATTCTAACACAGCCGCTCGCATTTATGCGTTGAACTCGGAATGACTCAAGGTTACGCGAGCAGCTGATGCCGCGCGCTTGTGTGCGTGGAACAAACTCGCGGCTTTGTCAATGTGGGTGAGCGCTTGCGTGCATTGCATTGCTTTTTGTTACTTCAAACGCATAATTTGTTAAGAAAATTTTAAAATTTTGCTAATGTTTGTTTGGAAGAAAAATTTGTGTTAACGCTAATTCGATGTTGCAAAAAAGTAGAAAAAAAAATGGACACTTTGACCTTCAATATCTCCAGAACCTGTGGTTTCCCAGGTATTGTCTAGAAGGAAAAAATGATCCCAATGATGGGCAGAATATGTGGTTTTCGTTTTCGTTAAGGGTCTTTTTACACCCTTTATTGTTAACTAGCGACCCGCCCCGGCTTCGCACGGGTGCAATATATACATATAAACCTTCCTCTTGAATCATTCTATCTATTGCTGAAAACTGCATTCAAATCCTTTGCGTAGGTTAAAAGATTTAAGCGTACAAACAGCGGGAGCGACTTTGTTTTATATTTCGAAACACAAAACTTTCTTTACTCTACTACATCCCGGCCAAATTCTAAGTTTGTAGCACAAAAAAGAAGGACTTTCATACAAACTCGCGAGAGCCCTTAGACCCCCTTAATCCGGCCCTGTCGCAAAATCCGTTCTTAGCGGACGTCTACTACCTATAAACTACCTCCCTGCCAAATTTCATCGCAACCGCTATGTCCCTGCATTTTAAATCTGTAATATCTTCGAAAATATTCATTTAAATTACATGCTGTAAAGGGCCATATTGATCTATATTACATGCACAATGAATTTAAGGTACTTAAATGGATAAGGATTAATGCTGTATTGCTTAAAATCGCTTTTTCGTAAATAACCATTATTTTCTCGTAATAAGTAAAGGATAAAAATGGTTATTGTGGGTTATCCCTAAGAGATAGACATATACCATCGCGGACTTTTTTGTAGACCTTTTTAAGGTGTACAATACTGTAGTACATTATTTTGATCTATTTCGTAGGGTTCACCCAGCGTTTGCAATGTAAGCGCAAAAAAATGTGTTTATTTACGACCTTACATTAAAAACCTCTAAAATTATCAGTGTTTCTCTACTATATTATGCATGTATTATACATATAAACCTTCCTCTTGAATCACTCTATCTATTAAAAAAAACCGCATCAAAATCCGTTGCGTAGTTTTAAAGATCTAAGCATACATAGGGACAGACAGACAGACAGCGGGAAGCGACTTTGCTTTATACTATGTAGTGATTTTTTAAAATTTATTATAAATAATTTCATTTAAAATAAAAGGAGATTGCCCGATTTGTAAGGTAAATTGGGTCCCAGTGGTAAATTGTTGTGCCCTGAAGATTTTTATTTTAAATAATAGTAAAAACATTGTATTTTTATAATCAGAAACCATTTTTAAATTATTCACCCTGGTTCAAGAGATATCATTGTTTTTCTGTTGTAAAAATCTAGGTTATAATTAGAAATTGACATTGACATTTTCTCCTTATTCTATTTAGGTTAAGTACCTACTTCTACCTATCTACTATACATCACTATGGGGATGGGATTACGACTATATTACTTTATGTACATATAAATATAATAGCAGCATAATAAAAAGAAGATAGGTACTCATAGATGGTGTACAATTAACGTTAAAATATGAAAAAATGTATAATTAGTTAACAGTTTCACCATTAGACTTTAATAAAATATAACGTTATTGATAGGTAGTTCATTTCTATGTACCAAAGGAATTAAATCAAATCAAAACTTGAATAAACCATTTATTCTTCATAAAATATACCATCCAAGAATTGAGCTGGAGCACTTACATTGTTGAAGCGGCCCCAGCTCAGATACCACAATACTGTCATAGTATGAGCACAACACCCTACTGTACGTTTACCCACTAGACAGTTACAATAATATGCAATGATACTATCTAAAGTATTTGCCCGATTTTCATCTTTACTTATCAATAAATAAGAGTAATAAGTTTTATTACTCACATGGCGGGACTTAATTCTAGCCCTAATTAAATAATTATTTTGACCCAATATTAAGGGCAAATCCTCTTCCAAAACATCACTGCTTACTTCAATAGTATAAGTACCATTAGTTCTTATGTGCTCCCCATAATAGGATCTCGCCTGTTTTCAATCATTAAAATCTAAGGTCCTTTGGGAAGCTCTTTCGAGCATGGAAAATATATCATCGACTTGAAAGCCAGTAAAGTCATTTAAAGTGGCATTCAGTTCATCCCACTGATTACTATTTAAGTGGTGATGGCAGATTCTAGCATTTAAGGGTATATATATATTGTACTGCAATAACAACAATTCCTTGATAGTCATAGGCACTAAAAGACGGTCAATATTTTCACAACCTACAAACATGCAGTGACGAGAAGCTGCGGCAATTCGTTTATACTTTTGTGAATTTACTTTAGATTGATGTTGTGGTGCTTGTTGTGATTGGTGTGTTGGAGCTGGCATTGGAGGTGGTTTAGGCACCCCAGCAACTTCTAAAGAAGGTGAAGCTGCATCCATGAAACTGTCAGGTCTGTTTGTATCTTGAACCTCCAAACGTCGTGTTTCCCGAGTTGCTGCTAACCAGCAAGGAATGCACACTCGTTTTAAATGTGAAGCCTAAAATGAAATACAGTTGGTATTAGTGAATATCAGAATATACACCCGAGACTTTGTATGTTGTTGCAAGAATGTGAAGTGGTCCTTGGTCTAGTGGTCGCAAGTGCGACTGCTGAGCATGAGGTTCCGGGTTTGATTCGCAGGTCAGGCATTGTTTCTGGAGTTTTCCATTAGGAATTTCTCAGTAGCAGCCATGGAGTCTGGATTTGGGCCCGGTTGATGGCAATAGGCTCGCCCCCTATCACATGGGACTTCAACATAACTGGCAAAATGTGGGTGTACTATTAGGTAGACTTCTGCCTAACCCTTCGGGGATTATAAGCGTGATGTTATGTTGTTATTACAAAAAATACTGACCAGGTGTGCTAGAGTCCATCTTAAAATCATACTCCGTTGTGGGCAGTCTAACTCGACTCTATGGGTTCTCCGACTTGCAATAGAGATACCACATCCATAACAAATGTGCAAGTGGCCAAATGCAGGTGACACATCCTCATGGGATCCAGTTATATTTGATAAGATACGTTCTTGCAACAACAAATAACATTCAATACACAGGATATCATCCAACACTACCTGAAAAAGATTATAAAATCATTACTCTTCTATATTTATAACTGTTTCACTGACATTTAATGTTTAAGTATTGTAGGCAGGCAGTTGTATGGTCCATTTACTTAATCTTACTTTCAACACTTTGATGAAATAATTATTATTTAAAAAAATATCTTAGTGCATGTTGTGTTAATTTGACATATCGGTGTGTTTTTTTTAATTACGTTTTGACTGAAAAAGACATGCAAAAATTGTATTTACCTAAAAAAAACTCTCAAGTGTTTTGTTTACTCTAATCATGTCATTTAGAAGTTGCATAAAGCAGTTCATTTTTTTTTTACTGCATTGTAAAGTCCACAACATTTTTTTAAGCACATGATAAATAACAAGACTTACAGGTGTAGGCATTGTCCAGGTTCGTAAAAGAACTGTCATTTGCTCGTTCAACTCCTCAACTGTATACCGGCGTAAATTAGGTGATAATAAAATCGAACAGTTAATACAGCGTCGGGAACGCTGACACTGTGTCCGACTTCTAACTGGGGTAGACATGGCTCTGACAATAACGGTTCGGGAGTCCAATATCTCACCAAGGATAGCACTAAGGGTCAAATATCTCACAAAGAACAGCACTAATAAGAGTCAAATATCTCACAAAACGTAATGCACTCGAGGAACTTATTAGCTCAACTCGGTAGTACCAGAAAAAGCACGTATCGTAAATAATAACTAAGTAAAAGATTACGGAATTCAAAACTCAACGTATCTAAACAAAGCAATCACGCACGTAACGAACCACAGAATAAAGTCTGTGACACTGACATGCGCAAGTTAATGTTGCCAGATCATTTTTTTTAAAATCTATTACTAAATCGTTATAAATTAATCGATAAAAACTACGTTGTTAATAAAGGGTTTTCTAAATAAATATGGCTGTCTATCTTTGTGTCTATTGCTTTTGTGAACATTTATTATTAATTAATGTAGACCTTATAAGAATTGATGCAACCTATTATTGTCGTCGTTCCATCGATTTTACTCGCATCGACTATGAGCAGTTTACTATGAATACTTTACATAAACTCATATTTCGCGTACACCTATCATTGTTCATTTCAGTTATATATGGTACAATAATACGTATAAAAGGACGGATAACATCATTCTACTTCATCATTTTAAAACAAAATGCTAACACAGTAGCGCTGAAGTTGTCAAATGTTGAGATCTAAATCTAAATGTTGAGATGTAAACTGCCCATAGGTTATATATACTTAATTAAAAATAATTGTTTTTGTATTGTTTAATTATCGTTTTATTTAATCGATTACTCAATTGTATAAATATGTCATTAGTTATTTAATTCTTTGATACCTGGCAACATTTTTTTGTATACTAATCAAACCACAGACTACATTGAATCAAACGGATGTCGACGTAAAGTTTAACTATTAATTAACTTTAACTTTATTCCCAGGGTGAAAGAAATTGTATAAAAAATACCCTGTACACAAAAAAATGAATAATATTTTTAGGTCATTATTCCAATCAGGCACACGATACCACAAAAGGGACCTGCTCTGTGGCAATCTCCTTTAATATAATTTTATTTATTTATAAAATATTTTTTTTAAATATAAAAAAAATTATATAATGATAAAATTAGTATATTAAATTTTATAAAAATATTATTTAAAAAAAAATATATTAAAAGGAATTCGGCAAAAATTTATATTCACTTGTTTATCAAAAACATGTCTTTTTGTAAATAATATAAAGTCTAATCTGCCCACTGATTTTATATTAAAGGGCTGCAGTATATTGACTGTACAAAGGCAGCACAAGTCATCAATTAAATGACTAATGATTATCATTAGTCATTTAATTGATGACTTGTATGAAAGATTGGATGAGATATAAACTGTCTCTTAATTAAATGTAGAACTTAATTTTTTAATTAAAAAGTTAAAATGAATTAAAAAGACGAGAAGACCCTATAGAGTTTTATAAATGATTTAATTAAGATTATTTATATAAAAAATTGAAATTAATTTATTAAATGCTTGGAGAATGGGCATTTTGGTACTCGCTCCAATAGCAATCATTGTGGCGTCATTGGATAGATCTTTTAATCAGGAAAAATATTTACTATGGCGACTTGTCCCAAATCCTTGTCCGAAAACCTCGGGAAGCCCCCAAAGTTAGTTAATATCATAATTGCAAGTACAATAATATTACATACCTATCATGGTTGAAAATACGAAAAATAACAATTTAAAATAACATTATTTAAAACGAGAAATATATTGTGTCATGCATAATAAAGGGTGTAAAAAGACCCTTAACGAAGCCGAAAGGCACTTGTTCTCCCCGTCATTGCGATCATTTTTTTGTTCTAGACCATACCTGGGAACCTTCTAGTTACGGAGATATTGGGTGTCAAAGTTCCAACTTTTTCACAAGTTTTTTTTGAAATACATGATTTTAATGTAAGATTTTTACTTTAAACACCTCCACGACCCCTGTACTATTCAATCCATCCATCAGCACAATGTTTTAAGTACGTAACATTGAGTCCTACCGTAAAACGTGATTTTTTGCCCCAAAAAAAAAATTCGTTTCCCAGCAATAATTTTTGCGTAAAGTTACTTAGTTTGATGTACAGAATGCCTGGTTAACGTCTTCGTGAAGGGTCTGTTTACACCCGGTATATCGTGATATGATATGATAATGGTGATGACTTTTGAAAATATGTATTTTTACATAAAAAAGTAGTATTACATTTAAGATTTCTGTTTTTTGATACTAGGGTGACTCGGGGATAGGGAACCAGCCGAGGGGTGGGGTGGGCGGTGCGCGGTGGTAGTGGACAACCTTTTGTGCCGCATCCTTCATTAGTCGTCGTATCGTTCTGTGCGTGAGACGACGTTCCGCTGCTGTTTATTATATATCTAGTACTTTCTTATACCGTTTTCATCACTGACCCCGGCTACCCCTTTTGGACATTGTTACCCGCTATAAACGTTTATCTTGGCTAGTTTTGTGGACTATTGTTGTGCTTTTCGATTCGGAACATCGTTATGGAGGAACATCGCAACTGTGTGATGTGTCGGCGAGGCCTACATCGTGCTAGATACCAACAGCACGTGTTGACTGATGATCTTCCAAGAATGCGCCCCGAGTTTGTGGCATATATACGAGAACACGCCGTTCTGGAGGTTAGTACTTCATTAAACTATATCGCTCTTCACCAGCTTCAGTTTTTCTTTTTAGAAGAGGTTTGTTTATATTATTATTTTCTGTTATATTTTTATACTTGAGCCATTAGAAACGTGCGAACTGAGTCATAAATCATTTTAAGTGGACCTTTTACTCGCACTTACAGGTCTTATTGAACTGTCCTAGTGTTGTGTGTAAAAATGCGTTTCCGAAACGAGCTGTAGACTACCAACTGCACGTATTTATTTTAGCTGTGGATGTTTTTTTAGAATAGAATAGTTGGTTGCGCGGATACATAGACAAATTAGTTTGTTGATTGGCACAGGTAATCCCCACCTCTAAATCATTCCCGCACAAAACCTCCGTTGTCTATGTAAACCGGCAATGGCTGACGATCGACCTCCGCGTCGACACATGCTCTCGAAATATTAATAAAAAGTGGTGAAATTGGTGTGATCTTCTCGCTTTCGTTGTCTCCATGTTACGTGCCATGCTCCAGGAAGCCGCTTCGGGGAATCGAGGTATGTGCAATCCTTCCTTATAAGCGTACTGCTCGTTTTTCCACGTGTTCCAGTCAGTATGCAATTCCGCCATCTCTTATCTGTGCCAATTTCTAGTTATTCGAATTATTAGCAAAAAACCAGCGAAAACAATAGTGTTCGCGCTTCATAGAAAAAAAAACACGTGTAATCCCAGATACCTGCGTCTAAGCGGCATTCCTTTATATCAATAATGACTTGAGCAGCTTTTTCACAATCCTTTTATGACTTAGTTCGCACGTTTATAGTTCTTATTATTGAAACACTTTTCTGACCACTTATTGTGCATTTGCTATTGTTATCTATTCACTAAGCCGTCGCTTCGGCTATACATAAGATATTTTTTTACTTGCATTACTTTAAATGTGAAAACAATACAAGTATGCTATGACTTTAGCCCTGAATACCTACAACCCGCATTGTTTTAAATATTTTCATAAAAATACAACATTACATCAACAAGATCGTATTTTACTATTTTCAGGTGGAGTTCAACAACACACGACGTGTTTGTCACCGATGTTGGCAGAGAATTGACAACGTTGTAGGAAGACCACCTGCAGAAGTAAAACAGAATGTACGAGAACTTCAGGTTCCAGACTACACTCGAGCTCCAAACACTCCAGGGCATTGTATCTTTAACACCTTAGGCGCCATGTGTATCTTTTTGTCACACAGTGTCTGGAACACTGTGTATTCAAAAGTATACACATCTTTCTACTTAGTAAACGCACTGTGTATCCTTTAGGAACACGTTTTCTATACATTTATTACGCAAAAATTAAAGCCCTGGCCTGTCGCATTTTTCAGATATAAATGGTCTGGGGATCGGTTATTTTTCAACAATTTTATAGACTTTTTAATTTTAGGTTGCTATTTCTAGGATAGGATGTAAGTAATCAATAAAACCATTTATATTTTTTTGTGTTTGTATTTTATAATCTATCTTTATTATGGCACTGGAAAAGACTAAATAGTAAAAAAGTAATTATAACTGAACTTGAAATAAAAAATTAGTGATAATCATTGAAACAACTTTTACAAAAGGTCACTTCACAAACAGAACATTTGGTTACCACTTGGGAAGCTTTTCGTAGTTTTCCGTCGATGGTTTTTCCTTGTCGCCCGTACTTCTTATAACATTCAGAGCAACGACCTTTCTTTTTCACTCCATCTTTTATATTCGGGACCAGGTAATGTTTAGCACTGACCGAGCTAGGTGTAGCAGTCATTGATGTGTGACTGGATCTTTCAAGCATACCTGTTATAACTTGTTCACGAAACTCTGTGATTGTTAGTTTCTTTTTATGGGTATATTGGTTATATAAGAAATGGGCGTTCACCAAGCTGGTGCCCCATATAATTTCAAACATCAGTTTCCGATACCATTTGGTGCATCTACGTAAAGCTGACCCATAAGTCGCCATCTGGTCACTCACATCTATTGATGATTTGCCTAGATTATAATCTTCAATACATGCAGGTTTTCTTATACTTTCACCCCTTCTGTTTCTTTTGGTGACCGTTTTTAGACCAGATTGCTTTGTGGAAAGTATAAGCACATCTCGCTTGTCACGCCATTTCAAAGCTACGATTCCTTCACTTGATTGTTGAGCTGCTATTTCGCCTCTTTTTAGTTTCGTGTTGGTAACTTCCTTAGGCAAATATTTTCTGTTACTTCTCAATGTCCCTACTAAATGTGTCTTTCTTTTACGCAATCGCAGTGCAAGTGGAACACTTGTGTAATAGTTGTCTGTGTACATGGTCCTGCCCTCGTTGAAAAGACCATCTGCCAAAGATAGTACTACCTTTTCTGAGACTTCTGTGTCAGGTTCCTTCGATTTACCACAATATACAATCAGATTCCACGTATATCCTTTCTCAGTACACAATTTGAACAATTTTATTCCATATTTGGCTCTTTTGTTAGGAATATATTGGCGGAAAATAAGTCTGCCGCGCCAAGCGACCAACGACTCATCGACACAAACTTTTTCCCCTGGTGTGTAGACATTTTGATAGTTTTTTATAAACATATTGAGTACGTCTTTTATTTTACACAGTCTGTCATCAGTATCAGCAGTTTGGTTGTTGGCAAAATGAACAAATTTCAGAATCAGCTCGAATCTATTCCGAGGCATAACAGTACGAGCTAGGGGTATACCAAAGAGTTTGTGGTTTCTCCAGTAATCTTTGATGCTTGGTAATTTCACCAAACCCATCCATCCAACAAGAGCCAAAAATTTCAACATATCGTCTCTGGTTACTGGAGTCCATAGATGGTTTCTTGATCCAGCAGAAGAATCAGAAGATAAGAGACACTGTGTTGCGTATAAGTTGGTTTGTTCTGTGATATAGTCCAGAATATTAGGGGTCAGAAACAAGTCATAGTAGTCTATTGGATTCGCATTGGCTAAAATTCCAACATAAATATCCTTCATACCGGAACTTGGTGCAGTATAATCTATGGCAGGAGGATCATCATGACTTGGCATTTCCCATTGTATATTGGACAATTTTTCTTTCACCCACTCTTGTTCAGAAATCTGAGCATCAGTAGTACCAGAAGTACTAGGTACGTTTGGTGGCTGCAGTTCTAAATCGACTGGAGCTGTCCGTAATGATCTACGCCGTTCTATTTCAGGCAATGGCGGTATATCACTATCCGAAAATGTTGACAAACGTCTTGAAAACCTAGGAGGGTTCCAAATCTGACTGTCATTGTCGTCACTTGTACTTGTGTCACTAAAGTCTTCGTCAGGCATAAAATTGGGGTCCTGAACGGAATCATCACTTGAATACTCCATAGTCAATCACTTATTTGAACTTTTCAACATTTACACTGTAACAATAGATAAAAAATATAAGAAAAAACATGAATCAGAATTCATGTTGTTTCTTATATTTTCTTCCAAAACGCGTTCTTGAGTCCTGAAACAAAGAAAAAAATACGTTTACGTGATTTTTACCTGTGTTTCTTTTCGGATACACGTGGCCTGGGAGGTAAGAATTTGAAATGAACTATTTCACAGGCCACGTGTATCCAAATGTCACACGGATGAAAATCCAGGAAAAACAAGGGAAAAAGTGGGGGGTGAAAAACAAAATATGATTATTACGTAGTTTTAAACACGGCCGAACAAAAAAAAAAAAAGTTTTTTTTTTTTTAAACTGACACTTAGGGTCTGGCGCTGAGGGTGTTAACACCTGCCAAAACACAACCCGCCATCGAATACCAGAGACGATCAAGATTCACATTTTCTGTGAATATAAGTTATATATTCCTGACGGTGCTAGAGTATGTGGACAACACCTTGAGAGCAATTCTTGGGAAGAGCTGCCTCAATTCTGCAATGTCACACATAACTTCAATGCACAACAGTTTAGTGACGTTTGTGACATGTTGAGAATGGCTTTAAATCGTGGACCTAGGCTAGATTTCAACACGAGAGGTGCTTTAAGCAACGAGGATATGCACTTTTGGACAGGACGCAACTGCGAACAGTTTGATTCCATACTACAACAAACACCGTCACTAAGTGAGAGGTGCAAGGAGCCTCGAAGTGCGTTAGGCATATATCTTACGAAACTACGTACCGGAGACTCAGATGAAAGACTAGCGACGTTATTTAATATGTCACGAAGAAAACTGGAACGTTTATTAACTATTGTGCGCGAATGCCTCATAAATGAATATGTAATATTACACTTGGGAGTGGACCATATGAACAGAAACGACGTTTTAGAAAAGAACCTTACTATACCAAGAGGATTATTTGGCAATGAAGAAAACAATAAAGCTATCGTGATATGCGATGGGACTTATATATATATATATCAATAAAAGCTCGAACTTCTTGTTCCAGCGTCTATCTTATAGCCTGCATAAGTTCCAGAATTTGCTAAAGCCGTTTTTACTTGTGTGTTCCAATGGCCATATAATCGATGTTTTGGGACCATACGCTGCCACTAAGACCGATGCGAACATCATGAGCGACATAATGAATGATGGAGAAACCCCATTACATTGCTTTCTTCAACCGAACGATGTCTTCATATTAGATCGCGGCTTCCGGGACAGTTTAGAGGCTATCGAAGCATGTGGATTTGAATCCTACGTTCCACCATCTAAAGACAGATGGGAGACACAGTTAACTACAGAGCAAGGTAATGAAGCTCGATCAGTTACAATATGCCGGTGGGTAGTGGAAGTGGTGAACGGGAGGTTCAAACGAGATTTCAAGCTTTTGCGGCATAAATATTTTAATAAAACACTACCAATAATGTTCATTGATTTTAAAATCGCCGCAGCTATGTTAAATAACTTCCACATACCTATCGATGATAACATTCATGCAGAGGCCTTAATTAGGGAGAGAATAGATTCCCCGAATCTACTTTATGATTATGTAGAAAGAAAACGTTTGAATAGCCGAAGAGCAGATTTTCAAACAATAGAAAGTCAAGAAATACAGAACTTCCCACTACTGACGGAAGAACAGATTATTTTACTTTCTTTGGGCACCTATCAACTAAAGCTAGCCCGATCCTACTGCAACGAGCATTTGTCAAATGGACTATACATTTTATAAATATATAGAGAAAGTGCACTTCAAGATTTAATTGAATATGGCATAAACGAAGATACTTGGCTTTTACGCGGACGCATACAGTTGCGTCACGTACGGTCAAAAACTTATTATTGCTATGTATTGGTAAAAAACAATGTTAATGAAAACGAAACCAATATCCATAACATTTTATGCAATTATTACTGCACGTGTTTGACCGGACGACGAACAGTCGGCACTTGTGCTCATATAGTTTCAATCGTGTGGTATCTAGGATATGCCAGACATGAAGGTTTCACTGCTCCTGCAGCGTTCCTCAACGATATCATTATTGATAATAATGTTTAAAAAAATAAATAACGTTTCTTAATTTTCTTTTCTTTTTCTTTTTTATTCCTGAGTGTTTATTCATTTTAGTACCTATTAATCAACACACACATGATTCTATACAAGACAACGATATAATATCACCATTATCTTAACAAAATCAAACAAAAACAAAAAAAAAAAATGAAATACTTAACACAAAATAACTCCGTTCCGACTGCAAATGGAGACGTCATACTCCCTGGCGGAACCACCTTTGCTGTAACAAGTATAAGTTACATGAACAATTCTATGAAATATGGTCTATAAAATTCTAGTCTTATTAAAAAAAAGTCTATATGTATAGTTTCGACGTAAACTTTTATTTAAAGTGGTTGCGCTGCGGAGTATCCTTCCCGGCGAAACCACCATGATATTTTTATTACTATACATAGTACAAGCAAATATGTAGTATCAAATAATTCTATAACAATTCTATATTGAACTAACACCCCTAAATCCTCAGTCTAATTTAAATATACGAACAAAACGGTGCCTCAAACTTAGTTTTCGAAATAGTAGCTAAGTGCCTAGATTAAAGTTTTTAGCAAATAAAGTTTACGTCAAATATCATACAATGTCCTCTAGGCGTTTACTTTATAAGCACACAGATAATTTATTTTCTTGTTTTAATAGATTATTGTAATATAAAATGATATTAAGTGAAACCTCTGTGCATCCATTACTGACTAATACTGGCTACTGATAATAATAAAGTGATAAACGAATTGTCATATGACATTATCATATACGGGGTGTAAACAGACCCTTCACGAAGCCGTCAACCAAGCATTCTGTACATCAAACTAAGTAACTTTACGCAAAAATTATTGCTGGGAAACGACTTTTTTTTTTGGGGTGAAAAATTACGTTTTACGGTAAAACTCAATGTAACGGACTCAAAACATTGTGCTGATGGATGGATTGAATAATACGGGGGTCGTGAAGGTGTTTAAAGTAAAAAAATTACATTAGAAACATGTATTTAAAAAAAAACTTGTGAAAAAGTTAGAACTTTGACCCCCTATATCTCCGTAACTAGAAGGTTCCCAGGTATGGTCTAGAACAAAAAAATGATCGCAATAACGGGGAGAACAAGTACCCTTCGGCTTCGTTAAGGGTCTTTTTACACCCTTTATCATTCATGAATATTTATTATTATATTTATTATATTATTTTTTTATAAGAAAGTAATTAATATAAATTGTAATATTCTAGTCAATGAAGGGAAACTTAATTTATTTTACAATTATAACTCGACAACAAAATGTGGAATTAACACAAATAAATATTTTATTACGTTTTCATCTGTTTATTAAAATCAAAATTAAATTCAAATTTCACATGAATAATCCTAGTCAATCCTAGGTAATCGTATACGGGATGTATACTCAATTAATAAGTAAAATAAGTAGTGTTAATAAGTAATAAAAAACATCAAAGACCAGACAATATTCATAATATTAAAATCAAATTCAAATTTCACATGAATAATCCTAGTCAATCCTAGGTAATCGTATACGGGATGTATACTCAATTAATAAGTAAAATAAGTAGTGTTAATCTATATATATAAAAGGAGAACTGACTGACTGACATATCAACGTACAGCCGAAACTACTGGGGCTAGGAATGTGAAATTTTATACACGGCTTCCTATTATAATGTAGGGGAGCACTAAGAAGGGGTTTTTGGAAATTTAACCTTTAAGGGGGTGAAAAGGGGGAATTTTGTTTGTATGGAAAATCTTATTACTTGTGTTAATAAACATGAAACTTGGCACGAACATCTATCTAAGTAAATTATGAAGTTTGGCATTTTTTGTTTTTCCAAATTACCTCCTGAGAGGGTTTGAGGGGGTGTGAAAATTTGTATAGAAGAATTTAGATACATGCAACGACATTTATTGGGCCAGAATGGTACTAACGAATACATATCTACATAAAATTACAGTCATAATAAAACACAATGTAACATTTGGTTTTCCAATCAAAAGATATGCGAATTTAAAGTTTTCAAAGTGCATCGATCGTGATTTAGACACATGCAACGACATCTATTGGGCCCACATGGTACTAACGAAATACATTTCTACATAAAATACATAATATTACTACAATTTAATTACAGTAACATACGATGAAACATTTGGTTTTTGTTTGTTAGCAATCGTCTAAGTCCAATCCAATCAAAAGATATGCGAATTTAAAGTTTTCAAAGTGCATCGCTTATAAGTTGAGGAGTGGTGATTTTGATGGCGCTACCTGCCATCACGATCCTAATCAATTTTATTCAATGTAAAACTATAGAGTTAAAATATATTTATAGGAATAAATTTTCAGTACTTTTCGGAAGTCTACGTAGCATAAAAGTGTTTACTTTGTACGAACGAATTTCCATGCATAATATTTTGACAGTTTAACTACGTGATCGATAGATGGCGTTGTGCTGTGACGTCATTTTTCTGAATCGCGGTGTTAAGATTTTCCACGGAAGAATGACCCTCGCTATATTATTATTATTATTATTATTATTACTATTATTATTACTATTATTATTACTATTATTATTACTATTACTATTATTATTACTATTATTATTATTATTATTATTATTATTATTATTATTCTTTTTATTATTATTATTATTATTCTTTTTATACTTTTACGTAGCTCGGCTTTATGCCGGATTAATATGATAGTACGGGCCGAAGCCAAGTACTACCCTGGTAGAGTGGTGATATGATGAGATGATGATATGGTCAGGTTGTGAGATGATGAATGTCCATTGACCTGGGTCTGTGCGGTGATTGAGGATCGAGTGTGTGAGGTGGAGATTACTGTCTCATTTTCATTTTGTAAAAATTTTCTGACAATCCTGCAAGTGTTGAGGATTGCGGCCTTCTGAAGGCTTTGATACGTGTATGGTGGTAAATCAAGCGTTTTTAAAGACTGGTGGAGCTGTTTAGGTATAACACCTGTTGTTGATACTACAATAGGGACTATGGCTACATTGTTAAGACGCCACATTCGACTGATTTCAATTTTAAGATCAATATATTTAGCCAGTTTTTCCGCTATTGTGTTTTGTAGGTTGTGCGTGTTTGGTACGGCGATGTCTATGATTAACGCGGTTTTGTTACATTTGTCTAATAAAGTGATGTCTGGTCTATTGTAGTGTATTGTTTTGTCGGTGAAGATGCCTCGATCGAAGTACAATTTGTGAGTGGCGTTTTCAAGAACAGTTTCGGGCTGGTATTTATAATAAGGTACTGGAGGTGTGGAGATGAAGTTATATTTGATTGCTAATTTTTGATGAATTATGTTCGCTACTTGATCATGCCTGTGCTTATAATCAGTCTGGACTATAGCTTTACACGCACCTGTGATGTGCTGAATAGTTTCCGAAGAACTATTGCATCGCCTACATATGTCTACTGTTTGAGGAACTCTCATTATGTGTTTCTGGTAATTGCGGGTTTCTATGACCTGGTCCTGAATCGCTATCATAAACCCTTCCGTCTCAGGGAACAATTCTCCACGCTTTAACCATTCGTTCGACGCTAACTTGTCGACGTTAGGTAGGTTAAGGTCGTGTCGGTGTCTCCCATGCAGTGACTTTTGGGTCCATTCAGCGATTTTTGTCTGTCGGTCCGTCTGTTGCTCATTACTTTGTGTTGTCCTATCATACATGTTCAAAGGGGTAAGTTTTTTGTCATTATATGCTATGGCTTTGTGTAGGGTTGAAGTGGAACTTTTATTATCAAAGTATTTTCTCAATGTTGTTATTTGCTTGTTATGTAGGTTAGTGATATCTATTATTCCCCTTCCGCCGTCATTCCTTGGTAGTGTGAGTCGCTGTACACATGACCTAGGATGGTGTCTCCTGTGTTTAGTGAGAGTGGTGTTTATAATCCTTTGTAAGTTTTTAAGGTCGGTCTTGTTCCATTTTATGATGCCAAAGGAGTAGGTGAGAATGGGGATGGCATAGGTGTTAATAGCTTTAATTGTGTTTTTAGCGTTTATTTGAGTGTTAAATATTGTTTTTAACCTATGTTTAAATTGCTTAGTGAGTGTAGTTTTGATTTCCTTATGCAGAATCTGTTTAGCCTGTATATACCCTAGATATTTGTACGACCCGGTTTCGTCTAATGAATCTATTGTCGCGCCAGTTTGCATTTGGTATGAATGTGTATATGTTTTTCCTGCTGTTACTGAATTAATTTTACATTTATCAATCCCAAACTCCATAGCTATATCCTTTGAAAATTGTTCAGTGACATCAGCTAGTTCATACAAGTCATCAGGGGACGATGCATACAATTTGATGTCATCCATATAAAGGAGATGGTTTACTTTACAACATTGTTGGTCAGTCAGTATGTCAGTCATTGTATCACTATATTGGAGTTGGTAACCGGATGATAATGCATTAAGTTTATTCGAAAGAGGGTTTAATGCGAGGCAGAACCATAGTGGGCTGAGTGAGTCTCCTTGGAAAATTCCTCGCTGGATCTTAATGAGTTCTGTTTCGACTGTTCCTGTTGATGTGTTCAGTTGTAATCGTGTCTTCCATTTTTCTACAATACTACTTAAACAATTGATGAGTTGTGGGTGTATTTTATATATTTTTAAAACTTCGAATAACCACGAGTGGGGTACTGAATCGTATGCTTTCCTATAGTCTATATACATAGTGTGTAAATCTTTTTTGGTACGTTGAACATGTCTATGTATTACTGCGTCTATTGTCAACTGTTCTTTACATCCTTGGCTTAACTTTTTACACCCCTTCTGTTCTTCTGTTAATATTTTCTGTGTTTCAAGATGTTTATAAATTATGTGACTAATACAAGATGTCATTATTTTATATATAGTTTGCAGACAAGTAATTGGCCTATATTTTGCTGGATTCGCTAAGTCGCTAGGGTCTTTTGGTAGCATATAGGTCTTACCCTCTGTGATATATGTAGGGATTGTTGCTGGGTTTTTTATGAAATTGTTAATATGGTTAAATATGTGTGGGTGTGTGTGTAAATTTTTTGTACCAATAGTTGTGTATATAATCTGAACCAGGCGCTTTCCAATTATGTATTTTTGTTAGGACGTCATGGAAAGTTGCTATTTCAACTTGATCAAAGGTCATCGCTTCTGTGTTAGTATGAATCACCTGCTCTACTTTAATCCATTCTGCTTCAGTGTTATGGTTGACAGGATTTTCCCAAATCCCAGCCCAAAATTGCTGTAACTCTTCTGTAGTTGGAAATGCTGTATGTGTATTATTATTAGATATTGTTTCATTTGTTGTTGATTTCTTAAGGGATCGATAAAATTGTTTTTCGTTATTCCTAAACTGGTTATTTTGTTTTTTACGAAGTGTGCATTTAGTGTATCGATTTAGTCTACTTTTTACTACTGTTAGCTTTTGTTTTAGAGTATCTAGAAAATGTTCAAGTTGTGTGTTAGGTTGTTCGTGTGATATATGTATTCTGTAGTCTTTTAATATTATTTCAACTGCTTTGATTAGTTTTCTGCTTCTAACGCCTTGAATATACTGAGTTAATCTCCCAATTTTGGCCCTGATAGATTCTATTTTGTTTTCTAATCTTTTTTGCCATTTAGGTTTGTGGGCTTGTTGAAGTCTACTACTACTGTCTACAGGAGGAGCGAGAGAAATTTTACTACCGTTGGCCTTTGCAGCTGTCCACGCAGCGCAATATATTACTGTCTGGAGATGATTGAAATTTGTGTCACTGGTAACTTGTTCTGGCAAAATGACTTTGTTTATATAACTAACTATATTCGCCAACTTTTTTGATGACTTTTGCTTGGGTATGTAACTCCTTTCTGTAGGCTGGGTGTCTTTGTAGTACTGTAGTGTTTGTGTGAATATTTCATCTATTTCAGGATTTCTAACGAGGCTTGTGTGTTGAGTATTAAGATGTATAGGGTGTTCTGGTCCTAAGTTATTAATATTACCGTCATCTATTCCTACTCCTATATTCTCTGTTTGTGGTGGCTCTATAATTTCGATATCTGTATTTAGTGTTTCTGTATTTGTGTGTAAATGTACATTTTCTACATCTGTATTTGTCATTCTACTGTCAACTTGCCTTTGGAAAGACTCTGTTTCAAATAGTTCATTTTCTACAATTGATTTTAATACCTGTAGCCGTGCTACTGGAATCATACTATTATTAACTATTACTCTTTTTTGGTCAGAAATGCGTTGTTCTGATAAGTGTGATAAATGGGGGTAGCATTCTATGAATTTTTCTTTCAAATTTTTTCGCCAAACTGTCATATCCGTCTCCATTTTTGTTGCCCTAAAATAACATTTCATGAGTGTTTCATTGAGTTCGTTGGACCATTTCATCCTACGTTTAGGTTCTGATTGTGAGTGCGGTTGTGAGTCCGTTTGAGAGGACGGAAACTCCGGTGGTGACTGGAATTCTAAATCATTGTTGTGAGTTCTTAAATGGTTGCTTACTTCAAGCCTAATTGTATCGAGTGTGGTGGAAGGTAGTAACTTCTTGGAAACTATTGCTCTTCTTTGATCTCCAATTCTTTGCTTGGAGACTTTCATATTTGGGAATTTTTCTATGAATTGATGATGTAGTGATGTTAAATACGCTTTCGTGTCAGATTCTAAGTTTGTGATGATGAGGAAGTTACGCCAAATGAATTCATTCATTTCTTTACTCCATTTTTTTCGCGTAGTAGTTGAGACAGCAGTGGGTGAAGGATTATTAGCCAAATTAGCCTCCGACACAACATCTACTGTCATTGATGGTGATGATATTAATGATGATCTTGATGAACGTGATAAGTATGAAGGTGGTGATGATGCAATTGATGAGAAGATGGACTTTGGTGACGACGATGAAGAAACCGGTGATGTTCATCTGCAGCAGGCATATTTGCCTGAATATTTTTTTTTCTTTTCGACCTTGTTAACATATTATTCCCACGAGTAGCTAGGGACTAACAAAGTCGGCCACAGCAGAGCCCTGCGTTCACTGTGGTAAGGGAAAATAAAACTGGAGGTCCCCTATTATCCAGAGTTGGCACACTAGCGACTAACCTCTCCCCTAGCCATGCAGCCCTCGGCGTGTGCGACCTTGGCTTGGATTGTATCTCTCTTAGTCTGGCCCCTCACCCTAGACCTATCTCGGCAAAGTAAACCCTACCGGCACAAACCTAGGGCTCATTGGAGCACGCAAGCCCCACCACGACGTCAACGTAGAGATACAGCGGTGGGGTTATTATTATTATTATTATTATTATTATTATTTTCGGAAGGTGTTTTTATTCTCAGCCCTTAGACTGGATTTTAGCTACATTTACGGGCCGAAACCAAAGTAAATGTAGCGTGTGGTGTGTAAGTTTGTGAATGTTTATGTGTTGTGATGAGGTCCTATTTCGTTTTCTTCTATCTGCATGAATTTTCGGACAATTCTGCATGTATTTAAAATAGCGGCTTTTTGCAGTATGATGTAGATGGATTCTTTTAGGTCGAGTAATTTTAAACTATGGAGAAGATGATTTGGTATAACGCCTGTTGTGGAAAGGACTATAGGCACTACATATACTTTTTCTTGTCGCCAGATTCTAGTCACTTCGTCTTTGAGCTCGGCGTACTTACTAATTTTTTCTGTGATTGTCTTCTGTATGTTGTGGGTATTGGGAACAGCAATGTCTATAAGGTAAGTTACTTTGTTTATTTTATCCTGTAGGATTATATCCGGCCTATTGTAGTGAATAGTCTTATCAGTGAGTATAGCGCGATCGTAGTAGATTTTATGTGTTGTATTTTCTAGGGTAACTTCTGGTTTATAATTGTAGTAAAGAGTGCTGGTATTTTGAATGAGTGTGTGTTTTAGTGCTAGTTTCTGGTGAATGACATTGGCCACCTGATTGTGCCTGTGAGTGTAGTCGGTTTGCGTGAGAGTTGTGCAAGCTCCTGTTATGTGCTGGATGGTTTCTGGTTGGCTATGACATTTGCGACACTTATCATTTGTGACTGTAGGATCTTTGATTATATATTTTCTGTAGTTTTTTGTGTTGATGATCTGATCTTGAATAGCTATGATAAATCCTTCAGTTTCCGGAAATAAGTTGCCTATTTTGAGCCACTTATTTGAAGCTAATTTATTTATGTGTGATTGCTCTAAGTCGTGAGGGTGCCGACCGTGGAGTACTTTTCTCTTCCAGTCTTCCATTTTATGTTGCTGCGGGTCATCATTAGTTGTGTTTAGTGTTTCTGTTTGATGACTTAAATTAAGTGGAGTGTAGTTGAAATCATTTATCACTATGGCTTTGTGTATGCTACTAGAGCGAGATTTTGAATGAAAGAATGATTTTAATCGACTAACTTGTTTCCGCCATAGGTGCTGGATGTCAATTAGGCCTCTCCCTCCATGTTGTCGTTTAATGGTAAGTCTCTCTATGGCGGATTTAGGGTGTAAATTGTTGTGCTTTGTAAGTGTCGTTCGCGTAGTACGCTCCAATTGTTCAGTGTCAGTTTTGGACCATTTTATAACTCCGAATGAGTACGTTAATACGGGAATGGCGAAGGTGTTTAAAGCTTTGATGAGATGTTTACCTGAAAGTTGCGTTTTACAAACGGCATTTACTCTCCTCTTGTACTCATTAGTAAGCGTATTTTTAATGAGTGTATGATCAAGACCTTTTAGCTGCGCGTACCCTAAATATTTATACAAGTCAGTCTGTTCCATTGCTGATATAGTATCCGTGTCATTTAGTACATAGTCGCCGGGCCGTACCTTGCCTCTCACAATATGAAGTGTTTTACATTTTTCTAAGCCAAATTGCATGTTAATATCTTTACTGAACTCTGCTGTAACATTATTAATATCATTATTATTATTATTATTATTATTATTATTATTATTATTTTGGTAAACATGTTCTGTTTCTTAGCTCTCTGGCTAGTTTAAGCTACGTTAACGGGCCTTAGCCAAGTCAACGTAGCGTGTGTGTGTGTGTGAGTTGTGTGATATTTAATTTTCGTCGATTTGCATAAACTTCCTTACTATTCTGCAGGTGTTTAAAATCGCGGCTTTTTG
Organism: Noctua pronuba; assembly: GCA_905220335.1. Lineage (NCBI taxonomy): Eukaryota > Metazoa > Arthropoda > Insecta > Lepidoptera > Noctuidae > Noctua > Noctua pronuba. Next base: position 8,409,267 of record LR999892.1, read on the forward strand.
AAGTGTAATATAAATTGAGTCTTTGAGGTCTATTAATTTGAGGCTATGGTGGAGGTGGTTAGGTATAACACCCGTGGTGGAGACTACTATGGGTACTACGTACACTTTTTCTTGCCTCCAGATTCTGGTCACCTCTTCTTTCAATTCTGCATATTTACTAATTTTATCACCTATTGTTTTTTGTAAATTATGTGTGTTAGGGACTGCTATATCTATGAGATATGTGACTTTATTTACTTTATCTTGAAGGATTATATCTGGTCTATTGTAGTGAATGGTTCTGTCGGTTAATACGCCGCGATCGTAAAAGAGTTTGTGAGTGGTGTTTTCTACAACTGGTTGTGGTACATACTTGTAATAAGGAGTGTTTGAGTCTTGAATGAGCTTATGTTTGAGTGCTAAGTTTTGATGGATGACGTTTGCTAACTGATTGTGCCTATGAGTATAATCTGTTTGTGTGAGTGTTGTGCAAGCTCCTGTGATGTGTTGTATGGTCTCTGGTTGGCTGTGACATTTGCGGCATTTATCGTTAGTCATCGTGGGGTCTTTTATGATGAATTTCCTGTAATTTTTAGTATTTATGATCTGATCTTGTATCGCAATAATAAAGCCCTCGGTTTCCGGAAACAAAGAACCAATCTTAAGCCATTTATTTGATGCTAGTGTGTCTATATGAGGTTGTTCAAGATCATGCGGATGCCGTCCGTGCAACACTTTCTTCTTCCAATCTTCTAACTTTAGTTTTTGTGGATCTTCATTGTTGGTGTTTTGTGGATCTGTCTGTTCATTTAGGTTAAGTGGGGTGTAGCTGTTGTCGTTCATTACTATAGCTTTATGTATGTTGCTTGTGTGAGATTTACTGTTAAAGAATGTTTTTAACCTAGTTATTTGTTTTTGCCAGAGATGATGAATGTCGATTAGGCCTCTCCCTCCGTTTTGCCGTTTGATAGTTAGCCTTTCTATTGCAGATTTAGGGTGTAAGTTATTGTGTTTAGTAAGTGTGGTGCGTGTTGTTCTCTCGATTTGCTGGATGTCAGTTTTTGACCATTTGATCACTCCAAACGAGTATGTTAGTATTGGGATCGCGTATGTGTTCAATGCCTTTATTAAATGTTTTCCGGAAAGTTGAGTTTTACATACTGCGACCACTCTTCTCTTGTATTCTGTGTTCAATGTTTGTTTAATTGTTGTGTGATCTAATCCTTTGAGCTGCCTGTATCCTAAATATTTGTACAAATCAGTGGGTTCCATAGCTACAATTATGTCATTTGTGTTAATTGAATAGTCGCCAGGTTTAATTTTGCCTCTTATTATGTGTACTGTTTTACATTTATCTAGTCCAAACTGCATGTTTATGTCTTTGCTAAATTCTGTTGTGATATCTATTAGTTTTTTCATTTCTTTTTCTGTTTTTGCGTATAATTTAATGTCGTCCATATAAATAAGATGTGAGATAGTGGTTATTTCTGTTGTTTGTTTAAGACAATATCCAGCTTGACAACGCTGTAGTAGGTGTGATAGAGGGTTTAGAGCAAGGCAGAACCATAAAGGGCTCAGGGAGTCTCCCTGATAAATACCTTTTTTAATAGCAATCTGGCGAGTTGTGACAGCGTTATCGCGATAATTTAATTGAAGAGTAGTTTTCCATCGGGTCATAATATTTTGCAAGAATTCTATGATTTTTGGGTTTATTTTGTACATGTTTAATATTTGGATAAGCCAGGAGTGTGGAATGCTATCAAAAGCTTTTTTATGATCTATATAGGTGCAGTGTAAATTTCTGTTTTTTGTGGCGGCATGCTTGTGTATGATCGAATCTATGACTAGTTGCTCTTTACATCCCATGTGTCCTCGCCTGCATCCCTTTTGTTCCTCTGCTATTATGTTATGATGTTCTACATGTTTATTGATTTTTGTAGTGATTGCTGACGTTAAAATCTTGTATATTGTGGGTAAGCATGTAATCGGTCTGTATTGGGAAGGCTGTGGTGAGTAATGGGTTTTTGGCAACATATAAGTTATTCCTGTAGCAATGAATTCCGGAAGGTTTTGTTTTCCTAAAATTATTTCTGTTAGATTTTTAGCTAAAATTTTGTGCAATGATTCTAATTTTTTATACCAATAATTATGTATCTTATCAATACCAGGGGATTTCCAATTATGTAGTCTCGCTGTAACACTAGATATGTCAGACTCAGATAACTCGATGAATTCCATTTCTTCAAGTGAGCTCCATTTAGTTTTTTCGTCTTGAATCCATTCAGATGTTTCCTTATGATGTACTTGTTCTTCCCATATGCCAGCCCAAAAACTTTCTAATTGTTCCGTTGTAGGTAGTTCTATGTTGTTTTCGGTTGTTGGTGTGTCGGTGTCAGTTTGTGGTTTTTGTAATTTTCTGTAAAAGTTTTTTTCGTTCGTAGCAAACAAAGCGTTATCATTTTTACGTTCTTGTGCTTTCTTATATCTTCTCAACCTGTGGACTTTTAGGGCTAATTTCTGTTTTAAAGTATCTAAGAATTCTTCCGGTTTTCTGTTGTGATTTTCGTGTCTAGTATGGACAGCCATGTTTTTGAAAATTTGTTCTACTCTTTTGACAACTTTGTTTGATCTATTGTTATTTATATACTGAGTTAGTCTACCGCAGTCTGCTCTAAGTTTTTCTATATCTTTTTCAAGCCTCAGCTGCCATGCAGGTTTGTTAGCATTTGGTTGTCTGGTATTGCCTATGTATTCTGTGATTTTAAAATTTAGATCTTCGGAAATAACTAATGCTGTGCAATATACTAGAGTATGTACGTCTATGAGTTGAGTTTCTTCGCTGATATACTGAGTGAGAATATTTTGATTAAAACAATTAACGAGCTGAACAAGTTTTGGTGTGTACCTAAGTTTGGGAAGTTTTGGTCGAGCTGCCGGGTCCATCCCAGAGTATTGAGTGAGAGCTGTTTTAAACTTATCGTGTATTTCTTGGATACGCGTATCTGTGGGCGGGTTTTGATCTATATTTGCTAGGACTTCAATGTCATTTTCTAACATTATGGTTACATTTTCGGTTTGTGTGGATGTATGCGTGCTCTGTGAATATGTTTGTGACTGATAGTATGGTTGAGATTGTGTGTAAGGTTCTAATTGAGCGTACGCCTGTGCTTGTTCTTGTTGAGTGTTTTCGATTGTGTTTTCTGTTACTGCGATATTGTTAGTGTCTTCATCATTTACTGATTCTAGGTGTAATTGTGTGCGCACTTCTACTTTCATCCTATCCATTTCTTCTACTGACAAGAGTTTATTCCTAACGATAGTTCTCCTTTGATCTGAAATCCTTTGTTCAGAAACGGTAATCTCTGGATATCGGCGTGTAAAAAGTTGATGTAGTTGTTGTCTGTAGGTGGTAAAATCGGTCTCTAATTTCGTGATATATAGGTAAGTTCGCATGATAAATGTGTTTACTTCTTTGCTCCATTTCATGCGAATTCTTGCTTTTCCAGCCTTGGTGGACGCGGGCAAAAAGGTAGATACCCCCCGCGCAGCATTCAAGGTCGGAGTGGGTGAAACAGTACTTAAACTAATAATGGGGGGTGATGAAATTGTAGGTGACGATGGTATGGATGGTGATGATCGCCTAGAAGGTGTGTATGACACTGTGCTTGGACTGTACGGTTCTACAGGGGTGTCTGTCCTGTCCGTCAGTCTGTCACCATCGTCAATGATTTCGGCTGTAGTATCTTTGTCGGTGGGAGCCCGCCTGTTCAACTCCTCACCGCTGACGGTTCGCATGCTGAGACACCCAGCGTCAGCTCCAGGTGTGCCCCGGCGATCGCCCCCGGGCAGCGGTCCTATACGTTTTTTCTTTGAACGAGTCTCCATTTTTAGTGGGTTTCCAGAGCCACGTTAGCCACGCCAGTAATTTCTCATTCGTGTGTCCGCCCCCCACGTGATTAGATGGTCAATCAGGACGTGTGGTTGTTTAGGGGGCTTATTATTATTATTATTATTATTATTACTATTATTATTATTATTATTATCGGAAAGTGTTTTTCTTCTCAGCCCTTAGACTGGTGTTCAGCTACATTTACGGGCCGAAACCAAAGTAAATGCAGCGTGTGGTGTGTTAATTTTATGAGTGTTTATGTGTTGTGATGAGGTCCTATCTCGTTCTCTTCTATCTGCATGAACTTCCTAACGATTCTACATGTATTCAAAATAGCAGCTTTTTGCAGTGTAATGTAGAGCGTTTCTTTAAGGTCTAATAATTTTAAGCTATGGATGAGATGATTTGGGATTACCCCTGTTGTGGAAAGGACTATTGGAACTACATATACTTTATCTTGTCGCCAAATTCTAGTAACTTCTTCTTTGAGTTCTGCGTATTTACTTATTTTTTCAGTGATAGTTTTCTGTATGTTGTGCGTGTTCGGGACTGCGATGTCTATCAGGTATGTAACTTTATTTATTTTGTCCTGTAGGATTATGTCCGGTCTGTTGTAGTGGATCGTCCTATCAGTGAGAATAGCGCGATCGTAATAGAGCTTATGTGTTGTGTTTTCTAGGGTAGTTTCTGGTTTATAATTATAGTAAGGAGTGTTTGAATTTTGAGTGAGTGTGTGTTTGAGTGCTAGTTTTTGGTGAATGACATTGGCCACTTGATTGTGCCTGTGAGTGTAGTCTGTCTGCGTGAGAGTTGTGCATGCTCCTGTTATATGCTGGATGGTTTCTGGATGGACGTGACATTTGCGACATTTGTCATTAGTTACTGTAGGATCTTTGATTATGTATTTTCTGTAGTTTTTTGTGTTGATGATCTGGTCTTGAATTGCTATTATAAATCCTTCAGTTTCTGGAAATAAGTTGCCTATTTTTAGCCACTTATTTGACGCTAATTTGTTTATGTGGGATTGCTCTAGGTCATGAGGGTGCCGACCGTGAAGCACTTTTTTCTTCCAGTCCTCAATTTTTTGTGTCTGCGGGTCATCATTGGTTGTGTTTTGGGTTTCTATCTGATCGCTTAGGTTGAGTGGAGTGTAGTTAAGATCGTTTGTAACTATGGCTTTATGTATATTACTAGTGCGGGATTTCGTGTGGAAGAATAATTTTAGTCGACTAACTTGTTTCCGCCACAGGTGCTGGATATCTATAAGGCCTCTCCCTCCATGTTCTCGTTTAATAGTTAGTCTCTCTATGGCGGATTTAGGGTGAAGGTTGTTATGTTTCGTAAGTGTTGTTCGTGTAGTTCGTTGTAACTGTTCTGTATCTGTTTTGGTCCATTTTATAACTCCGAATGAGTACGTTAATACTGGAATGGCGAAGGTGTTTAAGGCTTTAATCAGATGTTTACCTGAGAGTTGGGTTTTACATACAGCGTTAACTCTCTTCTTGTACTCTGTAGTTAGTGTATCTTTAATTTTTACGTGGTCAAGACCTTTTAGTTGCGTGTACCCTAAGTATTTATATAAGTCAGTCGGTTCCAATGCGGCTATAGTATCTGACTCATTGAGTTCGTAGTCGCCGGGTCGCACCTTACCTCTAACAATGTGAAGGGTTTTACATTTTTCTAATCCAAATTGCATGTTAATATCCTGACTAAACTCTGCTGTGATATCTACTAATTTTTTCATTTCTTTTTCTGATTTTGCATACAGTTTGATGTCGTCCATGTATATAAGATGCGATATTGTTGTTTCATCTGTACAGTGTTTAAGGCAGTACCCAGCTCCGCAGCTCTGCAGCAAATGAGACAGAGGATTGAGGGCAAGGCAGAACCACAGAGGGCTCAGGGAGTCACCTTGGTAGATGCCTTTTTTGATAGATATCTGTCGTGTTGTTACATTATTGTTGTTGCTATTTATTTGTAATGTGGTTTTCCACTGTAGCATTACATGGCGCAAGAAATGAATTATTTTCGGATTTATTCTACATATCTCTAAAATTTGTATCAACCAGGAATGCGGTACACTATCGAAAGCTTTTTTGTAATCAATATAGGTGCAATGGAGATTTCTATTTTTTGAGGTGGCGTGTTTATGTATTGTGGAATCAATTATCAGCTGTTCTTTGCATCCCATGTGGCCCTGCCTACATCCCTTCTGTTCCTCTGCTATTATGTTGTGGTGTACAATGTGTGAGTTAATTTTCTTTGTAACTGCGGATGTTAGTATCTTGTAAATTGTTGGTAGACATGTGATTGGTCTGTATTGGGAAGGCTCTGATGTGTATTTAGTCTTAGGTAGCATGTAAGTAATTCCTGTTGTAATAAATTCGGGTATATTTTGTTGTCCTAATACAATATCTGTTAAATTTTTTGCTAAAGATTTGTGTAATGTAGTTAATTTTTTGTACCAAAAATTATGTATTTTGTCTATTCCAGGCGCTTTCCAATTATGTAGCCTAGTTGTAATGTGTATAATGTCAGACTCTGTTACCTCTACGAATTCCATCCCGTCAATATCTCTCCATTTTGCTTCTTCATCCGCTATCCAAGATGCTTTGTCGTTGTGTTGTTTTTGTTCTTCCCAAATACTAGCCCAATATGTTTCCAGTTGTTCTTTTGAAGGTAGGTTAGGTGTGTTTGTGTTATTTCCAGAATTTCTGTCGTTTTTTGGTATATGTAGGTTTCTGTAAAATATTTTTTCGTTTGTGGTAAATATCGCGTTATCGTTTTTGCGCTGTTGTGCTTTCTTATATCTTTTGAGCCTATGAACTTTGAGTGCTAGTTTTTGTTTTAAGGTGTCTAGAAATTCTTCAGGTTTTCTATTATTTTGTTCGTGTCTGGTGTGCGTGGCATTGTTTCTAAATATGACCTCAACTCTTTTTACTAGTTTATTAGACCTGCATCCGTTGATATATTGAGTGAGTCTACCAATGTCTGCCCTTAATTTTTCAATGTCGTTTTCTAGCCTCTGTTGCCATGCTGGTGCTACATTCTGTCTTGTTCTTGTGTGATCGGTGATTTTAAATTTTAGTTCTTCAGATATAACTACGGCTGTGCAATATATGAGAAGGTGTATGTCAATAAGCTGTGTGTCATCAGATATAAAGTGTGTGAGTATACTCTCATTGAATAAATTAACTAGACGAAATAGGTTAGGTGTGTATTTAAGTTTAGGTAACCTTGGTCGAGCTGCTGGGTCCATCCCAGAGTATTGTGTTATTGTTGTTCTAAATTTGTCATTAATTTCTTGAATATATGTGTCTGTAGTTAAATGTTGATCTAGGACGACTATGGTCTCAATGTCATTTTCTAGCGTAAGGGTAATGGATTCGGTTTGTGTGGATGTGTGAGATATTTGTGTATAGGCTCGTGATTGGTTGTACGGTTGAGATTGGGTATAAATAATTTGTGATTGACTAAGCGATTGTGGTTGTTCTTGATGACTAATTTCGCTTAAATTTTGCGTGATATTGTTAGCGTCTATATAATTTACTGTTTCTTCTTGTAGTAATTGTGATCGTACTTCTTCTTTTAATTGATCTATAACTTCTTGAGATAGAAGTTTATTTCTAACTATGATTCTTCTTTGATCTGAGACTCTTTGTTCTGAAACCGTAATTTCAGGATATTGTCGGGTGAAAAGTGCATGTAATTGTTGTCTGTATGTGGTCATATCGGTCTCTAATTTAGTTATGTGTAGGTAAGTTCGCATGATAAATAGATTTACTTCTTTACTCCATTTCATTCGAACTCTTGCTTTTCCAGCCTTGGTGGACGCGGGTAAAAAAGTAGATACCCCCCGCGCAGCATTCAAGGTTGGAGTGGGTGTGAATGTATTTAAACTAATGATTGGGGGTGATGAAACTGATGGTGACGATGGTATGGATGGTGATGATCGCCTAGAAGGTGTGTATGATACTGTGCTAGGACTATACGGTTCTACAGGGGTGTCTGTCCTGTCCGTCAGTCTGTCACCATCGTCAATGATTTCGGCTGTAGTATTTTTGTCGGTGGGAGCCCGCCTGCTCAACTCCTCACCGCCGACGGTTCGCATGCTGAGACACCCAGCGTCAGCTCCAGGTGTGCCCCGGCGATCGCCCCCGGGCAGCGGTCCTATACGTTTTCTTTTAGATCGTGTCTCCATTTTTTTTATGGGTTTCCAGAGCCACGTTAGCCACGCCAGTAATTTCTCATTCGTGTGTCCGCCCCCCACGTGATTAGATGGTCAATCAGGACGTGTGGTTGTTTAGGGGGCTTATTATTATTATTATTATTATTATTATTATTAATGATCTATGCTTATTTTGCTCGGCTAGCCTGGTAGCCGGAATTTACTGATAGCACGGGCCTAAGCCAAGTGATTATCAGCTGGGTTAAGAGTTAAAGATGTAGTAATTGGTACATTACGGTTCTGCGTTGTAGCTTGAAAGAGAGATGAGGGTATGTTTAAGTGGATATGTTGGTGCGGGTTGTCTGATTCACATTGTAGGAATTTCCTCACCAGTCTGCACGTGTTTAGTATCACTGCCTTCTGCAGCAGGTGGTAGGTGTTAGAGGGCAGGTTCAAAGAAGTAAGGGACTGGTGGAGTTGTTTTGGTATTACTCCTGTTGTGGACAACACTATGGGGACTATTATTATTATTATTATTATTATTATTATTATTAGAAATAATTGTCGTTTGTTAGGTGTCTTGTCTTTGCTATGCCAGTGTCGCACTGTCGTATTGAAAATTGTCATCTTTCGTTTCGGTTCGATTTCGTTCGCTCTAATTGAATTTATTGAGTTGTCTCTTGACTGTAGAGTTCAAGTGTGGTCTGTGGTTACTTAAACTTTACTAAATATTATAATTTTTAGTAGAGTTTTGTAAAGGCCATTCGATTTTTTAAATATTTTATTGGTATTCTTTTTTATTATTGCACTGATTGATAATATAAAAAAAATGAAAGTGGAAACCATTAAAATTGACGGAGAAATGGTGCAACAAGTGGTTGTACCTATTATTGGGGACGGGGCTTGCCTGTTTCGATCACTTTCGTTTTTGATGTATGGCAATCAAGAAAAGGCTTTTGTCGTACGTCAAGAAGTTGTCAATTACATCTTAGATCGTTGGGATGAATTTTCTATCATGTCACATGATTGCAATGGTGACAACTACAGTACAGCAGACCATTATTATGCAGAGATGATTCAACATACGGTGGATTATGTGAATTGGTCGCAGCAGGAAGGGTTTATAATTTCCTTTTTGAAGTTTATCGCAACGGTGAATTATATATAGATGCAGGTACTCGAGGTTATCCAATAAAACGGCTTCGCTTTACACAAAATCTATCAAATGGACATTTCGACGCTTACCTTCCATATAAGGAACTAAATCCTATGGTGGTAAATTCTAACCAACAAAATGTCCCCGCGAAAATAATGAAACAGGTTGTCGGAAAGGTCTCACACAGAGCTACAATTTCAGGTAATGCACTTGAAATTGAATCTCTGTGTTCTTTTGGATCAGATTCTTCAATTTCTGCAGACATTTCTTTGCAGACAACGGGATCCCAAAAAAAGGGGAAGAAACGTAGAGCCAGATTTACAAACAAAACAAGGAACATACAAGTCAGACGAGCTCAAAAAAAATATTCAGAAAATATTCCTATGCCACACCGGAAGGCCGTATGTAAATATCAAAAAAACAACACTAAAATGCACAGGAAAGCTGCGTCTGACTACCAGCAATTAAATCCCGAAGTTCACAGAGCGGCTCAATCTCGTTTAATTACACGGCCATGGAAGACCAAGTATCTTTCGGGAATGTCATATAACCATGAAATAGATTATGAACGTGATAATGTTGTAACAATTGGTGATATGAGTCTTAAGTGTAAATGGTGCAATGCACTTAAATGGAAGGATGAAACTCCCGGCATGTGTTGTAGCAGCGGTAAAGTACAACTCGAATCATTGCGTAAACCTCCCGAGCCACTTTATAGTTTGATCATGGATCTCCACCCTGATCACAATCATTTTATTTCCAATATCCGGAAATACAACAGTTGCTTTCAGATGACGTCATTTGGCGGGAAACAAGTTGGTGGAGATGGATTCATGCCAACCTTTAAGGTACAGGGGCAGGTATATCATTTGATTGGCAGTTTATTACCAGAACCTGGGCAAAAAGCTCAGTTTTTACAAATCTATTTTGTCGGTGAAGATGAAAGAGAAGCAAATTTAAGATATGCTAATTGCCCGCAATTAAAACCAAACTTAATAAAGCAACTACAAAAAATGTTACACGAAGTCAATCCTTACATCAGAGACTTGAAGAGTAGCATTGATAAGATTCCTTCTTCCCGTAATACATTCAAAGTAGTCATACATGCCGAAAAAAACCCACCAGGAACTCACAGGGGCCGTTACAATAATCCTACTACAAATGAAGTTGCTTTGGTGTTGTTAGACCAACAGTTTGAGCATCGGGATATAATATTAGAAAGCCGCAGTAGTAATTTACAAAGAATTAGTGAAATACATAGATCATACGATGCTTTACAGTATCCTTTATTGTTTAGTAACGGAGAAGATGGTTATTCAATTGCTATACCACAGCGAGACCCGAAAACAAAATTACCTTTGAAAAAGACGGTGTCAGCGTCGAACTTTTATTCATTTTATATTATGATCAGAGAAAACGAGGAAAATTACCTACTTTACTTTTGTGCTCTTTTCAGCCAATATTTAGTGGATCAATACGCTAAAATAGAGACAGAGAGACTCAATTTCATAAGACATAACCAGGCCAAATTACGCGCAGACAGCTATATTCACCTTAAGGACGCGATCGGCAGACAAGATGTAGAAGCTGATCAGTTGGGTCAAATGATAGTTCTGCCGTCCTCCTTCACCGGTGGGCCGAGATACATGCACGAGCGAACCCAAGACGCTATGACTTATGTACGTCACTATGGTCGCCCAGACTTATTCGTCACCTTCACGTGCAACCCCCGGTGGGAAGATATTAAAGAACAATTGTTTCTAGGGCAAAAATCACACGATCGCCACGATATCATCGCAAGGATATTTCGTATCAAGGTAAAAAAGATTATGGACCTGATAACCAAGGGGAAAATATTCGGTGAAGTCCGGTGCTACATGTATTCAGTAGAATACCAAAAGCGCGGTCTTCCACATATTCATATTTTGGTGTGGCTAACAAATCACATGTCTCCTGACATAATTGACAATTTTATTTGTGCAGAAATACCCGATCCTGATCTTGATCCAAAGCTGTATGAGATAGTTAAATCTAATATGATACATGGCCCGTGTTGAAATTTCAACTACAACTCACCGTGCATGATAGACAAGCTTTGCTCTAAACGGTTTCCTCGAACTTTACTTCGGGAAACACAGACTGGTGATGACGGCTATCCAAATTACAGGAGACGTGCTCCAAATGAAGGCGGATTTACTGTAAACATAAATGGAGTAGAGCTTGACAACCGTTGGGTAGTTCCTTTTAATCCAGTCCTTTTAAGAACATTCAACGCCCACATCAATGTGGAATACTGTAACTCAGTAAAGTCAATCAAATATGTCTGCAAATATATAAATAAGGGTACCGACCAGGCTACTGTTTCACTAGGAGATTTAAAAGATGAAGTGAAAATGTACGAAAGTGGAAGGTATATAAGTAGTTCAGAGGCAGTATGGCGTATTCTCGGGTTTCCTATTCATGAGCGTTTTCCTACGGTTATTCATCTCGCTGTGCATTTAGAAAATGGTCAAAGAGTGTACTTCAATCCAGAAAACTTAGCTGATAAGGTATCCTGTCCACCAAAAACGACTTTTTTCGAATTATGTCAAGTAGATGACTATGCAAAAACCCTACTATATTGCGAAGTACCTGCATACTATGTTTGGAACAATAATCGGTTTGAAAGGAGGAAAAGAGGGGTAGATGTAGCTGGGTGGCCAGGCATTAAAAGAGACCACGCTTTAGGCAGAGTATATACGGTACATCCAAATAATGTTGAGTGCTACCACCTTCGTTTGCTTTTACATGAAATCCGGGGTCCGTTATCTTTTGAAGCATTAAAAACAGTCAACGGTGTGGTACTACCGACTTTCAAATCAGCTTGCAAGGCTTTAGGGTTACTTGAAGATGATCAACATTGGCATACAGCACTACAAGAGGCAGCCCTGTGTCAATCTCCGCACATGATGAGAGAGCTTTTTACGATCATGTTAGTTTTTTGTCAACTGGCAGATCCGTTCAGTCTGTGGGATGAATTTAGAGAATACCTGTCGGAAGACTTTAAACGACAGATTGAGAGGCAGGTAAAAAGCGGAGTAGAACACCTCATGGATGAGATTTTTAGTAAGTGTCTGTTGGAAATAGAAGGAGCATGTTTGGCACTTGGAGGATGTGCACTAGAAGAATACGGTTTACCGAAACCGAGTAGATCAGAAGTGTTTCAAAGTGAATTAAGAGCGTATATTAATGAAGTTAACTACGATGTGTTTGCCTTAGAATCATTTGTCAATATCAATGAGAATTCACTAACTGAGGAACAAAAGTTAGTGTACAATGAAATTATTTCAAGTACACATGAAAACGAGGGAAGAATTTTCTTTTTGGATGCCCCAGGTGGGACTGGTAAGACTTACCTCATCAATTTACTCTTGGCAAAGATTAGAAGTACTCGTGGAATTGCCTTAGCAGTCGCGTCTTCCGGGATCGCCGCTACGTTATTGGAAGGAGGTCGAACGGCGCACTCTGCTTTGAAATTACCCCTTAATTTGTCTAACGTAGAAACTCCAATGTGTAACATAATAGTCTGAGATGAAAGCACTATGGCGCACAAGAGCTATTGAAGCGTTAAATAGGACTCTACAGGACATAAGAAACAACAATTCTTTAATGGGTGGTATGACAGTGTTGCTAGCTGGCGATTTTCGTCAAACTTTACCGGTAATACCAAAAGGAACGCGCGCTGATGAAATTAAGGCATGCTTTAAAAGATCTTATTTATGGCCCTTTACGAAAATTCTAAAAGTGACTAAAAATATGAGAGTGCATCTGAGAGGGGACGTCTCTGCTGGCCATTTTTCAGACCTTCTACTTAAAATAGGAAACGGCATGTATCCAGAAACAGACGGGTTGATAGCTATAACAGATGAATTATGTAGTGTAGTAACTACAGTCGAAGACCTTATAGAAAAAATTTATCCAGATGTAGCTCAAATAAAGGACAAGCCTTTAGAATGGCTACGTGAAAGAGCTATAATGACACCTAAAAATGACCAAGCAGCAGTAATTAATGATATTTTGCTGAAATCATTTGACGGCACAGAAATGGTATATAATTCAATAGACACGGTGGTAAATACAGACGAAGCAGTCCATTATCCGGTTGAGTTTCTGAACACTATTAATCCAGCCGGACTTCCATATCATAAACTAACACTGCGCGTGGGCACACCTGTGATGTTACTTAGAAATTTGAAACCCCCAAAACTATGCAACGGTACTAGGCTACAAGTAAAAGCTTTGCATCGTAATATTGTTGAAGCTACCATTTTAACTGGGTCTTCCCAGGGAGAAACAGTCTTCATTCCACGTATTCCATTAATCCCGAACGATCTCCCTTTCGAATTCAAAAGACTTCAGTTCCCTTTAAAAGTTTGCTTTGCGATGACAATAAATAAATCACAGGGTCAAACCCTTAAATTTGCAGGAGTTGACTTGCGACAGCCCTGTTTCTCCCATGGTCAGTTCTACGTAGCATGCTCTCGTGTGAGCTCATCTTGCAGCCTGGTCATATTGGTAACACCCTCCAGAACGACCAAGAATGTAGTCTATAAAGAAATATTATAAAAACTTAATTGTTTTTTTATAGCCATTAACCCGCATATTTCTGGATACATACTATTTCCTATTTTTAGATGTCATTATAACTCTTTCACGTAGCCAATTCTTCCATACAAAAACTGTCAGATGTCAATAAAAATTATCTATCGATTGAAAAATCAGCCTTCGAATTTTTTAGAGGAAAGTACGTAACCCACGCGGACGAAGTCGCGGGCAAAGTGCTAGTAAGTAATAAAAAACATCAAAGACCAGACAATATTCTTAATATTAAAATCAAAATCAAATTTAAATTTCACATGAATAATCCTAGTCAATCCTAGGTAATCGTATACGGGATGTATACTCAATTAATAAGTAAAATTAGTAGTGTTAATAAGTAATAAAAAACATCAAAGACCAGACAATATTCTTAATATTAAAATCAAAATCAAATTCAAATTTGACATGAAAAATCCTAGTCAAACCTAGGTAATCGTATACGAGATGTATACTCAATTAATAAGTAAAATAAGTAGTGTTAATAACTAGTAAAAAACATCAAAGACCAGACAATATTCTTAATATTAAAATCAAAATAAAATTCAAAGACCAGACAATATTCTTAGTATATATAAAAGCAAATCACAGCCAAATAATTCATTGTTCACTATCATTAAGGCCCACTTTCATCACTAATGACTAAATATATTTAAATTCGGAATGTGGTTCTATTGCTGTCACTCGTTTGAAGATGAAAGGGACAGCGATATGGATGCATTTAGTGATATGCAATGCAAGTGGGCCTCAGAATATACGTGAGGTGGTGGGTTACCAGTAGCGAAGGGTTCATTTTTGTAAGAGGTAAGTCTGAGTACATATCTTTAATTGTGATTGTAGGTATTATTTGTCTATGAAATCTTATGAAAATTATATCCTTTGAAAACTCGCTCGTTTTCAAAGGGAAGCCATTAGGAATCTTCGCCACTGCTGGTTACATAAGTTTTTGTTCTTTTACGTTATTGTTCGTTGGCCGGAGGCGGAGGCGGTATGTTCTCATTATTATTCTTGGATTTCTTCTTATTGACTCGAGTTTTCCACATTTTGCACTCGTCGGCACACTTGGTCGTGATAATGCTCCTGCAAAGAAGAGATCAATCAATGCCTGAATTTTCAGAAAACATTTCCAGCAGACGAGCCAATCTGGGAAGCCGTACAAGGATCTTCAACTTTTTCCTATTTTTTTAGTCCACAGCTGAGCATAAGTCTAACTGAAGTTAGTAATAACAAAATTAGTAAAAAAAATGTCCAACTCTTGTCTACCATAACTCTTGGACCATAAGTTAATTTCAGAGGACATTCCAATACTAAATTCATAAACTGGCAATCTTCCAGTAACCCAAAAAAACATTTGTGAAAGTTGTAACTTTTTCCACAAAATTGTTAATTGTTTGTAAAAAGTCGTGTCTGTCACCGTTTTACGATCAGCAGTGAAATAATTAAATATTGCTAGATGCATTCAAACCACTGTTAATGCAATTTTCTTCACTAATTTTACACTCTAGAGAAACATCGTCGGCAAATCTCTACGAAGAGGTGTCAGAGATTTCTTGACGATGTTTTATTGATTGTTACTATGCTTTCCCATCCCACCGGCGAAACATCAACAAAAATTATGTCGAAATCTCTATTTCTCTATCCCTTTTCTCTTCTCAATTGAAATATTTTATCTAATGAGACAAAATGTTGTCATTAAAACTTTTCGTAAGTGGGACCGCACAGTTTGTTTTTAACATGAACCAACTGCTGATTCTGGTTGTTCCCTTGTCCCCAATTTTGAACGTAACGGAATATTCTGAACCAACTTACCTAACAAGATTTTCTCGCACGTGGAATCTGTCCATGATTTCCATGATGACGTCTGATGTTATCTTTGGGTCCAAGCACATTTTAGCTGGCTTGTCTTGAAAGGCTGGCGATCTCTTTCCGGTCAATGAATGAGTAGCCAGGATCCTATGGGCGTAAAATTTCTATAGTAATTTACAGTCAAGAAGTCATATATATATATATATATATAGACATATTTGATTCAACAGGTGTGAGCATTTTACGTGGGATGCGATCGAGCGAAGTTAACAGTAAAAATAAATATATCTGAGTTTTTGCTTTTTTAAATTCAATTTGCAGGGTTCCAATGTAAATAATTGCTTCTTAATTTTTGTGTCTATATCTAGATAAGAATAGATAATTAATTTTTAGGAGTTCTATCTCCCTAGGCACAGGCACCACATAATATTGGACATAAACAACAACACGAGCTCATTCTTAAAGATTCCGTGATATCCAAAAGTTATCCCTAACCATGAAATAAATTAAACAATTAGTCTCACCTTCTTGGAAACACAGCAAGGAGTAGTGTCCTCGTAGCAATGGTGTACGATTTCCAATTCACTCTCTTGAATTGGTCTCGATGTATTAATGTCTTTCCACTTCCAATCGGCACCTGAAATCAGCATCATCATCTTTATTTCTAACACGATTTTTACAAATTGCATTTAAGTTTAAAAAAAATCTGTATTTTATGCAGAATGCCCAACAGCCCTCTTTCTACAATAACAATGTTCGGTTGCTCTGAAATAAAAAACAACATTGTCGAAAATAGCATGCACAAAATACTACAATACTCCCATAAAATAATACTTGTTACTTTAAAACTTGGTTGTTACAACCTAACGGTTCATCGAATAATCTTTATTTGGGCTATTTGTAAAATACACTAATACAAAAAGGTACATACCCATTCATCATTCGCCGCTCCTTTATTCTGAACCGTCTTTACAGCCATATTGTTGTACTTATTAGTTATGAGTACATTATCATCTGAACGATTGAATTCCTCATTCGCGCTGTTTTCTTCTCCTTCTTCCCTGATATCTTCATCAACGGTCTGATTGTTAGGAGTTTGGTTCATATCTTCAACTTTTACCGGGAAAGGCACATGTTGGTTTGAGTTTTGGTCGAGTGCCGAAGATGTTGCCCGCGTCATATCATGCAGCAGTTTGTGTACAGTGGTCAAATGTGCCGAGAATATTAGGAGTTCACTTTGATCGACTGTGACTTTTTGATTGCCTGCACCGTTTTGAAGATTATTCCTTCTTGTTGAATCTGGTACAGATATGTTTCTGGACAGATCTAGACTGTCATTGCGTGCTCTTTTGCGATTCATCATGGTTTTGATGTTGGATTTTCGCATCATTTTTGGTATCACTGGAGTAGCCCTGTGCGAAGGTGTGATGATTTTTTTGCTAGACCTTCTATTGGAATATTGACGTTTGCATTTTTCCAGTTTAATTTTTTTAGTTTCTACCTGTAATTTAGAAGTTTTATTTTTAAATTGTCACTGTCTACCCTCGGAATCGATATCGTAAAATGTACTTAAAAATGAGCAGAAAGCCGAAACCGAATGGCGTTCACGATTACAAATACACACAATGTAAAACATTAAACCCTTAGAACATTTAGCATTAAGCTCGAGCGGAATACCTAGAATCCTAGAGTAATAAAAGATTCATCAACGAGACAGCTAGTAGGTCTTGTCATTGAAGTGACATCATCGTGTGCTGTGCGCTGTACCGTATTTACTGCAAGTAAGTAGTTACATATAAAGACTCCACTGCATCATCTACCTAGCCTTTTCCCAACTGTATTGGGGTCGGCTTCCAGTCTTAACCGGATGCAACTGAATACCAGTATTTTACATGGAGCGACTGCCTATCAGACCTCCACAACCCAGTTAGAACTGGGTAATACGATACCCCTTGGTAAGACTGGTTGTCAGACTTTTTTGGGCCACTGACTACCTAACGACTGTCAAAGATCTACAAATGACACCCGGGACCAACGGCTTAACGTGCTTTCCGAGGCACGGAGGAAACTCGGTATGTAACGGGTGGTCACCCATCCACAGACCAACCTAGGCAAGCACGGCTTAACCTAAAGATCGACCCGAGCGGCTGTTTTTATTTAGCCACGAGCTCCTCATAAAGACTCCACTGCATTCACTATTAAAACCTACCTCAGCAGAATCTCCAGACTGTGCACCTTGGTCATCGCTGGGCACCCAAGATGACGCGCTTGAGGAGAAGTCCTCTGCCTCCTCTTCATTCTTCATGCTCGGCCCTGCTATTTCTTCCCTTTCTGGTTTCTTTACCATCGTATCCAGCATTTCACGATCTCCTGTGCCGCGAAGAAATCATGAATAAATAATCATTTTGTCGTCTCACTTATTCTGATTGGTTCGGTATACCTACCCACTTAAACTAAGACCTTTGACCGTTTTCACTAACACTATTTAAGCAACACTTAAAGGAATGCCTAATATTGAGTTGGAATTTCTACTCTGGGTGCTGAACGCACTATTTTCAGGCTTTAGATGTCGCCGGGTGTACGTGAAAACGCACCGACTTTGAACATATTTATCCAAATAAAGAAAGGTATCGGGTAAAACGGGGTGATTAGAGACGCAGGGGTGAATCGGGACAAAACTTTGAAAAGGACTTTAACGTTATGTTAATATTACCAACAAATACTGTAAAGTATGTGTTATATTCACTCGATTATACTTAATTATTTAACCTTCGTATACTCGCGTCAAATTTTATAACACCTATACCTGCGCACGGTCTGACAGACCGAAGGTTTTAAAATCAATTTCGGGTTTTTTTTTTCAAATAAGTTATACTTGAAGATTATATTCTCTGAGAACATACTACGTAGTATCGTAAAACTGATAATTTACCGACAATATGCCGAAAAATAGTTAGATTTTTGTAAGAGGTCGTAAAATGTTAGCAAAGGTGATTTTTTTCTTCTTACATACTTCCAAACCTAAAAGATACATTATTAGCTATTATAAACAAAAATAATTTGGGGCATAAGTATCATAATTTAAGTTTCAGTACAAAATCACGGAAGACAAATTTTGTAACACCTAAACCCGCGTCGGTCTCACAGACCGATATTCGCCGAATACGGCTATATGCGCCATTCGCACCAATACACGTAGCAACTAATCATGCAGCTAACAGGAAGTACAAAATGCCATCATTGATTGTAACAGAAAAAATCACGTAAGACTGTTTAATCGGTCTCACAGACCAACTCGCGAGTATAGGAAGGTTGAAGTCCTTGTTGGCAACATACCATATTAATTCAAAGTTTTTTCTCGATTTAACGGCACACTTCGACAAATAGTCCTTTAGGTAACTTTTGCTACACCCTTGACTAAAGTCGTGGTTTGTCGTGAGCCGGTTTGGGAATCAAAGCTGTGATTTTCATGGCTGAACGCACCGTGAATACCTACATTCCATTACGAATTTGGAATTTTGTTTCATTTAAGTTATATTTAACCAACGTCTAAATAATAATATCTCTTAATATCGTGTCCTGTTGTTTGTTCACTACAGGAACTGATGGACGCTACTGAAAGCGCCAAACTAGTTGCTCAGTTCTGGGCTGACACTATTTAGATTGCCATCGGCGCGCTAAGACAAAGAACGTTTAAATAAGGTTGAATGCAACTTTGAAATTCTAATAACATGAAGTTGGTATTTCTTAATTCTTCTGTATCTAATATAGTACCTGTTTCTTCTTTTACGAAAAAAATTAACTCCTGCGCAAGTACAACTCGAAATAAATATACGCTACATTTTTGCGAAATTTATTCTCACTTTTATTAAAGTCTTGTTGGTATCTTATGAAAAAAAAAATCTGCTTAAATATTTCTAAAATAAATAAATAACCACATTCTTATTTACCTACACACATACAGACCTACAAATTGAAACAAAGATAATTTCAGACAACAGCCTACCTACCAATTTCATTATTACCAACTTCGTACTAACCGTTACGGATTAGGTACCTGCGCAAGGGTAGCAACAATTCAAAATTCAAATAGGTACTCACGTGCGCGCGCTACCAACGTCGCCGTTTCCTCCTCTCCGCGCCGGTTCACCGTCATCACATCGCCTGGCCGAAGGTCCGTATTCAAGGGGCTCACCACCGCCCTGATGTATACGACATCACGACCACCACTCTTCCACTCCACAAGCAACCAGTTGCAATCACTCTGCTTAGAACAAGACATTACGATCACTCTAAGATGCGAACACTTCGAGCTGTGGTATATGACTAGATCGCTCAACGCATAGCAAGGGCCGCTTCAGGTAAAAGTTTCATTACAACGGTCCCTTACTGCAATTATTACTTCCCCCACCCTTCGAAATGAACAATGGTTTTCGCCAACAGCCCCTGGGCTCACAAAAAATGCATCCTTTTTTGCAACGTAGGTACTTGCTTCCTAGTAAGTTTCTAAGCGGAGATTTAGATTCTTTTGTATTCAGTTGTCTTGCCGAAAGCCATAAAAGTTTATAAAACAATAGACTGGTCTTTCTTTTTGTTATTTTGCAGGAAGGGCTAGTTGAAGAAGTACGCAGGTAAAAAGTTATAAGTAGAATGTACAAGGACAAATTTTAAGTTAATTGGATGTTCAATTCAAGAGAAATCAATAAAAAATAATATTGATTTCTAATTAGAGTTATAGTCTACATCACCTGACTATGTAAATAACAACAAAAGAGTGAAAATCAAAAACAACAAAATAATTCATATCTATTCGTTTCTTATCACAAAGGAAGTGGGTCAGCTGCAAAAGATGATTAAAATAATTTCGATAATCTTTTACTGATGATTCACAACCAAGAAGTCTTTTCAGTTATATTAACTTTGATTCTACATCACTTTCAAAACGCTGTGACTTTTACTGTCGAATACGGTTGCTGGCGTTGCTGCCTCTGACAAATCATCTCTCGTCATCACTGTGAACTTTATTCAAACTCAAACTGCTTATTGCATTCATGTGTACATTTGGTTGTTACATATATGTAGTAAGTTCCAACATGAAACCCATGGTTAGGGCACGGCAACATAATAGATTGGACAAAACAAACATCCAGTGAGTAGACGTACAGTCGCCATCAGATATATCGTAGCGGGCGAGGTACTTAAATATTTCGGAGCAGCATTACTTTTCAATAAATTCGTTACACTAGATATGGCCAATAACATCAGAACATGCAATATATCATAAATATAAGAGCAGCGACTTTTCAATACATTCGGAAAACATAACGAGCTAAAAATATCAGAAAGAACAGAACTGCAAAGGTATCGACGCAGTCAGGATGATCATAAATTTTATGGAAAATATACCTTAAGTCTGTATCACACAGTTTAAATTCGTTGCTATATTGTCTTTGAAGTTGTCAAAAATCAAAGATTGCGATTTAACACAACGGGTGCTGCTTTCGTATACATATATTTATGGCATCTTTAGATGGGAAAGTAAGACCGCCTTTATTTTTAGTTTTTATCAAATAAAGGTCATCATCGTTGTAATTATCAGCATTTATAATTCATGAAGGCAGCTCTCACATTTGATCTTGGAATGGAAATATTTGACCACACACCCAGAAATATATGCTTAGGCCGCCACCTCTCTATATTTGCTCTGAGAAAATACCCCATACGTCATGCCAAAATTAAAGATCGAAGATCGACATGCATAATATAGTGTAATTTAAACATTTATGGAAAATATACCTTAATTCTGTAAACTTAAGGAATATTTTCCATAAATGTTCCGATCTATATGATCATCCTGACTGCGTCGATACCTTTGTAGTTCTGTGCTTTCTGATATTTTTAGCTCGTTATGTGTTCCGAATTTATTGAAAAGTAATGCTGCTCCGAAATATTTGAGTACCGTAAAACGCTGCAACTTTGCCTGGATTTTGACGTTTTTTGTTAATATCTCTGGACCTTTTTGTCGTTATAGAGTTTAGTTTGCTTGCAAAATAGGAGGCAACATTTATTTATCAAAGGAATACGTCCTTTCCAAATTACAAGCACTCAAAGTCGCAGGCAAAGTTGTATGTAAACGATGCAACTTTGCCTAGAGGAATTACTTAACAAATATTAGGTTGGTATTTACAGTATTTTTTTTTCCACGTGCATACGGCACTGTGATTGTCCCTAGCAGTTAAATAATTGAAATGAAGTTATATATTTAATTTCAAAATTGTAGCAGGAACCACAAACTTCCCATACAAAAATACCGTTGACTGGTAGGGTTGTCCCAATAATACAGACTATTTTTTTAATACTTTTATTTACTTAAAAAAAAAAACAAATTCTAACATTTCAACTGAGTAATCAGCATAACTACGAGCTCCTGGTTTTCTCCTGCTTCCCATTTTTTCATGTAACTGTAATAAAATTTAGAACTTTTTACATACACAACACACATTACTACGACTGCAATCCCTGAAAGTGTTAGGCAGACCTCTGCCTGTATACCTACTACATCACATTTCACCAGTTATGCTTTTAAGTTTTATAATAGAAAATGAGTCTGCTGCTATCTTTATAGATACTAGACTTTTGACATAGCACTCGTGGTCGTAAGTTGACTGGCGCAATTCCCAACACCAGGTTATGACTTAGAAATTGCTTAAATCCGCTTTGTCGAAAGTACAATGTTGGCCACAAGGGCCACAGCACAGTACTGAGAAAATACAGACTTAATGAATTCAGATTAAAATATACAAAGTGGAGCAGGACTCTTGACAATCCTTTAAGCCACGTATAGAGTGTCATGTTCTTTACCCGTATACAAAAAATCAATCAAATCCAATGAATACTTTAGCCACAGGAAATTATTTTTCATTTTCTTATTTTACAACATGATGTAGATCTGAGTCCGTAATAATAGGTAAACATTGTAAGGTCAAGAACCTGTGCAAAACGTACGATTCTATTCTCTACGTCTCAATATGCTTGAAAGACAGAGAAAGGTGTCATACCATTACACTCTTACGCGCCCCGCCCACTCCCACAAAATACTACAATTAGAAAGAAAAAGAAATATTACTTACGCAAAAAATGCATTAGTGGTGCATAGAAAATTGCGAGTGTGTGTTTGAGCGGAAATTTTTCGGCAAAAAGACCGTTATTGACTCGCACGTCAGTCAGTGCATAGCGGCGCCCTTTGATGAGCGCACACGCATACATTTGTTATCGCAAGACCGCGCGGCATTGTTGTGATTCTAAGAAAAGTTTTAGTTCTTATTGTGATTAAAGACGATTTATGATAGTTGGATTAGTGCATAGGTTATTGTGAGATATTGTTAAGTGTTAGTGTAATATTAGTTAGTTAATTAGGCATTTATTAGTTAGTTTTGTGATTTAGGTTAGGTTTGTGAGTTTTTTAGTTTAATTATGCCTCAAATAAGGTACAAAGCTACCGAGTACACTGACATGGTACTTATGTACGGAGAATGTCACCAAAATGCGGCTTTAGCATTGCGTACATATCGGGAGAGTATGCTCGAGAAGTGAACACTGTGGATGATTTAAAAATAAGAATACTTAATGCCTTCGACAAACTTAAAAGAACAGATCCCCATCTGTTCTTTAACTTGTTAAGACGAGTCCGTGAAAATTTAATAAGACGATGTCGCTTGTGCATGATGAACAATGGTGGACACTTTGATTTAAAAATTTGACTATTGATGATTTACGTCCCGCACCGCCGCCGCCCGCTGCACCCCGCTCTACGCCGCGCAAAGGACTTTTCGAAGATAAAGCGTGTTTAGTTTTATGAAGTCGATTCTGCTATTTATTTTGTTTGAAAATTGCAATTTTTAAATTTTCCATTAACTACTAATTTTCGTGTTTTAAAACGTTTCTATGGACTAGTACTGTGCTCGTTTTAATTTAATGTCGTAAGTCCAGATCCACATTGTATTATCAATATAATCCGACTAGTGACAACCCTAGACCCAGGCAAAGTTGTGTCACAGACGTTTCCAAAACACTGCGGAAGATTGCCTACTAAGTTATTTTAATGAAATCGAATTCTTTTCATAAAAATATCAAACAATACAGAAAATAGACGAGATGTTATTTCTGTACGAAAACACCTTTTCTGTCGCCAAAATTGCAAAAGTTACAGGACACAAAAAAAATCATCCTACTCGCACCGGTTTTTGTCGCACAACTGACAGAGTAATAAAGGAGTTACGATGATAAAAAATGAAAAATATGTTGCCCTAATAATGTAAAATTACTAGCAAATGGTGGAAAATGAGAATAAAATAAGGAAACGCGAAATATCATGATTGAAACGAAATAGGCAAATTTGAGCTTAGTTGGCAAAGTTGCAGCATTTTACGGTACCTCGCCCGCTACGATATATCTGATGGCGACTGTACACTGAATTGCAAGTTTGTATACAAATATAATTATTATCGATATTATTATTCTCGTAACTATATGGTTGCTGGTGGGTTTCTGCTGTCAGAACTAAAATAACTGAAAGGACTAGTAATTTACTAGGAAAAGTCGCATATGGATGGAGCTTACTGAGAAAGAAGAAAAATCCATAATTTCAACGACGGGGGTGGGTGTTTCAGTGTTTGGACCACAATCCTACCAAGCAAAACCAGCCTAAATTGTCTCACTGCTGCGTCAGAGGACTCTTCTCTATGAGAGTGAATGCCCAGTGAGGGCTGGTGTAGATGCCACGTAATTATCTTTGATTCTAGACATTTGCATTCTTTCTTTTCTAAGAGCAGTAAGTGATGAAATAAATCACACAAAGTACACACGTACACGCGAGATTCGAGCCCACGACTTACAACTTGTAAGTGAGGCCGTTACTATAATACCAGATCATCACTGTGCTCATCACAACCAGATAAAGTATTAATTGGAAAGGAACTGTATGAAGTTTATGTCAGACTTAAAAATTACGTGACTGCACCCCCTCCTATACTGCGTACTGTTTATTTTGGTCTCTGCCAGTCCGTCCTCCAATATGGTATCTCTGTCTAGGGTGGCGCAGGTAAGGCCACATTTTATTGAAATCTAGAGAACACAAAGAGCGGCCATTGAAGTAATGCTCAAGAAACCTTTACTGTATTCAACTGACAATCTCTATAAGGAGCTCCCGGTCCTCCGTGTTCGACAGCTTTTTATCTTAAACGCAGTACTACAAACACACAGAAAATTAAAATCCAGACCAGACTACACAGAGTAAATCTCATATACAGTACATTTAGGATACCCATCCCCCAAGCAAACTCTTATGGCAAGACGCTCTCCAAACGATTTATTTCCATGCAAATACAACGAAGCTGTTAAAAACTGTAACATAGTAGACCTCAAAATATCACTATGTAAAAAGGTCATAAAGAACTGGCTCCTTACACCCTCCTACGACGAAACAGAAAGGTTTATCTACAAATACCTTCATAAGAACTAAGAAGTAAGACTACACGAACCGATAGCACTCCTAATCTCACTCAGATAAACACACACAAACTCACACGCACACACACATTTAAATTGAATCTTGTTTGTATGAGTATTGTTACCAAGGTTTTGTTTTTTATTCAATCTTTACTTTATTTTCCTTGTGTTTACTTTAATTCATTAATTTTACTTTTAGTTTAATTTTCTTAATAATCTCTGTATACAGCCTTTTACAACGAAAATGTACAATTCTGATCCCCAAGATTTTTTGTTATAAGTGTGTATTTGATTTAAGTTTGGGGATCACTGAGAACTAATGTCTAGTTTGGAAAAACTGAGATTCACGTTTCTCATCATTTTAACTGAAGAGTATGTACACAACTTTCAAGTCAATCGACCCCGAGAATAATTAGCTTCACAGAAAATTCAACACCCAATTTCAACCTCTTAGGGGTGTAATTTCGAAAAACCCTTTCTTAGTATATACCTACTCTTCACAAAGAATACAGACTTCAAATCTCATGTCTTTGAGACCAGCGCAGCGGTTTAGGCTGTGCGTTGATACACCAGTTTGAATTCACAGAAAATTCAACACCCCATTTACCCTCTTAGGGTGAAAAAACCTTTCTTAGTGGATACCTACTCTTCACAAAGAAAACATCCTCCAGATTTAATGTCTCTAGGGCCAGCGGTTTGGGCTGTATGGGGATAGCGGTGCGAGGGCGACTACACACAGTCGAGAGCGTCTATCGTACACCAATTTTTATATGTAACTCCAATAAACTGTAGTCTACACACCACACCAACATAAACAAGGCATTGAAAACTTAGGATGCAAGAGAGAGCGAAGCGACTGTAAAGCCTGCCGTTAGAAATAGGACCCACGTTGACTACGCCTTATTAGAACAATTTGATATTTACGTTGACGTTGATTTTATTCGTGTTTTATTTAGTTTATTCACAGAGAGCGTTCGTTTTTTGTACATTTCATAGTAGTTGTTGTAGTTAAGTATCATCTCGGAATTGCATACAATTCCTAGGAAATACATACATTTCACAGGACATGACGTGTGTATTAAAGAATCTTTGAAACATTATTTTCCCGTTTCCTATGTAGGCTCGTAATTGTAGTTATTTGCTTTCACACATTTCCGGTAACATAGATAAGTTAACCGAGACGAGACCGAGACTTAGAGATCGTACACGAATTGCAACAGAATACCCATCTATGTGTTTGTCAGGCGGAAATATAGACGACATAAAAAAGCTAGCTAGGTGCCTACCTAACATCATATTTTATATGATATGGATAGTAAGGGAGTGAATCATGAGATGACGACTAATAAAGAAGTATGAAAACATGCTACATCGACCCTAAAATACATTGGGATAAGGGCAGGAGGACGCTGGATCTTGAAATATTGATGTGAATACATTTTCAGTAAAAAATAAATTGCTTTGTATTTTATTATTTATTGATATGATTTGAGTTGATAATCTAAAAATGCTTCCTTTTGGCAACGTAGGTACTTGCTTCCTAGTAAGTTTCTAAGCGGAGATTTAGATTCTTTTGTATTCAGTTGTCTTGCCGAAAGCCATAAAAGTTTGTAAAACAATAGACTGGTCTTTCTTTTTGTTATTTTGCAGGAAGGGCTAGTTGAAGAAGTACGCAGGTAAAAAGTTATAAGTAGAATGTACAAGGACAAATTTTAAATTAATTGGATATTCAATTCAAGAGTTATTTTTTATTGATTTCTAATTAGAGTTATAGTCTACATCACCTGACTGTGTAAATAAAAACAAAAGAGTGAAAATCAAAAACAATAAAATAATTCATATCTATTCGTTTCTTATCACAAAGGAAGTGAGTCAGCTGCAAAAGATGATTAAAATAATTTCGATAATCTTTTACTGATGAATCACAACCAAAAAGTGAAAGTGATGTAGAATCTAAGTGAATATAACTGAAAATAGAAGTATTTTCAGTTATATTAACTTTGATTCTACATCACTTTCAAAACGCTGTGACTTTTACTGTCGAGTACGGTTGCTGGCGTTGCTGCCTCTGACAAATCATCCCTCGTCACCACTGTGAACTTTATTCAAACTCAAACTGTTTATTGCATTCATGTGTACATTTAGTTGTTACATATATGTAAGTAAGTTCCAACATGAAACCCGGTTAGGGCACGGCAACATAATAGATTGGACAAAACAAACATCCAGTGAGTAGGTACAGTCGCCATCAGATATATCGTAGTGGCCGAGGTACTTAAATATTTCGGAGCAGCATTACTTTTCAATAAATTCGTTACACTAGATATGGCCAATAACATCAGAACATGCAATATATCATAAATATAAGAGCAGCGACTTTTCAATACATTCGGAAAACTTAACGAGCTAAAAATATCGGCTTATTGGACGATTCGCACGAATTTAACTCGCACAAAACGTGCGAATCGACTCCTTTAAAACATATTATTTTTTCTGTAGTCGATTCGCACGAATTTCATTTATTGGCGTGCGAATCGACACCCTCACAAATATGTAGTAGGCTATTCGCACACATTTCATTTTAAGGTTTAAAAAAATTCAAGTACAGTCGTATTCAGCCATCACTGAAATAAAAAAAAAAAATAATCGAAGTTTAAAAAGCAGATATTTACTTGAAAGTAAGAAAGATCTGTATGGAATAAGTGATAATAATAATTACTTAAAACGTGGCATATCTACATTTTTACTAATACAAAACAATATAAACATGACCGCAAAATTCGCCTATTACAGGAAAAATGAAAGAGAAAGCTATATATATGCTATCACGCTCACTCGGGTTGGTCATGGGTCTACATTTGGTTTACTTTTGTATTGGAACTGTAGAAAGTACACGTGCCGGACGGTAATTTAAGATAATTATTGTGATGTGACACAGTGTTGTGTGCTGGAAGGACATCAAAGTAATGTGCAGGCGTTAAGCATGTAAGTAATAGAATTATTAGTATTAACTGTGATAACATTATTAACCCCTTTATTCTGAGTGACTGAGAATTATGAGAAATCTTTCTTAATTTTTAATTTATTATTTATTGCCTATAAAAATATATTTTATAACGATCTACTATAGTTCAAATATTAATATAAAAAAGCTTTTTATACTCCGGTTTGTATTTAATACTACATATTAATAATAAATAATTATAAACTGTGGTCGTTGAAGAGCAAGTGACGCCACCTAGTGGAAGCGTCACCAAATCATCGATTACAAAAATGAGTCAACATAAGTTTGCTTTTAGTATTGCATAAATGATGAT
The DNA here is from genome assembly GCA_905220335.1 of Noctua pronuba. Taxonomy (NCBI): domain Eukaryota; kingdom Metazoa; phylum Arthropoda; class Insecta; order Lepidoptera; family Noctuidae; genus Noctua; species Noctua pronuba. Next base: position 8,437,724 of record LR999892.1, read on the forward strand.
GGATACTATGCACAACTTTTATTTACTATCTGCTCAGCAAAGAAGTTAATTATATTAATAATGTTTAATGCGATAAAAGTAATTCTGGTAAAACCTCCTTGATTTAATTAGTATCTCATTGGATACTTATTTTAATTTTCAGACAAAATAGAAAGCTTCTTGAAAATACCTAAATATGGCGGCAGAACCATCGACGAGTAGAGATGAAAGGGCTGACATTGGTTTTATAAAATCAGAAAGAGGTCAAGAACTTCTATTAAGGCATGGATATAGATATAATAAGCAGCGCAAGAACAAAAATGGTGTTACAGTCTGGAGGTGCGTCAATAGACAACGTTGTAAAGCACTCTTACATACAAATAATGATCTCCTGTTAACAAAAGAAGAACCTCATTCATGCCAACCAAGCGTCATAGAAAATGAAATGAAGTATCAGTTAGACAAATGCATTAAACGATCGGAGAAAGAGCTCACAACTATACCAAAAATTTATGGTGAAATGGTTTCGGACTTGCATAATGCTGGATATGATCTCATACAAAAAGTTCCTGATTTTAAAAATATTAAGAAAAGACTCTATCGACACAGAAACACATCACTACAGGTAAAAAAATTGAGATTCAAAAAAGTTACAGATCTTATTATTCCTCCATGCTACGAAGATTTGAAGTTTGCTGATTATGGATATAAGAAAACAAGAATTACACTTTTTGCAAACCAAAATGTTATAAAATATATTGAAACAGCAGAAAGCGTTTTCTGCGATGGGACGTTCAAAAGCTGCGTACCACCATTTTTGCAAGTATACACGTTACATATAGATTTGGGAAGTACCCATGAACATACAAATATTTTACCAGCCATATACGCTTTACTACCGGACAAACAAGAAAAAACATACGAATTTTTTTTTTACCTTATAAAAAGTCGAATTCCTCAATTTTCTCCACGTATATTCACCACAGATTTTGAAAAAAGTGCGATGGCTGCTATTGAAAAAATATTTCCTGACGCACGTATTCAAGGTTGTTTATTTCATTTCCAAAAGTCTTTATGGAGAAATGCAAAGAAGTTAGGTATGGATAAATCATTAATTGATAAAATGCATGTTAAACGTTGCATGGCTCTAGCATATGTACCTCGAGAATATGGATCAGATGGCTGGTTATATATTGAATCAGAAAATGAGCCTGAAAAGAAAATTACTCAATTTAATGATTATTTTGTTCGTACTTGGTTAGATGAAAATGCTTATTTCTCAAACACATGGTCATTTTTTGATGTGTGTCATAAAACAAATAATGCCATCGAATCATGGAACTCGCGTTTTAACAGATTGGTAAAACCTAAACCAAACATTGCAATGTTTTTGGATACTTTACGTAAAGATTCCAATTATTATTTAACTCTTTATAATAAAAATCAGTATATTTCAGTTAAAAGTCCTGAGAGAATAAAACTTCAAAAAAGAATCGAAGACATCGTAAGCCAATTGAATCGTGGCGAAATTAATATACAACTTTGTATTGAAAAATTACGAAATTAGTTGGCGGTAATATTGTATACATAATACATATATAACTGATGATTATTTTATTCCTAAAAGGTAACGACTGTGATTTTGATTGTGATTAAAGCCAAATATCTATTTTTATAATTCTCGTAAGTTTATTTTTTAACCTGTTATATATAAATTAGAAGTAAGCATTTTATTATTGTTATGACTTGATTTATTATTGTTGATTTGTTAGTTGTATATAAAAGTTTAGTCACTTTTATACGTTATTTTAAAGAAAAATCTGTGATTCAAATTGTGATTATAGCCCTAGTTCTAGTTTTATGATTAAAAGTTTTATTGTTATAATGATGAGAACTGTGTATTTTAGGTACACTTCTAAAAAACATTAAGACATGTTTTTGTTGTACCAAATGTTCGTCAATAATAAATATAAGAAAAAGTTGTTAATTATATATATACCTACCTTATTAAAAAAGTAAATGTTTGGGTAAAGTAAAAAAAAAAGTAAATTTTTAGTACTTTTATTTTTTATTACGTGGTTAGTGGAGTAGTAGTTTGTTAGTGACATTTATTATTCTGTGATCGATATTTGCTCATTTTTAATCCTCAAACCACGAGCTTAGAAGATGTTTAGTACTTAGTTTTAATTTTAATACAGATATTGTTGATTATAGATTGTGTTTTTATTTTCTATCTATTACGAGTAAAACATATTTGACCTTACTACTTCTGTGCTCAAGTGTACTTTATCTTAACTGCATTTCATAAAAAAACAATATGTGTGCGAATAGCCTACTACATATTTGTGAGGGTGTCGATTCGCACGCCAATAAATGAAATTCGTGCGAATCGACTACAGAAAAAATAATATGTTTTAAAGGAGTCGATTCGCACGTTTTGTGCGAGTTAAATTCGTGCGAATCGTCCAATAAGCCAAAATATCAGAAAGAACAGAACTGCAAAGGTATCGTCGCAGTCAGGATGATCATAAAGATCGGAACATTTATGGAAAATATACCTTAAGTCTGTATCACACAGTTTAAATTCGTTGCTATATTGTCTTTGAAGTTGTCAAAAATCAAAGATTGCGATTTAACACAACGGGTGCTGTTTTTGTATGCATATATTTATGGCATCTTTAGATGGGAAAGTAAGACCGCCTTTATTTTTAGTTTTTATCAAATAAAGGTCGTCATCGTTGTAATTATCAGCATTTATAATTCATGAAGGCAGCTCTCACATTTGATCTTGGAATGGAAATAATTGACCACACACCCAGAAATATATGCTTAGGCCGCCTCCTCTCTATATCTGCTCTGAGAAAATACCCCATACGTCATGCCAAAATTAAAGATCGACATGCATAATATTATGGAAAATATACCTTAACTCTGTAGACTTAAGGAATATTTTGCATTAATGTTCCGATCTATATGATCATCCTGACTGCGTCGATACCTTTGTAGTTCTGTGCTTTCTGATATTTTTAGCTCGTTATGTGTTCCGAATTTATTGAAAAGTACCTAATGCTGCTCCGAAAAATTCGAGTACCTCTTCCGCTACGATATATCTAATGGCGACTGTACACTGAATTGCAAGTTTGTATACAAATATAATTATTATCGATATTATTATTCTCGTAACTATATGGTTGCTGGTGGGTTTCTGCTGACAGAACCAAAATAACTGAAAGGACTAGTAATTTACTAGGAAAAGTCGCATATGGATGGAGCTTACTGAGAAAGAAGAAAAATCCATAATTTCAACGACGGGGGTGGGTGTTTCAGTGTTTGGACCACAACCCTAGCAAGCGAAACTAGCCTTAATTGTCTCACTGCTGCGTCAGAGGACTCTTCTCTATGAGAGTGAATGCCCAGTGAGGGTTGGTGTAGATGTCACGTAATTATCTTTGATTCTAGACATTTGCATTCTTTCTTTTCTAAGAGCAGTAAGTGATGAAATAAATCACACAAAGTACACACGTACACGCGAGATTCGAGTAGGGAATGCAAATCCGTTCTGTTTTAAAATCCGGATTTTTAAGAACGGATTTTTGTCCAATCCGGATTATCCGGATTTTACGGATTTTTCATGAAAATAAACTAAAAAAGAGGAAATTCAAGGAAAGGCAGAGTGTTGAAGTTGCAAGTGTTAGTCTGAAAGCTGAAAGGAAGAGTGAGTATGATGCTCTCAAGGAAAAAACCGAGAAAGCTGTGGCTGTGGCCCAAGACAAGCTTTATGACACTTTGGATAGAACAGCAGGTTAAAAACAACTATAGCGGCTTGCTAGAGCTAGAGAGAGAAAGGCGAGGGATGTATGTCAGATTAAATGCGTAAAAGATGAAGCTGGAATGGTTCTTTCGGATGATGAAGAAATTAAGAATAGGTGGAAGGGGTACTTTGAAAAACTGTTGAATGAAGAGAATGACTGGAACGGTGTGCTGGACAATAAACCGGTGAGTGAGGGGTTAGTGAGAAAGATTAGTATGGATGAAGTGAGAATAGCAGTAAATGGAATGAAGAATGGTAAAGCTTTAGGACCTGATGGTATAATAGTAGAAGTTTTGAAGTTCTTATGGGTAAATGGATGGACGCGGTTAGCTTTATTTTTCAATAAGTTGTTGCTGGAAGGAGCCATACCTGACGAGTGGTGCAACAGTTTGCTGGTGCCCATCTTTAAAAATAAAGGTGATGTGCTAGAGTGCAATAACTATAGAGGAATAAAGCTAATATGAAATGCGGATAGTATGAAATTTTGGGAGAAAGTTATTGAAAGAAGACTGAGGGAAGAGAGTGAAATTTCACAAAATCAATTCGGTTTTATGCCTGGTCGGGGAACGACGGATGCTATTTTTGCCATCCGCCAGCCAGAGAAATACAGAAGTGCGCACAAAAACTTGCACATGGTGTTCATCGACCTCGAAAAGGCATACGACCGGGTACCTCGTGAGGTTTTGTGGTGGACCCTGAAAGAGAAAGGTATGCCTGGGAAGTATGTGCAGTTGACCCGAGCGATGTACAGTCGATGTAGTACCCAAGTCCGGTCTACAGCGGGCACTACCGGCAGCTTCAATGTGGCTGTCGGCTTGCACCAAGGGTCGGCTCTAAGCCCTTATCTCTTCCTGATGATAATGGGCGCACTTACGTCGGACATCCAGGAAGAGGCTCCCTGGTGTATGCTGTTTGCCGACGACATTGTGTTGGTTGCCGAGAGTGGCCTAGAGGTCCAGAGCAGATTGGAGGTGTGGTGGGAAAGACTGGAGAATGTTGGCCTGAAAGTCAGTAGGACCAAAACAGAATATTTATTCTGTCATTTCGGCGGTCTCTCCGGTCCTGTGCCCATAACTCTTGCCGGAACGCCCAAACCGATCTGTTCCGATTTTCGGTACCTCGGGTCGCTTGTCCATGGGGATGGCGAAGTACACCGAGACGTAACGCACCGGATCATCTCAGGATGGATGAAATGGCGACAGGTCACTGGAACAACTTGTGTCCCATGGATGCCCCTCAAGTTAAAGGGGAAAATATACAAGTCCGTGATTGAGTATGAGTTTGAAGACCTTTCGTACTGTACGGATCGGAATACTGGGCTGTGAAGGAGATGGATGAAAAAAGATTGCATGTAGCGGAGATGAGAATGTTGAGGTGGATGTGTGGTTTGACAAGAATGGATAAGGTAAAGAACGAGTATATTAGAGGAAGTTTAAAAGTTGCGCCACTTACAGAAAAATTGAAAGGGAATCGACTGTCTTGGTATGGACATATGATGAGGAGGGACGAATCGCATGTGCCTAAAAGAGTGATGAATATAAAAGTTGATGGATGGAGAGGGAGCGAAAGACTAAAGAAACGATGGATGGATTGTGTGAGGAATGATATGAAAGATAAAGGAGTAAATGATAGCGTGACGGTTGACAGAGGAGAATGGAAGAAAAAAACGTGTTGCGCCGACCCCAAGTAACATGGGACAAAGACAGGAAGATGATGAGATGATGATGATTAGTTTATTAATATGCTGTTTCTTATATTTGTGTAAATAGGTTAAGATAAAAAATAGGAAAAACAAATCATTTCATTTTTTTTATTTGGAATTATTCAAATTAAATACCATAATTTTGGTGTTATAGCCATAATATTCTTATTATTAAAATAATCATTCTGTGACTCGCGTGCTGAGTAGCGTGAGTAAAATAATTAATAAGTACAAATTAAAATAAACTCTGAAGAAGAAAAATAAAAAGATAAATAGAGTTCTTGTCAAATTATTAAACGTACCTAACAAAAGTGACAAAACAATTTAACTTTCCTTTAATCAACATAAATTAAACAACTAAAAAAACCTATGTTATTTTTTGGGACACAAAATGTGACGTCAAAAATAATAAGGCATAGAAAATGCTGTCGTTTAACCTGCTGTGAATTTGGTTACACATAATCCCTACTGCGAAAAAAGCATGCTCTGATTCGACGCTTGTAGGGGAAATGCACTGAAGATTACAAGTCTCTTCAGTGCAGCGGCCTCCAAGTATCGTCCTCGTGAACCGCTATCCTCGAATTTCAATCCGCCGACGTGTCCCGCACCTCGCGCTCCCCAGAGGCGACACGAATATTCGCGCGATAATGTAGCACCTGAATCACATTTTTTTATTATTCAAAAAATCCGGATTCAATTTTTGAATCCGGATTTGAAAGTCGAGTAAAAATGTGCGGATATCCGGATTTTTCGGATTACGGATAGTCCGGATTGCATTCCCTAGATTCGAGCCCACGACTTGCAACTTGTAAGTGAGGCCGTTACTATAATACTAGATCATCACTGTTCTCATCACAACCAGATAAAGTATTAATTGGAAAGGAACTGTGTCAAGTTTATGTCAGACTAAAAAATTACGTGACTGCACACCCCCTCCTATACTGCGTACTGTTTATTTTGGTCTCTGCCAGTCCTTCCTCCGATATGGTATCTCTGTCTAGGGTGGCGCAGGTAAGGCCACATTTTATTGAAGTCGAGAGAACACAAAGAGCGGCCATTGAAATAATGCTCAAGAAACCTTTACTGTATTCAACTGACAATCTCTATAAGGAGTTCCCGGTCCTCCGTGTTCGACAGCTTTTTATCTTAAACGCAGTACTACAAACACACAGAAAATTAAAATCCAGACCAGACTACACAGAGTTAATCTCATACACAGTACATTTAGGATACCCATCCCCCAAGGAAACTCTCTTATGGCAAGTCGCTCTCCAAACTATTTATATCCATGCGTATACAACGAAGCTGTTAAAAACTGTAACATTGTAGACCTCAAAATATCCCTATGTAAAAAGGTCATAAAGAACTGTCTCCTTACACTCTCCTACGACGAAACAGAAAGAATTATCTACAAATAGCTACATAAGAATTAAGACTACACAAACCGATAGCACTCCTAATCTCACTCAGATACACACACACAAACACACACGCACACACACATTTAAGTTGAATGTTGTTTGTATGAGTATTGTTACCAAGGTTTTGTTTTTTATTCACTCTTAATTATATTTTCCTTGTGTTTACTTTAATTCATTAATTTTACTTTTAGTTTAATTTTGTTAATAATCTCTGTATACAACCTTTTACAAAGAAAACTCGGATCCCCAACATACAGACTTACGTCTAGTTTGGGGCTCACCGTTCAAATTGCTATGTAGTATAATGTTTATGATTATTAATAAATAATATGAAAAAAATTGACTAGCTTATGCCCGCGGCTTCGCCCGCGTGGAGTTCGGAAATCGCCCACGGTTGTTACTTCTGCGATAATAAGTAATCTATGTGCTATACAGACTATAATCTATGTCAAGTTTCATCCAGATCTGTACAGACGATCAGGCGTGATTGAGTAACAAACATCCATCCATCCAAACTTTCGCATTTGTAATGGTGTATGTAAGATGTGTATGTAAAATTAGTTTTTACTTTTAAAGTTGAATCATAAATGTGAAAGTAGGTTTGTTTGTTACCTTTTCACATCTATACCACTGAACCGATCATCCTGAAATTTTGCATATACGTTGACAGGTGTACAGAACCGGACATAGGGTACCTTTCATCTCGAAAAAAGTACTGTTCCCGAGGAAAACAACAATAACGTTCTTACGATAAAAGATGGCGCCACGTGTCTTTCGAATCGTGATTTAATTTTATTTTTATAAAAACTTTAGTAGTGTGTTAAGAGTTTAATTGTCAAATTCTAAATTAACGCGAGCGAAGCCACGGGTAAAAGCTAGTAGGTAATAAAAAATAGTTAGTGTAATCGCGTTTTTTTAAATGAACTGACTTACACCTTGCAAATATTAGTTCATAGTAATATCAATTACATTACATAATTATGTGAAATATTGATACCTTGGTTTGAGATTGGACACCGGTTACGACAATCAAATTAGGAATCTATTTGTAGACATACCTAATACTTTTATATAATACTAGCGACCCGCCCCGGCTTTGCACGGGTGCAATGCTGATACTAAATATACTACAGAATGTCTTTATATACAACGTTCACAGCCTTTTTGTCATTAGACAATACAAACATGTTTCCTTTAGAGGTTACTCTTGAAAGAGCGACATATAATTGGGCCATGTGAAAAACACGCAACGCTCAAATCTAAGCCTGCAACGTTGAAAGTTTGAGCCAGCGATTTATTAATGGTCATTGCAAAAGATATCTTTTTGTCAAAAAGTCGGAAATTGTCATTGTGATTAATGCTGTATTGCTTAAAATCGCTTTTTCGTAAATAAGCCATTATTTTCTCGTAATAAGTAAAGGATAAAAAATGGTTATTGTGGGTTATCCCTAAGTGATAGACATATACCATCGCGGACTTTTTTGTAGACCTTTTTAAGGTGTACAATACTGTAGTATATTATTTTGATCTATCTAGTATGGTTCAGCCAGCGTTTGCAATGTAAGCGCAAAAAAATGTGCTTATTTACGACCTTACATTAAAAACCTCTAAAATTATCAGTGTTTCTCTACTATATTATGCATGTATTATACATATAAACCTTCCTCTTGAATCACTCTATCTGTTAAAAAAAACCGCATCAAAATCCGTTGCGTAGTTTTAAAGATCTAAGCATACATAGGGACAGACAGACAGCGGGAAGCGACTTTGCTTTATACTATGTAGTGATTTAATATCAATGTCGCGTCTCACGAGCCAACGCGAAAATCGGGATTTCACATATATTTACAGACACGTCTACCTCAGAAAAATCCTAACTACTTACTAATAGGTAAATACTCCCGCGCCCCGCACGCCCTGCGCAACACTACCATGCGACCGTCTACGCGAGTTTTGACTCTGTTGTGGGATGATTTTGGAAAAACTGTGATACATATTTTAATTGAAGAGTGTGTACACCAATTTTCGAGTCAATCGTCCAGAGTATTACGTTTCACAAAAAATTTAACACCCCATTTCACCATCTTAGGAGTGGAATTTCGAAAAACCCTTTCTTAGTGGATACCTACTCTTCACAAAGAATACACCCTTCAAATTGCATGTCTTTGAGACCAGCGGTTTACGCTGTGCGTTGATATGCCAGTCTGAATTTTATATTGGGGGGTGATATTGGAAAAACTGAGATACACGTTTCTCATCATTTTAACTGAAGGGTACCTACGTACACAAATTTTCAAGTCAATCGACCCCGAGAATAAAATGTTTCACAGAAAATTCAACACCCCCATTTCACCTCTTAGGGATAGAATTTCGAAAAAACCTTTCTTAGTGGATACCTACTCTTCACAAAGAAAACATCCTCCAAATTTAATGTCTTTAGGGCCAGCGGTTTGGGCTGTACCTACGTTATATCAGTCAGTCAGTCAGGACTTTGAATTTTATATGTATAGATGTTAACGAAAAAGTATGTAATCCGTCATTGTATACAATTCCTAGGAAATGTGTAGAAATCCTAAAATAGATAGGCAATCTATGATAAATTTTAATATGCACGTCTCCTAGGAAATCAATAGGTACATTTCCTAAGTAGCGATCGGAAATGTATTACATTCTTGATGGGGATAGCGGTGCGAGGGGCGACTACACACAGTCGAGAGCGTCTATCGAACACCTATTTGTATATATAACTCTAATAGACTACACACCACACCAACATAAACAAGGCATTGAAAACTTACGATGCAAGAGCGAGCGAAACGACTGTAAAGCCTGCCGACAGAAATAGGAGCCCCGCGTAGCGGGGCTATGTCGACTACGCTTTATTACAACATTAAGACGTTGACGTTGATTTTATTCGTGTTTTATTTAGTTTATTCACAGAGAGCGTTCGTTTTTATACATTTCATAGTAGTTGTTGTAGTTGTAGTTTAGTATCATCTCGGAATTGCATACAATTCCTAGGAAATACATACATTTCACAGGACATGACGTGTGTATTAAAGAATCTTTGAAACATTATTTTACCCGTTTCCTTTGTAGGCTCGGAATTGTAGTTATTTACTAGGAATTGTGTACAATTCCTAGATTTGACACATTTCCGGTAACATAGATAAGTTAACCGAGACGAGTCCGAGACTTAGAGATCGTACACGAATTGCAACAGAATACCCATCTATGTGTTTGTCAAGCGGAAATATAGACGTCTTAAAAAAGCTAGCTAGGTGCCTACCTAACATCATATGAAATGGATAGAAAGGGAGTGAATCATGAGATGACGACTAATAAAGAAGTATGAAAGAAGAAGGCATGCTACGTCAACCCAATACGTTGGGATAAGGGCAGGAGGACGCTGGATCTTGAAATATTGATGTGAATACATTTTAAGTAAAAAAATAAATTGCTTTGTTTTTTATTATTAATTGATATGATTGGAGTCGATATTCTAAAATGCATCCTTTTTTGCAACGTAGGTACCTACTTGCTTCCTAGTAAGTTTCTAAGCGGAGATTTAGATTCTTTTGTATTCAGTGGTCTTGCCGAAAGCCATAAAAGTTTGTAAAACAATAGACTGGTCTTTCTTTTTGTTATTTTGCAGGAAGGACTAGTTGAAGAAGTACGTAGGTAAAAAGTTATACTTAAGTAGAATGTACAAGGACAAATTTTAATTAATTGGACATTCAATTCAAGAGTTATTTTTTATTGATTTCTAATTAGAGTTATAGTCTACATCACCTGACTGTGTAAATAACAACAAAAGAGTGAAAATCAAAAACAATAAAATAATTCATATCTATTCGTTTCTTATCACAAAGGTAGTGAGTCAGCTGCAAAAGATGATTAAAATAATTTCGATAATCTTTTGCTGATGACTCACAACCAAGAAGTATTTTCAGTTATATTAACTTTGATTCTACATCACTTTCAAAATGCTGTGACTTTTACTGTCGAATACGGTTGCTGGCGTTGCTGCCTCTGACAAATCATCTCTCGTCATCACTGTGAACTTTATTCAAACTCAAACTGCTTATTGCATTCATGTGTACATTTGGTTGTTACATATATGTAGTAAGTTCCAACATGAAACCCATGGTTAGGGCACGGCAACATAATAGATTGGACAAAACAAACATCCAGTGAGTAGACGTACAGTCGCCATCAGATATATCGTAGCGGGCGAGGTACTTAAATATTTCGGAGCAGCATTACTTTTCAATAAATTCGTTACACTAGATATGGCCAATAACATCAGAACATGCAATATATTTATCATAAATATAAGCAGCGACTTTTCAATACATTCGGAAAACATAACGAGCTTAAAATATCAGAAAGAACAGAACTGCAAAGGTATCGACGCAGTCAGGATGATCATAAAGATCGGAACATTTATGGAAAATATACCTTAAGTCTGTATCACACAGTTTAAATTCGTTGCTATATTGTCTTTGATGTTGTCAAAAATCAAAGATTGCGATTTAACACAACGGGTGCTGCTTTCGTATACATATATTTATGGCATCTTTAGATAGGAAAGTAAGACCGCCTTTATTTTTAGTTTTTATCAAATAAAGGTCATCATCGTTGTAATTATCAGCATTTATAATTCATGAAGGCAGCTCTCACATTTGATCTTGGAATGGAAATAATTGACCACACACCCAGAAATATTATGCTTAGGCCGCCTCCTCTCTATATGTGCTCTGAGAAAATACCCCATCGATCGAAGATCGACATGCATAATATAGTGTAATTTAAACAGTGTGAAAACATTTATGGAAAATATACCTTAAGTCTGTAGACTTAAGAAATATTTTCCATAAATGTTCCGATCTATATGATCATCCTGACTGCGTCGATACCTTTGTAGTTCTGTGCTTTCTGATATTTTTAGCTCGTTATGTGTTCCGAATTTATTGAAAAGTAATGCTGCTCCGAAATATTTGAGTACCTCTTCCGCTAGACCGCTACGATATAATAATATCTGATGGCGACTGTACACTGAATTGCAAGTTTGTATACAAATATAATTATTATCGATATTATTATTCTCGTAACTATATGGTTGCTGGTGGGTTTCTGCTGTCAGAACTAAAATAACTGAAAGGACTAGTAATTTACTAGGAAAAGTCGCATATGGATGGAGCTTACTGAGAAAGAAGAAAAATCCATAATTTCAACGACCGAGGTGGGTGTTTCAGTGTTTAGACCACAACCCTACCAAGCAAAACCAGCCTAAATTGTCTCACTGCTGGGTCAGAGGCCTCTTCTCTATGAGAGTGAGTGCCCAGTGCGGGTTGGTGCTGATGCCACATAATTATCTTTGGTTGTAGGACAAGCCGGTTTCTTCACGATATTTTCTTTCACCGTTTTAAGAGCAGTAAGTGATGAATTCACACAAAGTAACGCGAGATTCGAACCCACGACTTGCAACTTATAAGTGAGACCGTACTATAATACTAGGTCATCACTGTTCTCATCACAACCAGATAAAGTATTAATTGGAAAGGTAGCTTGTATGAAGTTTATGTCAAACTAAAAAATTACGTGACTGCACCCCCTCCTATACTGCGTACTGTTTATTTTGGTCTCTGCCAGTCCGTCCTCCAATATGGTATCTCTGTCTAGGGTGGCGCAGGTAAGGCCACATTTTATTGAAGTCGAGAGAACACAAAGAGCGGCCATTGAAGTAATGCTCAAGAAACCTTTACTGTATTCAACTGACAATACAGACGCTATAAGGAGTTCCCGGTCCTCCGTGTCCGACAGCTTTTTATCTTAAACGCAGTACTACAAACACACAGAAAATTAAAATCCAGACCAGACTACACACAGTTAATCTCATACACAGTACATTTAGGAAACCCATCCCCCAAGCAAACTCTTATGGCAAGACGCTCTCCAAACGATTTATTTCCATGCAAATACAACGAAGCTGCTAAAACTGTAACATAGTAGACCTCAAAATATCCCTATGTAAAAAGGTCATAAAGAACTGGCTCCTTACACTCTCCTACGACGAAACAGAAAGGTTTATCTACAAATAGCTTCATAAGAAGAAGTAAGACTACACGAACCGATAGCACTCCTAATCTCACTCAGATAAACAAACACACACGCACACACACATTTAAATTGAATCTTGTTTGTATGAGTATTGTTACCAAGGTTTTGTTTTTTATTCAATCTTTACTTTATTTTCCTTGTGTTTACTTTAATTCATTAATTTTACTTTTAGTTTAATTTTCTTAATAATCTCAATATACAACCTTTTACAACGAAAATGTACAACTCTGATCCCCAAGATACAGACTAACGTCTAGTTTGGGGATCACTGAGAACTAATGTCTAGTTTGAAAAACTGAGATCCACGTTTCTCATCATTTTAACTGAAGAGTATGTATACAAACTTTCAAGTCAATCGAACCCGAGAATAATTAGCTTCACAGAAAATTCAACACCCAATTTCAATCTCTTAGGGGTGTAATTTCGAAAAACCCATTCTTAGTATATAGTATACCTACTCTTCACAAAGAATACAGACTTCAAATCTCACGTCTTTGAGACCAGCGCAGCGGTTTATGCTGTGCGTTGATATACCAGTTTGAATTCACAGAAAATTCAACACCCCATTTACCCTCTTAGGGTGAAAAAACGGGAACACCCAAATACTCCGAAATATTTTATTCCGAATTTCGATGTTCCGATTTTCAAAAGTCCGAATTTCATAATACCTAAGAATTAAAATCTCTATTATTAAAAATTACGAAATACATTTTACCGAAAGTCGTAAATCCGATTTGTTTGTTTTCCGATTTTCATACGACCGAAGAATCAAATGCTCGATGGGCTGTCGGTCCGAAAAACGACATTCCGATTTTCAATACTTCGAATAAACTGCTAAAATTAAGTTTCTGATTGTGATATTTGGCATACCACACTTGGCATAATCTTTAAATGAAAAAAGATGATCAATTTCATATTTAACCTTACAATTAAAACATTGTCTTAAAAAGTCAAAAGGGTGAGCTACAAAAGTAAGTGACAGAAACGAATCGCTGCAAAACCGACTCCACGTAGTCTTGTCTGCCCTACCCCTAGAGTATAATTTAAAACCGCGTAGGCGCGGAGGGGCGAGGCGGCCCGCGAGCTGAAGAGCAGGTGGTTTTAACGCTCTCCGCCGCGGCTGAGCAAGCCGAAGCTGCGGTGGTGAGCGTAAAACACATCTGCGATGATAAGCTCGCGTGGGACCGCCGCACAGTGTTCGGAATCACTATATTACGAGCTACTTTAGGTACAAATATCATGGCAATATAAATTGAAATTTGCAAGTGATTAGGGTACATTATTAGTCACTCAACTCGGTCCCATGAAAAATTTGCCGATTCCGGGAAATGTTCACCACTCAGCACTGCTAGGTAAGATATACACCAATTTGTTAATCATATATAAATTCGTATTATGAGAAAATAAATAAAATATGAATTGAAAAAATAACCAAATTTGCAAAAAGTTTAATCGTTTAATAGACTCCAACTATTTCCCAGCCAATTCCAGCCGTCCATGTTTTTTTGTAAAACTTGAGTATTTATCTAGCTTTCGAATGAATCTAGTCTCAATATTCGACTCGCCGCGACTTTTGAGTGATGTAATTTTTTCGTTCACCAGGTGTAACCCACGGAATAACACGCTTTCACCTTTTCGACCTTTAATGTCGTCATAAACTGGTCAATCAGGTGAATAAGGGATCTTCTATTGCTCAGATGGTGGACTTTGTCTCTTCAGACGTTCCAGTATTTCCAGTAGAAGTTATTAAAAAAAATTAAGGTGTTTTCTGCTGTGCTAACCAAGAAATGGAGTGCTAACAGGTACAAAGAGAAGTATGTTTTAAAATGCTACGACTGGCTGCAAGAAGAGCTTTGTTCAGTAAAAAACAAGATGCCAACAACCTGAATGTACACCTGCTCGATCTGCTTTCGCTCAAAGGATGGATTTTGGTGGTTTAAGTGCATCAATTCGGACGATTAAAAGAAGGAAATAACGCCGAGATTTATACGTCCATATACTCCCGATGAAGCATTAGCTCTGATAACAAATTCCAAACTGAGCGTGGACCAGTATAAACAGATACGCAGATTCGGAGTTAAAGAGAGAGGGTGTGATATATACCCATCATATGATAGGGTTCTGAAAGCACGAAAAGAGTGTTACCCGAACGACATAATAATAACTGAGATGAAAGGCGAAGTTAAGCTGCAGAGTTTGTTTGATCATACAGCACAAAAACTAGTTAAAGTTCAGCTAGATGTATTGCAGCTGTAGTGATCGAAGATGGAAACAGCAAACTCTAACTAAAATCAAAGTGGGGATTTGACGGAAGCAGCAGCCAGTCAGAATATAAGCAGCGGCTTACAGAAGATGCGGCCGAGTCAGATACAGATATCTTACTCACATCGCTTGTTCCACAACAGCTAGTGATGAAGAAAGAGGAAAGTGACACAATTCTTTGGCAAAACCCGATATCTTCCTCTACTCGCTTCTGCCGTCCGATACGTTACCAGATGTTGTAACCAGATGTTGTTGTGGAAGCAGACTATTGAAGACCTGCTATATGCTCTGCTCATCTCCTCCGATCCATTAATATCCAGCATCAGACCATAGCCTAAGAGAAAATCGGGTACTTTGGCGCCAGAAGTTTTACAATTATTGAAAGCTCCTGAAGCGCCTGAAAGGACACACTCATCCGATGAAGAGGCAAACAGCGAGTAGACAAAGGCCAAGGCCTTTTTCATGGCCGCCTATTTAAAAATGTCTTAAAGTAAACGCTAAAAAAATACTTTTTATTCTAAGGCTATATATATATGTACACATTATATAAATACAATATATACATAGTAATACATATGTTATTCTCCTATAAGTCCACATACGTGTACCTACCTACATTTAAATTAAAAATTTCATATGAAAAATCAAAGTAGCTCGTAATTTAATCATTCCGAACACTATGCGCCGGAGCCCCGCAGCGCCGGAGCCGTGACAGAAACCATGCCTGCTGCCTGTTGCATGCTCGCTTGCATGCTGCATGCTTGCTTGCATGCTGCATGTATCTTGCATGCTTGTTTGCATGCTGAATGCTTTCTCAATCAATCAATCAAATCATTTATTTGCAATGAATGTAGGTTAAATTAAAATACAGGTGGAGTAGAAAGGTGTGAGCCATGTACATTCTGCCTGGAAATAGGCACGCAAAATTTAAAATAAAAATTATCAAGAGTATCCTAAAAATAAAAATAGAAATTACAAATTAAGATGTCACAGTTAGAATTATTACAATTATAGAATTATACATTGATTAATATTGAAAAATGTCAAATTAAAATGTCACTTGAAAATAAAATTTAAATTAATGTAAATTAGGTTCTTAAGTTTAAAATAATAATTATTATGCACATTGAAAATTAAAAAGTTTTGTCCATTAAAAAATCATTAATCGAATAATAACATTTTTCTATTAGGAAGTCCACTAATTTCTTTTTAAAGTTTTTAATTGTGTCATTTTTCATTACATCTGGCAATTTATTGTATATGGTAGGACCCATACAAATAACACTTTTCCTCAATAATGCTGTGTTGCAGGACTCGATGTGTAATAAATTTTTGTACTGATTTCTGACAGGACGTTTTCTAGTTTCTGTCATCGTGGGAAATAGGTTTTTATTGGTCTTTACAAACATGGCCATTTCCAGGATATACAATGACGGAAATGTAAGCACTTTTAGGGACTTAAACTTTGGTTCGCAACTGTCTGTGGTCTTCAAACCACATATCGCTCTAATGCAACGTTTTTGCGCCTTGAATATGTACTCCCTTGAGCTGCAATTGCCCCAGAAAATAATACCAAATCTTAGAACTGATGCAACCAGACCATGATAGGCTACTAATATAGTTTGAATGTCAACTTTCTTGGACAATTTTGAAAGGACATATGCCGCTGTATTCATCCTTTTGCAAATTTCCTCTGCTTGTGGTTGCCAATTTAGTTGTCTGTCAATGTAAATCCCTAAAAATTTTGCTACTTTAACTTGGTTAATTTTTTGTTTATTGTAGTCTACAGTTACTTCTTTTAAAATTGTGCGTTGATGGAAGTGCATTATGTTAGTTTTTTGTAAGTTTATCACCAAGTTGTTTTTGTCAAGCCAATGTACCATATCTTCCAGGGTCTTATTTATGTCCTGTTCATAGCTATCCGGATGTTTACATTTTACTACCGCGGTGCTGTCATCGGCAAATAATACCATTGGATTATCAACATGACGTGGCAAATCGTTAATATAAGTTAAGAAAAGGGGCGGCCCAAGGACGCTGCCCTGTGGTACACCATATTTTATTGTCCGTCCTTCGGATCGGTATTTTCTGTCACTCTTCGTCTTAGGGCAAATTCTAGTTATTTCCGTGTATTGTTTACGATCGCTAAGGTATGATTTAATAACTTTGAGTACATTTCCCCTTATTCCATAAACGCTTAACTTGTTTAGTAGAATATCGTGGTCGACGCAATCAAAAGCTTTTGACATATCTGTGAAGATTGCGCAAATAGGTACTTTGTTATCAACGTTTTTTATGATAATATTGAGTAAATCGAAAATAGCTGTATTAATGCTTTTGTTTTTCCTAAAACCTTTTTGTTCATTAAACAAAATGTCATATTTAGATAAGAAATTGTTAAGTAATTCGTAGATTAACTTCTCTACTACTTTGGACAGTACCGGAATTAAGGCTACTGGTCTGTAATTAGCTATTTCTTCCTTTTTATTCTTCTTGTAAAGTGGTTTAACTATAACAGTTTTCAAGCTATTTGGGAACACGCCAGAGTTAATGCTGAGATTAATAATATGGCTAAGATGTACAGCTATATTGTTCGCCACAAATTTAACAACTCTCGTTGCTATGCCGTCATACCCAACGCTGTTTTTGTTTTTTAAAGATTTAATAGCTCTAATTACATCTTGGGGTAAAACTGGTGCCATAAACATTGAGTTTAGGTTCTTCTGAATATTACTAGTTTCATGTGACACTTGGGGTGACTGTTGAATTTGATCAATGAAGTAGTTATTAAAGATATTAGCAATTTTTTGAGGATCTGTAATTGTTGTATCTTGTAATCTAATTTGGGAAATTGGGTCGTAAGTGTGTGTTCTGTTATTTATGACTTGCCAAGATGCTTTTGACTTATTACTTGAAGTTTTTATGAAATAATTATTCTGTGATTTTTGAGTTAATTTGATAATCTTTCGAAATTTTTTTGAGTAGTCTTTAAATTTATTTTTATTTTCATTTGTTGGCCTATGTCTGTATCGCCATAATAGGTGACGTTGATTTTTACTACACACACGTATTCCTCGAGAGACCCATTTAACTTTTTTATACGGTTGTATCGTAACAAATTTATAGGGAAAGCAAAGGTCATACAATAAACGGAAATCTTCCAAGAAAATATCGTATGCTACATTCACATTTTCCGTATTGTATATTTCGGAGAACGACATGCAGCTAAGATGATTATTAAATTTAACTAGGTTTTCTAACGACAAATCACGTTTCCTGATTCGCCAAGATTTGAATCTAAATGTTTTATTTACTTTAATTTGCAGAATTTGTGCCGTGTGATCTGAAAGAGCCAATTCGATTACATCACATTTACATTTTTGACGAGAATTGTGAGCAAAGTTATCAATGCAACTATTACTGCTCAATCTAGTTGGTTGCCTGAGTTCCAGCTTAAGATTGCAGCCCAAAAGAAAACATTCAAAGTCTAGGGACATTCTATTCTTTTTTAAGGTATCAATGTTGAAGTCCCCGCATAGAACAACTGTTTTACTCGAGTTAATACAGTAGGTTTTCATGACAATTTCGAGTTTTTCATAGAACATATTTAGGTTGTTAGTTTTCGGTGGCCTGTATATACAAATAACGATTAGTTTTTGCCGGACTAGTTCGATTCCGCAGCATTCAAAAGTGTTTGTTATTGAATGACGTGAGATCTCTGTTAGTTCCTTATACTCTAGGCCTATTTTAACTAGAACGCAAGATCCTCCGCGCTTCTTAGCACGCCTTGCATAACACGCAGCTAATTTAAAATTTGGAATATTTAGTGCCTTTTCTGAACCCCGCATAAAGAAGTGTTCAGTTATGCAGACCACATCTATGTCTTTTTGTTCCTTAGATAGTTCCTGAAGATGGACTGTCAGGAGGTCAACCTTATTTAAAAGACCAGCAATGTTTTGATGCAAGATATTAATACTGTTATAGGCGAAAAAAACAATTTGAGTAGGGCGACTCACTTGTCTCATTAATATTACTAGGTGCGCTTTTTGATCGATTACAATTTGAACTAGTGTAGTCATCTGAAATTTCATCTCTTAGAAGTCTTACGTTAGAAGTATAATTTACTGCCTCTAGGTCTCGGATGAAGTCTTGCAAATCCGAGATAATCTGCATGAAGCCTTTATTATTTAGGTGTCCATGTCGCTGATTATATGTATCCCATGTGTATGGAAGATTTAAATTTGAGTCCATGATGAACGCGTAATTGTATGTCTCAACATTCATATAAATTAAATTATTAAAAGTATCTACTCGACTGTTAAACATAATATTAGTATTGTCCATGTACTTAAATGTAGGCAGACATATTACAAAGTTAGTATGATTTAGTGTTATTAACGTATCACGTATATAGGTTACAAGTTCTATATAATTATAGGTCTGCCTGAAGTCTTCCTCGCCAATAAAAATAATGCAATAATCTGCACGAGTGAAGTTTTGAACTTTTCGATCAATATTATTTAACAAATATTTTATTCCACATTTAGGAGTACGATAGTGACACATTCTATAGTTCTTTAAATGAGTTCTCTCACTCATTGTATGTATTCTGTTGGATGTTTCACTGCTCAGAACACATATGTTACCTTTTACAAGTGGGGGCGAAGGATGTGCATTTGCTTTACTACCATTCTGTGGGGCGACAACGTCTTGAGACTTTCTAGAACTAATATCTTCTTGCTGTGGCCTGTAGGTAATTTTCATACTTTCTGATGTCAGCGTCTGTGTTGTGTTTGTACGAACAGGTGCTTTCTTCTTCGGTGTTTGAGCTTTGGTCTTAAGGGGACTACACGCTATTACTTTGTACATTTTATTTTTTTCTGTTAAATCAGCATTCATTTTCTTCAGGTTACTATTTTCTAATGATAATAGTTCTATTTCCTTTTGGCGCTTTGTAGTTGAGATCTAAGCTCTTCCAGCTCTTTCTTAAAGATGTTTATTTGGTTTTCCTCTTCATCTTCAGACATACCTGGCAGAGAATTAGAGGTACAATCCAACGTTTGCGATATTATATCACTGGTATCAGGTTCCGACCGCGTGCGTGTTCTTCGGAAAGTGATATTTTCTAAGAAATTCATATTGTAAGTCAAAATAGATTTCCAAAAAAATAATGCACAAAGAATATCACTTTCTGTGATCTGAATCCCCAAAAAATAATAACTTTCTACCAAATACTAAAATAATTTTTGCACTGGTATCCCTGTCGTTAGTTTAGCGCCGCCTGGTGGTAAGTAGCGGTACTATCTTGGTTAGTCTATTCACCACTTGATGAGTTGCTGGCGCTAGTTGTCGAACATTGATCACAGTCCAAAGGTCAATTTTAAAAGAGTTTGTATTAACGGTGTTTATATTATTATATTTCGTAATTATTTCACAATTTTTATGATAAAACTGCACTTATGTTCACTATTTGCTATTAATTAGATTAAGGTTGTGGCGAATTGTTATCATTATCATTGATTTACTGTTTTTGAAGTATTTTGAACTGGAACATAATCTGGACTTAAGTTGTTATACACTTGTCATTGATAGTCACAAATAATATCACTTGCAGATTGTAGTTATTGCACTGAGTTCCACTACTTTTTGGTCAACTTATAAGGCTTATTCTTAAATTATAAATTTTAAAATACGTAGGACATTTATGTAAACAGTTGCCGGTGTTGTTTCTGCATGTATGGTGTATGCTTGTTTGCATTATTGCATGCTGCAAGCTTGTTGCATGCATGGTGTATGCTTGTTTGCATGGTTGCACGCTTCTTACAGGGAAATAAACTGTTTTATAATTATTGATGTTTTGATTGATTCGGGTACCATCTATTGTTAGTGAATCATTTGGGTTAAGTTAGGTAACAGTGACCATTAACGGATCAGATCCCCTCTATTGTTGATTATGTGTTTATTAATTTATTTGTCTTGATATTCACTTTTATAAGGCGTTTTTATTTCGGAATTCTAATTTATTAATCGGTATTTTAATAATCGGAATTCGTATTTTTGATGTTTCGTATTATCATTAAGTCGGAATTTTTGTTGTTCGATCTCTTGAAACTCGGTATTTTAAGAATAGTAATTATGAACGTTAGGAATATCGAAAAATAGGAATTATAAAAATAGGATAAATGATAAATCGGAATTGTCATATTAGGAATTTTGAACCATTCGGAATTATGAAAATCGGTATTTTAAAATTCGGATTTGTGACTGTCGGAATAAAGTTTTTCGTATTTATGTAGTGTACCCTGAAAAAACCTTTCTTAGTGGATACCTACTCTTCACAAAGAAAACATCCTCCAGATTTAATTTCTCTAGGGCCAGCGGTTTGGGCTGTACCTACGTTATATCAGTCAGTCAGTCAGGACTTTGAATTTTATATGCATGATGTTAACGGAAAAGTATGTAATATAAAAGTATATAATATTGTATACAATTCCTAAAATAGATAGGCAATCTAGAATATGCACAGAAGTGCATATTATAAAATATATAATATATCCTATCCTAGGAAATCTATACATTTCGTAAGTAGCAATCGGAAATGTATTACATTCTTGATGGGGATAGCGGGGCGAGGGCGACTACACACAGTCGAGAGCGTCTATCGTACACCTATTTTTATATGTAACTCCAATAAACTGTGGTCTACACACCACACCAACATAAACAAGGCATTGAAAACTTAGGATGCAAGAGCGAGCGAAGCGACTGTAAAGCCTGCCGTTAGAAATAGGAGCCCCGCGTAGCGGGGCTACGTTGACTACGCCTTATTAGAACAATTTGATATTTACGTTGACGTTGATTTTATTCGTGTTTTATTTAGTTTATTCACAGAGAGCGTTCGTTTTTGTACATTTCATAGTAGTTGTTGTAGTTTAGTATCATCTCGGAATTGCATACAATTCCTAGGAAATACATACATTTCACAGGACATGACGTGTGTATTAAAGAATCTTTGAAACATTATTTTACCCGTTTCCTATGTAGGCTCGTAATTGTAGTTATTTGCTAGGAATTGTGTACAATTCCTAGATTTCACACATTTCCGGTAACATAGATAAGTTAACCGAGACGAGACCGAGACTTAGAGATTGTACACGAATTGCAGCAGAATACCCATCTATGTGTTTGTCAGGCGGAAATATAGACGTCTTAAAAAAGCTAGCTAGGTGCCTACCTAACATCATATTTTATATGATATGGATAGAAAGGGAGTGAATCATGAGACGACGACTAATAAAGAAGTATGAAAACATGCTACGTCGACCCTAAAATACATTGGGATAAGGACAGGGGGACGCTGTATCTTGAAATATTGATGTGAATACATTTTCAGTAAAAAAATAAATTGCTTTGTTTTTTATTATTAATTGATATGATTTGAGTTGATAATCTAAAAATGCATCCTTTTTTGCAACGTAGGTGTACTTGCTTCCTAGTAAGTTTCTAAGCGGAGATTTAGATTCTTTTGTATTCAGTTGTCTTGCCGAAAGCCATAAAAGTTTGTAAAACAATAGACTGGTCTTTCTTTTTGTTATTTTGCAGGAAGGGCTAGTTGAAGAAATACGCAGGTAAAAAGTTATAAGTAGAATGGACAAGGACCAATTTTAAATTAATTGGATATTCAATTCAAGAGTTATTTTTTATTGATTTCTAATTAGAGTTATAGTCTACATCACCTGACTGTGTAAATAAAAGCAAAAGAGTGAAAATCAAAAACAATAAAATAATTCATATCTATTCGTTTCTTATCACAAAGGAAGTGAGTCGGCTGCAAAAGATGATTAAAATAATTTCGATAATCTTTTGCTGATGACTCACAACCAAGAAGTATTTTCAGTTATATTAACTTTGATTCTACATCACTTTCAAAACGCTGTGACTTTTACTGTCGAGTACGGTTGCTGGCGTTGCTGTCTCTGACAAATCATCTCTCGTCACCACTGTGAACTTTATTCAAACTCAAACTGTTTATTGCATTCATGTGTAACTAAGTAAGTAAGTAAAATTTTATTTGTTTAAACATGGTGTACATGATACATTGCATGCAAGATAACAATAAGACATATAAAGTTCAAACATGTTCAGCCGCATATCGTGGCGTACAAATTGGTAGGAAGAGATGGTGCATAAACCGTGATAACATTCATCAAAATTAATATTATATAAATTATGCATCTCTTATTCAATCATCATTATTCATTATAGATTAGGTATTATAAATCAGCAAGCATAAAGGGTGTAAAAAGACCCTTAACGAAGCCGAAAGGTACTGGTTCTCCCCGTCATTGCGATCATTTTTTTTTGTTCTAGACCCCATACCTGGGAACCTTCTAGTTTTGGAGATATTGGATTTTTTTTTTAAATACATGTTTCTAATGTAAGATTTTTACTTTAAACACCTTCACGACCCTCGTACTATTCAATCCATTCATCAGGTCAATGTTTTGAGTGCTTTACATTAAGTTTTACCGTAAAACGTGATTTTTCACCCTAAAAAAAGTCGTTTCCCAGCAATAATTTTTGCGTAGGGTGACTTAGTTTGATGTACAGAATGCTTGGTTGACGGCTTGGTGAAGGGTCTGTTTACACCCCGTATTTTTCAGATAAAATTAAATGTCAAAGTAGTCATTAAATAAATTAGTCAATAAAAATATAAATAAGTACTTAACTATCATTAAAATTTCAATTAAAAATTACAATTATTCCAAAAAATAAAAAATGAAACACAATAACATGTCAAAATTACAACATTGTCATCTCAAAACCGAAGAAAATTGTCCTCTTTCATAAACTCTGATATAGTGTAATATGCTCTTTCAGTTAGGAAACTCTTAAATTTTCTTTTAAGAGCAGATATATTTAATGTTCTCCACGATTTGGGCAATTTATTAAGAATGGTCGGAGCCATGCCAAAGATGCTCTTACCCATAAGAGTTGTTTTAGCGCCGTGAACACAGAGTTTGAAATTATCACGTCTATTCCTAGGGACAGCATCAGACAAAAGCTGAAATAGATGGGAATTTGTTTTAATGAACATTACTGTTTTCAGGATATATAATGAGGGCAATGTCAATATCTTACGTTCTATAAAATAAGATTTACAGCTGTCCGTTGTTTGCAGTCTAAAACATCGATCTAATGCACCTTTTCTGTGCCCGAAACGCTATTTCATTGTCCGTGCTATTCCCCCCAAAAGATGACTCCATATCTAAGAATTGATTCAGCTAATCCATAGTAAGCAGTAATAAGCGCATCTGTGTTGAGAACCACAGCAAGCTGCTTCAGAGCGTACATTTAGTTGTTACATATATGTAAGTTAAGTTCCAACATGAAACCCGGTTAAGGCACGGCAACATAATAGATTGGACAAAACAAGCATCCAGTGAGTAGGTACACTGAAATTGCAAGTTTGTTAAACAAATATAACTATCATCGATATTATTATTCTCGTAACTATGTGGTTGCCGGTAGGTTTCTGCTGTCAGACCTAAAATACTGAAAGGACTAGTAATTTACCAGGAAAAGTCGTTTATGGATGGAGCTTACTGAGAAAGAGGAAAAATCCATAATGTCAACGACCGGGGTGGGTGTTTCAATGTTTGGACCACAACCCTGCCAAGTAAAACCAGCCTAAATTGTCTCATTGCTGGGTCAGAGGCCCCTTCTCTATGAGAGTGAATGACCAGTGAGGGTTGGTGTAGATGCTACATAATTATCTTTGGTTCTAGGACAAGCCGGTTTCTTCGCGATATTTTCTTTCTTTTCTAAGAGCAGTAAGTGATGAAATAAATCACACAAAGTAACGCGAAATTCGAACCCACGACTTACAATTTGTAAGTGAGGCCGTTTACTACAATAGTGGTCATCACTGTGCTCATCACAACCAGATAAAGTATTAATTGGAAAGGAAATGTATGAAGTTTATGTCAGACTAAAAAATTACGTGACTGCACACCCCCTTCCTATACTGCGTACTGTTTACTTTGGTCTCAGCCAGTCCGTCCTCCGATATGGTATCTCTGTCTAGGGTGGCGCAGGTAAGGCCACATTTAATTGAAGTCGAGAGAACACAAAGAGCGGCCATTGAAATAAACGCTCAAGAAACCTTTACTGTATTCAACTGACAATCTCTATAAGGAGTTCCCGGTCCTCCGTGTTCGACAGCTTTTTATCTTAAACGCAGTACTACAAACACACAGAAAATTAAAATTCAGACCAGACTACATAGAGTTAATCTCATACACAGTACATTTAGGATACCCATCCCCCAAGCAAACTCTTATGGCAAGACGCTCTCCAAACGATTTATTTCCATGAAAATATAACGAAGCTGCTAAAAACTGTAACATAGTAGACCTCAAAATATCCCTATGTAAAAAGGTCATAAAGAACTGGCTCCTTACACTCTCCTACGATGAAACAGAAAGGTTTATCTACAAATAGCTTCATAAGAAGCAGTGGCGGATTTACACATTTGCCGCCAGTAGGCTTTTCAAATTTTGCCGCCCCTACTGACTCTTCTACAAATTGAGTTAGTTCCTATAAGATTACTTTTACAACCCAACGATTTTGTTAAGATTAGCCAAGAAATACTTTTGGGTATATTTCTGAGCTCATAAAACCGCAATCATGCATTACTACTAAAAAAATATATC